>CM040190.1:65346682-65841682 GCA_022606455.1 Callitettix versicolor | reverse complement strand
ACGAGTTACATCTCCATTACGAGTTACAAATATATACCCGAAGAGAGAGAACGTACCTCTATGAGCTCAAGAGCCATAGTCTAACCATCAAACAACAAATTTAATAAAAAAGAAAACAAAAAACTTGTACACATTTATACTAAAGTAAACCCGGTTCACAGTTTAAATGGGTTCATGGTTTGTTTGTAAATTATACTTAAAGTATTTCAAAATTATTTTCTTTTTTTGTCTTGTCAGACACTTTTAGGTCTTGTAGATCATTCGGTAATAATTAAAATATTTTATTGCAGTGTATATACAATTCTTTTCATATATGGTTTTTTATGTTTATGATATACAATGTCCTTATTTCTTGATGTGTTGGTAGGGTTACAAAAAGAAGCACTTAAGTAATTTATAGTGGAACATAACACACTTGGTGGCATACAGCTCTTAGATAGTTGGAATATTACTGTTATTTAACAACTTAATAAATTTATTTTGCAGATTTACAAGCTGTTTAAGTTCCGATATATACGCACCACCCCAAATAATTAGACCATAGTTAATAATACTGTACACATATGCATAATAAATAGTTTCTAAAACTCTAGTAGGTAGGTAACGCAATTTATATACTAAGTATAAGAAGTATCTAGCTTTTTTTATTATATATTGTATATGAATATCCCATTTTAAAACAAAATTAATCGAATATATTAAAATGAGCACCGAATATTAAATAAGAATAATTGATTGACTGGTTTTATCTTTATCAAGGTTTAAAATATGGATCATCAGGTTTTATTTTCCACTAAACTGCATAAAAATAACAATAACAAATATAATAGTATGGTAACTGTATAAAATAAATATACAGTAATTATAAACAAATTAGGAAAAAACTCCTGACCACTTCGTGTGCTAGCTCCATAAAACATCTGTTTATTAAAATTTAATTATTTCAATTGTAAATATAGAACAATATTAGAAATTAATTATTTATATTTTTGTATTGCACAGTAATAATTATAGTTTTGTTACCAAAGAAACCAATATCATAATTTAATTATTATTTGCAGCTAATCATTACCGCTTATTTCTAAAGAACAATTTTGCCCTGTATAACCCTTCTTAAGGGCTTAATTGAGAAAGTGTACGCTCAAAACAAATACTTTCAAAATACGCCCTAAACCGTCTTTCTACTACTTACAAATGTCTCAAAATATTGTTTTCAATTATCATCTTACGAAATTACACGTTATACATAAAAATATAGGCTGCATATGAAAAAAGTAAAAAAATATTTTAAAGCAAAACTAAACGTAAAATGCAAATCAGTCATTGTTTCCCACATTAATACGACTTTCACATTCACACACGTTCATACAATAAGCAATACATGAGAGAGAGAGAGAGAGAGAGAGAGAGAGAGAGAGAGAGAGAGAGAGAGAGAGAGAGAGTGTGTGTGTGTGTGTGTGTGTGTGTGTGTGTGTGTGTGTGTGTGTGTGTGTGTGTGTGTGTGTGTGTGTGTGTGTGTGTGTGTGTGTGTGTGAGTGTGTGTGTGTGTGAGTTTGAGAGAGAGATCGCAACTTTGCTCCCATTTGATTTAAACATGCCACAAAAATTAATTTTGATAAACGGTTTGGACAAGATCAAGGAAAATCTGTTTAACAGTTTTTAAAAGAATCTATTAAAATATTTAATAAAACATAACCTTTATTTCAACATTGTTTTTAAAATGCACTATAATCTCTGGATTCAGATTTGCAGTCTGCATAATGTAAAGTATTTCGATTTTTTTAATTTCATTGAAATTGTAACAATTAACCATGATTCAGAGTCTAAGCTGATTACGACTCTCAAATCAAATTTTCAAAAAGTCTTAGATAAAAAAATGGGAATTTTACTTTTTTTCAAACACCAAATGCGGAACGGAGTTGCTCTGAGAGGAGCGGAAATGTAAGTGCGGCTACTGAAAGCGTAACGGAGCTGAGCGGAGTCAAGCGGCGCCGCTGGGCTCTGCACAGGGTAGCTTTGATTCTGATCAGTTTGGTTTTGAAGCTGACTCCCTTTTCCCTACCACGCTCACCACGCTTTCAAACTTATTTTTCATTACCTAGGTAACTGTTGCCAAGGCTGTTTTTAAACATAGTAGTTTCCAAGAATTTGTTACAATAGGTCTAAATATTAATATTTAATAGATACAAATGCGTTCTTTAAACTGACTGAACTCCGCTTCCGGTTGCCATTCATCTTTATTCAGCTCCACTCGGCTCAACTCAGCGCAGCTCCGTTCCTAATTTTGTGGCCTTTCAGCCTTTGTATTTATTGTTAAAGAGAAAAAGTTATGTACAAATGAACGTTTATTTGTTTTTTTTTTAATTTGGAGGATTTTTCATGTTAAATCCCATGTTTTAGTGCCTGAAATAAAACATTGTGTTTAATGTTAATTTTTAGCAGTCAAAGTGTGGTTTCATTTTTGGTAAGAGTAAAAATATTTTTAACCGTAGCTATCTTAACTTGGAGTATAAAAAACACGAAAGAATGTTATGTTTTTGCTTGCGTATTTTTTTAATATTTGTTATTTAACCTTGAAACAAAAATTGCATTTATTAAAAATTTGATAAATTAACTTGAGTTGTAAATTACAATCTAAAATCTTATAAACTGTAGGTGAAGAATTCTACTTTTTTTTAAATTAGAAACTTTTCGATTGTTTTTGAAACATATTTTTGAAGAAATAAATGTTAAAACGTTTGGGTAATTTTTTTGCACCACGTACATAAGCTTGAATACATGATGTTACAAGAAAAAATCCAAAAACTTATAAACAAAAAATGAAAATAGTCGATTAGGAAGACGAATACAAGTATTGGTAATTTATTTCACGTGTTAAGATTCTTCGAAAGGGGTGAACATGTTAAGGCATATCATATTAAACTATTCCATAGTCTTCTGGCTCTATTTTCTGTTTATAACTAACCCTCTTTTAGAATTTTTCAGTAACGTTTTAATAAATATCTCAGATAGGGTGCAGATCCCAAAATATTGCGTAAATAAAAAGCGGGCTTATAACGTTACCTTCAGCGAATAATTTGTGCAAATATACCCGTTACATGACCTTGAAACTATTACACAAAACAAAGCGTTTGTTCTCCATGTATTGTAAACAAGTTTTCTAACTTTGAGCACTCATATACGAAGTAGGTTATAATTGAAAAACACTCAAGAACAAAAAAAAGTCTAAAATTGGATGGCGTAAAGCATGGAATAACTCCGGAACGCACTCTTGCTTTTGAGTTGACCCTGCTCCAGAAAACTTTAGGGAAAGGCTTTTGGCTCAATTATAATTGGGCTCGTAGCGTAACCCAATCATCCAACCAGATTTTTACTCAACCACTTTAATTCGTCATCGCCAAAAAGGATTCCCGATGGAGTCTACAATAGCCACTGAGTAAATGCTTTTAGTCCTATATTTAAAACTGATTTTATCAACTACATGCCTTTCCTACACGCCTGTCTACTAAATGACCTGTTTAAATGCTGAACTCCTGTATGCACCCACAAATAACCGTGCAATTTATTTAAGATAATTGGGCTCCCTTAATATTTTCGAGCTTACAGATTCGGGTCGCTCAGTATTCTCGAGCCTAAAAATTCGGCATTCTTGAGTCGCACAGCATTCTTGAGCCTAAGGATTTCGATCGCTCAGCATTCTCAAGCCTAAGGATTCGGATCGCTCATTATTTTCTACCCTAAAGATTAGTATCGCTCAGTATTCTCGAGCCTAAAGTTTCAGGTTTTCAATATTCCTATCGCTCAGTATTCTCGATCATAAACTTTCGGGTTCTCAATATCCCTATCGCTCAGTATTCTCGAGCCTAAATTTTCGGGTCGCTTAATATTCCTATCGCTCAGTATTCTCGAGCCTGAAGTTTCGGGTCGCTCAATATTCCTATCGCTCAGTATTCTCGAGCCTAAAGTTTCGGGTCGCTCAATATTCCTATCGCTCAGTATTCTCGAGCCTCAAAGTTTCGGTATTCTCGAGCTCAATATTTCTATCGCTCAGTATTCTCGAGCCTAAAGTTTCGGGTTCTCAATATTCCTCGGGTTCGCAGGTCGCTATTCCAGCTCAGTATTCTCGAGCCTAAAGTTTCGGGGTATTTCTCAATATTCCTATCGCTCCAGTATTCTCGAGCCTAAAGTTTCGGGTCGCTCAATATTCCTATCAGCTAAAGTTCTATTCCTATCGAGTATTCCTAAAGTTTCGGGTCGCTCAATATTCCTATCGCTCAGTATTCTCGAGCCTAAAGTTTCGGGTTCTCAATATTCCTATCGCTCAGTATTCTCGAGCCTAAAGTTTCGGGTCGCTCAATATTCCTATCGCTCAGTATTCTCGAGCCTAAAGTTTCGGGCCTAAAGTTCTCGAGCCTAAAGTTTCGGGTTCTCAATATTCCTATCGCTCAGTATTCTCGAGCCTAAAGTCCTTCGCTCAGGTTCTCGAGCCTAAAGTTTCGGGTTCGCTCAATATTCCTATCGCTCAGTATTCTCGAGAGCCTAAAGTTCTCGAGCCTAAAGTTTTCTCAATATTCCTATCGCTCAGTATTCTAGAGCCCAAAGTTTCGGGTTCTCAATATTCCTATCGCTCTCGAGCCTAAAGCTCTGGTTCTCAATATTCCTATCGCTCAGTATTCTCGAGCCTAAGTTTTCGGGTTCTCAATATTCCTATCGCTCAGTATTCTCGAGCCTAAAGTTTCGGTTCTCAATATTCCTAGCTCAGGTTCTCAGTATTTAGAGCCTCTCGAGCCTAAATATCAGGCCGCTCAGTATTCTCTAACGTAAGTATTCGAAATGCTCTTCTATAAGTATGTGTTACCCCTCTGCTAATAGACAAACCTATAGAGAATATCTTTCTTAAAGTATAGACTATATATTCGAATTACTTCAAAAAATATCAAATCCTTACCCATCATTCAAGTTGTACTATTCAATGCGAAGTACCCCGCTGTTTGTTAAGGGTTGACATGTGCCACCGTCCCGTACTTACACGAGGCTATTTCATTTCCTGTGATTCTGTGCAGATAGCAACCCCCAGTCGCTATTATCTCTCTTATCACTTTCCCGACAGTTCATTGTCGACTACCCTCCCACAATGCATCCCTTACGATCTATTAACTTCCGACACACCCTCTGTTCACAAAGTTCCTGTCGTTTCAATATGGCGTCAATTAAATTATAATGACAAAGTTAATTTCACTTTGACATTAATAGTAATGACTAACATGTATAGTGTTATAGGTTATTTTCAACCTGTCCGCCCCGCAGGCAAACATTTAAGCCCTAATTGAACTTTGTTCACTGTCGGAAATTGTGGTTTCAAAATAACCTGTTAAAGAATGTTCTAAGATACTATACCTCTCTCAAGACAGATAATATTTTCGTAAATCTTTGATACTGAAGCCGATCTATGTATTCACAAAAGTTGTCATTCTTTTATGTCAGCTGATTTTCCTTGCAGCTTCGATCATTCGTCACGATTATTATTTGTTGGGCTATTTTTTTGGAGATTAGATTTACAATTTTTAATCTTTAATATTCTAGTTCGGAGACTTAATTATTACTACTACTACTGGTAGTTCAAAGAACAGTAGACGCCTCAACATAGTCTTAATTAAAATACAGATTGCTCTACGATGGCGCTCGTAACTCTTTCTGCTAATTTAAATTGTGACCGTAATATTTACGAAAAAAATTTATTGGACCAACTTTATTAGAAATTGTATGCTTTTTCTTCATGAAGTTGTCAAAATTATGATAAATATATAAAATTCAGATAAGCTCCAGAAAACCCTGGATAATATTTGTTCTTGGACAAAAACGTGGCGTAACAAGCTGAATGAAACTAAATCAACTCACGTTAATTTTAATAAGAGTATAATAAATGCACCCGTATGTGTAAACCCACAATTGAGTCCGTCTAAACTGGAGGCAAAATACTTGGGAATGACTTTAGACGCCAAGTTGAATTGGAAAGCGCACGTCAACTAGACTTGAAATATAGACGAATGTATTGACTAATAGAGCGTCAGTCTAAACTAGATTTGTAAAACAAACTGCTCTTATACAAGCAGGTTTTGAGTCCAGTTTTGATGTAAATTTGGGGTTGCACCAAGAAAACTAACCTCAATATAATACAACCTTTTCAAAATAAGGTACTTCGCTGGGTTGTTCGTGCATCATGGTATGTTAAGAATAACATCCATAAAGACCTTAAGATGGACACAATAAGGGAAGTGCTATGATCCATAGCTGTGAAGCATGAATGTAGGCTTTACAATTATGTTAACACCGCTGTACGAGAGATGATTGCAGCAGGAATGTGGAGCGGAGACTGAAGAGGACAAGACCAGATCTGGTGCAGTGATTATGTTACCATATGACAGAGCGTTCGGAGACATTCATAGAAATGATTTCTAACTAATACTGTGACAGTGACATATTTGTAATTGTAACTACTAGATAAGTTGTACTTAGTCGTATTGAATAAATAAAAACGGCACATAAATAACCAGCAACTATAATCTCAACGTTAAATCAGAAACGAAAGAAAATGGAAAACAACCTTACAAATATTTTTCGGGCTTTCTATAAGGTACTTCGTTCCAAATTTCAAAACAATCGGCCTATGGATTTGACCAAGATATTTATTTTATCAAATATATAGATTCATGATTCGGGTCGCTCAGTATTCTCGAGCCTAAAAATTCGGCATTCTTGAGTCGCACAGCATTCTTGAGCCTAAGGATTTCGATCGCTCAGCATTCTCAAGCCTAAGGATTCGGATCGCTCATTATTTTCTACCCTAAAGATTAGTATCGCTCAGTATTCTCGAGCCTAAAGTTTCAGGTTTTCAATATTCCTATCGCTCAGTATTCTCGATCATAAACTTTCGGGTTCTCAATATCCCTATCGCTCAGTATTCTCGAGCCTAAATTTTCGGGTCGCTTAATATTCCTATCGCTCAGTATTCTCGAGCCTGAAGTTTCGGGTCGCTCAATATTCCTATCGCTCAGTATTCTCGAGCCTAAAGTTTCGGGTCGCTCAATATTCCTATCGCTCAGTATTCTCGAGCCTAAAGTTTCGGGTCGCTCAATATTCCTATCGCTCAGTATTCTCGAGCCTAAAGTTTCGGGTCGCTCAATATTCCTATCGCTCAGTATTCTCGAGCCTAAAGTTTCGGGTTCTCAATATTCCTATCGCTCAGTATTCTCGAGCCTCAAGTTTCGGGTTGCTCAATATTCCTATCGCTCAGTATTCTCGAGCCTAAATTTTCGGGTTCTCAATATTCCTATCGCTCAGTATTCTCGAGCCTAAAGTTTCGGGTTCTCAATATTCCTATCGCTCAGTATTCTCGAGCCTAAAGTTTCGGGTCGCTCAATATTCCTATCGCTCAGTATTCTCGAGCCTAAAGTTTCGGGTCGCTCAATATTCCTATCGCTCAGTATTCTCGAGCCTAAAGTTTCGGGTCACTCAATATTCCTATCGCTCAGTATTCTCGAGCCTAAAGTTTCGGGTTCTCAATATTCCTATCGCTCAGTATTCTAGAGCCTAAAGTTTCGGATTCTCAATATTCCTATTGCTCAGTATTCTCGAGCCTAAAGTTTCGGGTTCTCAATATTCCTATCGCTCAGTATTCTCGAGCCTAAAGTTTCGGGTTCTCAATATTCCTATCGCTCAGTATTCTCGAGCCTAAAGTTTCGGGTCGCTCAATATTCCTATCGCTCAGTATTCTCGAGCCTAAAGTTTCGGGTTCTCAATATTCCTATCGCTCAGTATTCTCGAGCCTAAAGTTTCGGGTCGCTCAATATTCCTATCGCTCAGTATTCTCGAGCCTAAAGTTTCGGGTTCTCAATATTCCTATCGCTCAGTATTCTCGAGCCTCAAGTTTCGGGTTGCTCAATATTCCTATCGCTCAGTATTCTCGAGCCTAAATTTTCGGGTTCTCAATATTCCTATCGCTCAGTATTCTCGAGCCTAAAGTTTCGGGTTCTCAATATTCCTATCGCTCAGTATTCTCGAGCCTAAAGTTTCGGGTTCTCAATATTCCTATCGCTCAGTATTCTCGAGCCTAAAGTTTCGGGTCGCTCAATATTCCTATCGCTCAGTATTCTCGAGCCTAAAGTTTCGGGTTCTCAATATTCCTATCGCTCAGTATTCTAGAGCCTAAAGTTTCGGATTCTCAATATTCCTATTGCTCAGTATTCTAGAGCCTAAAGTTTCGGATTCTCAATATTCCTATCGCTCAGTATTCTCGAGCCTAAAGTTTCGGGTTCTCAATATTCCTATCGCTCAGTATTCTAGAGCCTAAAGTTTCGGATTCTCAATATTCCTATCGCTCAGTATTCTCGAGCCTAAAGTTTCGGGTTCTCAATATTCCTATCGCTCAGTATTCTAGAGCCTAAAGTTTCGGATTCTCAATATTCCTATTTCTCAGTATTCTCGAGCCTAAAGTTTCGGGTAGCTCAATACTCTCGAGCCTAAATATCAGGCCGCTCAGTATTCTCTAACGTAAGTATTCGAAATGCTTTTCTATAAGTATGTGTTACCCCTCTGCTAATAGACAAACCTATAGAGAATATCTTTCTTAAAGTATAGACTATATATTCGAATTACTTCAAAAAATATCAAATCCTTACCCATCATTCAAGTTGTACTATTCAATGCGAAGTACCCCGCTGTTTGTTAAGGGTTGATATGTGCCACCGTCCCGTACTTACACGAGGCTATTTCATTTCCTGTGATTCTGTGCAGATAGCAACCCCCAGTCGCTATTATCTCTCTTATCACTTTCCCGACAGTTCATTGTCGACTACCCTCCCACAATGCATCCCTTACGATCTATTAACTTCCGACACACCCTCTGTTCACAAAGTTCCTGTCGTTTCAATATGGCGTCAATTAAATTATAATGACAAAGTTAATTTCACTTTGACATTAATAGTAATGACTAACATGTAGAGTGTTATAGGTTATTTTCAACCTGTCCGCCCCGCAGGCAAACATTTAAGCCCCTAATTGAACTTTGTTCACTGTCGGAAATTGTGGTTTCAAAATAACCTGTTAAAGAATGTTCTAAAATACTATACCTCTCTCAAGACAGATCATATTTTCGTAAATCTGTGATACTGAAGCCGATCTATGTATTCACAAAAGTTGTCATTCTTTTATGTCAGCTGATTTTCCTTGCAGCTTCGATGATTCGTCACGATTATTATTTGTTGGGCTATTTTCTTGGAGATTAGATTTACAATTTTTAATCTTTAATATTCTAGTTCGGAGACTTAATTATTACTACTAATAATAGTTCAAAGAACAGTAGACGCCTCAACATAGTCTTAATTAAAATACAGCTTGCTCTACGATGGCGCTCGTAACTCTTTCTGCTAATTTAAATTGTAACCGTAATATTTACGAAAAAAATTTATTGGACCAACTTTATTAGAAATTGTATGCTTTTTCTTCATGAAGTTGTCAAAATTATAATAAATATGTAAAATTCAGATAAGCTCCAGAAAACCCTGGATAATATTTGTTCTTGGACAAAAACGTGGCGTATCAAGCTGAATGAGACTAAATCAACTCACGTTAATTTTAATAAGAGTGTAATAAATGCACCCGTATGTGTAAACCCACAAGTGAGTCCGTCTAAACTGGAGGAAAAAAAACTGAATGACTTTAGACGCCAAGTTGAATTGGAAAGCGCACGTCAAAATGAAATAACCTCAACTAGATTTGAAATTAGACGAATGTATTGGCTACTAGGGCGTCAGTCTAAACTAGATTTGTAAAATAAACTGCTCTTATACAAGCAGGTTTTGAGTCCAGTCTTGATGTAAATTTGGGGTTGCACCAAGAAAACTAACCTCAATATAATACAATCTTTTCAAAATAAGGTACTTCGCTGGGTTGTTCGTGCATCATGGTATGTTAAGAATAACATCCATAAAGACCTTAAGATGGACACAATAAGTGAATTGCTATGATCCATAGCTGTGAAGCATGAATGTAGGCTTTACAATTACGTTAACACCGCTGTGCGAGAGATGATTGCAGCAGGAATGTGGAGCGGAGACTGAAGAGGACAAGACCAGATCTGGTGCAGTGATTATGTTACCATATGACAGAGCGTTCGGAGACATTCATAGAAATGATTTCTAACTAATACTGTGATAAGTTGTACTTAGTAGTATTGAATAAATAAAAATGGCACATAAATAACCAGCAACTACAATCTCAACGTTAAATCAGAAAGGAAAGAAAATGGAAAACAACCTTACAAATATTTTTTCGGGCTTTCTATAAGGTACTTCGTTCCAAATTTTAAAACAATCGGCCTATGGGTTTGACCAAGATATTTATTGTATCAAATATATAGATTCATGTGCTGAATCCGAATGTCAGTTTAATTGTACATTTTTTTAATGTATGGCTTTTAAAGTGTTAAAACACTAACATTTTGGATTTTTTGTTTTGAATCTGAATAAGTCATGTGGTATCAAATAAATGGAAAATTCTCTGTTGAATCCGAATGTATCATTAAACTTGTACCTTTTAGTACTAAAGTTGTATTTAGTTTTAAGGTAGTTTTGAAGGGCTAATAAAAAATTGTATTTCATCGAAGAGTGATATAAAATGTCTTGTTGTTTTCAATAATAAATTGTTATTTGAGATATCTACAGAACATACCTTTTTCAGCAGTCATACAGTTTTGTTTTACAAAGGCATGATTGAAACAATTTGAAAGTTCAATGAAGTTTATTATTCAGCGCAAACTTGCAGAAAGCAATACAAACCATCGCAATCCAGTACAAAGCACGGCGCGGCCTCAGTTTGCCGCTAACCTTTGTTTTATTATTTTAATTAAAAGGCGTTTTATTTCTGCTGATTCTAAGTTACGTTCGGCGTTTTTACTGAAAGTGCTGAATCAAACGACCGAGGCAAACTGCAACTTTGTTCTTAATTAAAGGCTGAACTTTTCGCCGGTAAATTGTGAACGTTGCGTTGGGGAATTAAAGGCAGACGATGTAAATGTTACTTAAATGTGTTTTACGCGGTGCATATTGTGTGCGGCAAGAAAACTTTTAATCTGTCTTTAATTTGTGAATATTAACAACGATCCCAAATGTTCAGGTCATTAACGGCTAAATCTAATAAAGAATTAAACAATTATTATATTAATGTCAAAATATTTTTAGAGTTTTCGTCTATTAAATAGTAAGTTTTCTTAAATGTAAAAGAAACTAAATAGTAAAAACAGGCTTATTTGATTTATATTTGCTTAATAATACACGTATTGCGTGGTAACAAACAAAATCTGCTGCTACGTTTATTAAATTTTTTTCTGCTTACTTTACATACAAAAATCGTCGACAAACACCTCAACATTTATTGTAACTAGTTTTTTTTACTCTTTTGGTTTTACTTCAATATTTACATATTACAAATTACTTTAAAATATGTGTTAATACTAAGAGCACATCATTAAAAAAGAAGATTTGAAAACACAAGATTAAATCGAAATTTAAAAAATTGGATTTAAAAATACAATATCAACTTTTATCGAATTTTGAGTAACATTAAAATAGAATATTTCGTAGAATGCATCGTCCCAGGAGATTTTCACAAAAAATTAGAAAGTTATATTTAGTTTAAAATGTTTTCAAAATTCTAATGTTTTATGTGGAAAACAAATGTCAAAATGACTAGCATCAGGCAATTTTTTTTACGAAAAAGTATATTCGCAAAACGTTATAGGCTAATAACTATTTAGAATTCAATTATACTGTGTATTTGTCCATAAAATATTTAACTGTATAGTTTTAAAATACGTTTTACAGTAATCATTTTCAAATATTAATTTAAAACCATAATGTAGAGTTACAGTGATGAGGGAGTAGAACTTTTAAACCAAATCGTGAATGATGACGTAACTTGAGTTTCTCCATGCCATCTCGGAATCGAAACAGCAGTCACTGAAGTGAAGAGACACTCAGTCTCCAAAAAAATAAAAATTCAAATTCACCGGGCTCAAATAAAATTTTGAAAAAAAGAAATGCTTACACGTGCTATGCAACCGATACTTTAAATTCGAATTCCAGCAAAATCGACCAAATCATTTAGGCTCCAGCATGTGCACCCATACTTACGACAGGCATCCAAGTAAATGCCACTTTTTTGGACTTTGGTTGCTTGTAAACGGATATTTCCATTAAATATCAAGATAATGAGAAAGTAAATACGTTGTAAAAGTACGAAGTATAAAATGTAAACATATCCTATCTCTAGATGGTTTATCGTTTAATGTACATGAATAGTTCGTATTAATTTATAAACTTATACTATTACATTTAAGTGTATATAATATACTCTTCAGTGGTCCATTATATCTCTTTTTAAATTAAAGCCTATCAGCTGATCGTTACGAATTAATATAAAACTGATCTTTTACTATAACTACAGTAAATAATACCTAAGCTAAGTTCATGTAATTATTTATTTAAACTAAACAAGATATTTGTAAATGTATCTTCACACTAATTATATATTCAGCAAAGATATCATTAATAAAAGCTTCACTTCTGTCAGTAACTCCCCGAGTTCCACGCGTGTACTTTTTTAATGCTTTGGTATTTTTAATGTAGTAAGAAGATAATCTTCGTTCCGTCGCAGTCAGTTTGTCACATTACATTACAAAGCACAAACAACTGAAATAAATTCAAACATTGAAACTTTTTCAACACCGTTTTGGTAGTGAGAGAGGTCAATTCAACATCAGCTACAAGCTGTCTGAGTATATTGACATGAAACCTTTTGTGCCGAAAGAAGTGAATAGATCGTAGAGAACTAGGGTGGGATTCGACAATGAGTGGAAGTGATAAGGGAGATAACAGTCAATAGGGTTGATATCAATGGACGGAATCAGAGAGAAATACACTCTGGAAGGGTACATGTAAACCATTGGCAAACAGACTACCCTTGGAGACGTAAAGTTTGTGTTCTGAAGTGCTTTGAACAAAACAGTTTCAATCAGTACAGCTCAATGGAAACTGACAAAGGCTGATTGTTTTTGCCAACGAAAAGTGGACCGTGACTATGAAAATGTGTGTCAAATTATCTACAATTTTTTGATCGAGCAAATCGAGGTCTCTGTTTTAACGCGACCGTTCGGCATTAGGTTTGTGTGTTTGTTACGCAGTTTTGGCCAAAAGTATCGATCGATTGTTTTGAAATTCGATACAAAGATACACTTATAAAACCCAAAATACTTATGAGTAAAATGTTTTTTCATTCACTTCCATTTCAAGATGGCGGCCTCTGATTTAAAATAACTATTTACGCAGATTTACCGAAACGAATTAACCGATTGTTTTGCAATTTGGTATAAAGATATCTTGTGTAAAGCCCAAATGACGGATGTGTTATTACTTTCCTATTTACTTCCATTTCAAGATGGCGGTCTCTGATTTAACAGTGGAGACTGTATGCAATTTTAATCAAACGCCAATTGTTTTGAAATTCGGTACGAAAGTACCTTGTACAAAGCTCGAAAGACTTATGTATAAGATTTCCCCATTCGCTTCCGTTTTAAAATGGCGGGCTCTAATTCAAAGTTGATAGTGTATTTGCTGGTTATTTTTGTAACACTGGCTGAACGGCAAAACCTGTCACAATTTTGACCGCTTCATGGAGAAAGAGTATGAAATTTCTAATAAATTTGGTCCGGTAAAATTTGTCGTAATATTACGGTTACCGGTTAAATTGGCGGAAAAAGTTACGAGCGCTGTCGTGGAGCGCTCTGTATATTAACGAAAAATATACTGCGAGGTCTACTGTTCTTTGAACTGCTGGTTACAAACTAACTAGCATCAGGCATTTTTACGAAAAAATATATACGCAAAAAGTTATTAGGGGCTTACAAAATTTCGTGTTAAAATAAATGGTACAAAACCTAACACAAACTTCCTCGTTTTTAATTTTATGTTTGCTTAATGTAAAAAGTGAGTAGGTTACAGTGACGGCCAAAACCTTACATGTCAAATCTATTTGCAACTATCAAAAAAGCACAGCTGTGGTGGGTCAGTACGCTTACAAGTTTTCACTTCAAAAAGGTAGTGTTCAAGAGCACATCAAGAAAAATCAACAGCGGTCAGGATTGTTTTTTTTATTGATTATATTATTTACAATGAATTATAATAGTAAATTTTGGATATCGATATAAGAGGAAGAATGGGCCAGAAGATCTAATCTCTGGAAAGATAAGCGAGGTTCATGACAGGCCAAGGAGCTCCTTGGGAACTTTGACAGGAGCAGAGCAAGTTCTCATATTTATTTCAGTAAATCCTCATATTTATTTCAGCAAAATTTGAGCAAATTTAAAGAACTATATTTTTTTAACTGATGAAAGATAAAACGAGTTAGTCCAGCCATTGTATCTGATGGTTTGCTTATTATATGTCATCAGGGTTACTGCGACCTTAGTATACCTATTGTGCCGCTTCCTATATACCTGAGACTCTCAGTTATAGTATCTCCTCCAGTCTTAGTCTCTTCATGGAGTCGAGAATGTAGAGAGGATTTAAGGTAGATCCCTCACTTCTAATTGGTAACTTCCCAAAATACTAGTTATTCTCGTAGCAATCGCTTCACAGTATACCAGCAGGTAATGAAGAATTTCCCTTACCCTCCCGTAGTATCTGCACGTTGAATCTTCTATTAAGCTAATATTCCTAAGATATCTTTTAAATGTGCCATGCCCTAAAACGAAGGTTGGTTGATTTATTGCCTTTATTTAAAACAATGTTAAGAATACTAGCTTCTCTTTTCTACGAACCTAACCTCACAAATAACTTATTTAAAAAAGTTAAATTTATTAATATGAAATTTACATTGGTTAATTACAAATTTAAATAAATACTTTCAAAAATAAAACAAATTATAAATGTTTCGGTTATCTGTAACGGAAGAAGTTACGAGCGCTGCCATGGAGCGCTATGTAGGCCTATATTAATTATCAATATACTGCGAGGTCTATTGTTATTTCAACTGCTAGTTTTAAAAATGATATTCGTTTAACTTTAAATATATTTATATACTTGTAATAAAAGCTAACACAATCATTACTCTTTACATTGAACACTAGCTGCCTCGGTGGCCTAGTGGATAGCGTACTAGGCTTTCACCCCGAGGACCCGGGTTCGGATCCCGGCGAGGGCTTGGCATTTTCATACGCTATAAATCATTCCATCGTCTGAATTAGCCCAAGTTTGTACAATAGTCGGACGTTAAACCCCAATATATATATATATATATATATATATATATATATATATATATATATATATATATGTATATATAAAGAATACTCCATAAGCTAACTAACGTAGTTGTTAGGCCTAACACGGTGATGCATTAAAAGAACCTTTATTTTATTTTTTCAAAAGAGTACTCCATAACCTAACTGACACGGTTGTTGGGCCTAATACGGTTATGCATGGAAAAAACTTTATATTTTTTTAAAGAGTACTCATAACTTAACTAACACGGTGATGCGTGAAAAAACCTTTATATTTTTTAAAGAGTACTACATATCCTGACACGGTTGTTGGACCTATCACGTTGATGCGTCAAAAACTTTTATATTTTTTAAAAAATACTAGGCTATATATCCTGACACGGTTGTTAGGCCTAACATAGTGATGCGTGAAAAATCTTTATATTTTTACAGAATACTCCATTAGCAAACTAATATGGTTGTTAGGCCTAACACGGTGAAGCATTAAAAAACCTTTATTTATTTTTTTAAAAACAGTACTCTAAACCTAACTGACACGGTTGTTGGGTTAAACGTTGATGCAGCTATATATATATATATACATAAATGTATATTATTATTATTATCAATGAATTGAAACAATATAAGTTTTAATTTTGATCAGCTTGAATAAAACATTTGTCCAAGAAAAGTATTTTTGTAACTTCTGACCAAAATTACTAGCAAAACATCAATATTTAAAAGAAAATGTATATTAAATTAAAAAAATGAGTTTAACAGTATATTATTGCATGTAAAATCTACGTAAAAAATGCCAAAGCAGTATTTTCTTCATTTAAAATTCAAAAATGAACTAAAGAAGAAATGGTCTCGGTTGTAATTCATATTTAGTCTTCCATTATGGTCACACATCGTAATTTGACATTTCATTAATTTAAAATAATGCTGTTTATTTTTTATAAATTTACTTCCTCTTGTCAAGGGACAGATGCATGGCTTGTCAAGGTATAAAAAAATCATTTTTCAATGGAAACTATTTTAAAAAATATTTAAATATACAGAAATCACGTGGTCTTAATGAATTTTTTCCCGGCGAAAAACCATAAAGTCTATCATCGCGTGACACGAAATTGAAATATTTACAAAAAAAATCATAAATAAAAAAAATGAAAGGTATTACTAGAAAAAAATAAAAATAAAGGTAAATAAACAAAAAACATGAATAGTTACAAAACAAAAACTAGCCAACAGTTTTATATGTGTGAAATATATATTTTATATTTTATATGTGAAAAATATATCAAAATGTAATAACAGCACTAAATATTTACCTAACACTAGTTAGCATTATTATATAAGATTATTATAACATTATTATAATGTTATAATTATTATATTTTGTTATTATAACGTTAACATTATTATATAACTTAAAATCGAAACAAAATAAACACAATTTATTGTAAGGCTGTAAACTGGTAATATAATAATAACAAAATTAAGTTGTAAAACAAACAAAAAATAAATAACACAAAGAAATTGTTGCAGGACTATAAAGAGCCAACAACAATAACAAATATATAAATTAAATTTTATTTAAAACATTCAGACGATGAAGAAAGTCTAGGATCCGGTTAAAGGCCGAAGCACTATCTCCCAACATCGTCTGCAAACAATTACTCAAACCACACACAACAAGCATATTTCGGAAACCATCACAGTCGTGCAATGTATGTCTTACGGGTTTTAATGAATCCACCCCTTGGTAGCTAGTAGGGGTGACATGTAGGCAACACATGAATATTCCATTTCTCCTGGCATAATTCACCCTTTCCTTCATTAACTGCTACAAATACAACAGCCACAATCCATTATTCCGTTATTCCGCCTAAATGAATGAATGTCAAGTACTGAAGTCACACAACCTATCAAAGTGTTTGTGACACACATCTGCAAAGTACTCACAAGGAACTGCTAGTTGCATTATGTCCATACCAATATCAAAGTGTTTGTGACACACATCTGCAAAGTACTCACAAGGAACTGCTAGTTGCATTATGTCCATACCAATATCAAAGTGTTTGTGACACACATCTGCAAAGTACTCACAAGGAACTGCTAGCTGCATTATGTCCATACCAATATCAAAGTGTTTGTGACACACATCTGCAAAGTACTCACAAGGAACTGCTAGCTGCATTATGTCCATACCAATATCAAAGTGTTTGTGACACACATCTGCAAAGTACTCACAAGGAACTGCTAGCTGCATTATGTCCATACCAATATCAAAGTGTTTGTGACACACATCTGCAAAGTCCATACTCACAAGGAACTGCTAGCTGCATTATGTCCATACCAATATCAAAGTGTTTGTGACACACATCTGCTCACAAGGAACTGCTAGCTGCATTATGTCCATACCAATATCAATGTGTTTGTGACACACATCTGCAAAGTACTCACAAGGAACTGCTAGCTGCATTATGTCCATACCAATATCAAAGTGTTTGTGACACACACCAATATCAAAGTGTTTGTTTGACACATCTGCATCTAGCAAAGTACTCACAAGGAATTCAAAGTGTCCATACCAATATCAAAGTGTTTGCGACACACATCTGCAAAGTACTCACAAGGAACTGCTCGCTGCATTATGTCCATACCAATATCAAAGTGTTTGCGACACACATCTGCAAAGTACTCACAAGGAACTGCTCGCTGCATTATGTCCATACCAAGTGAATTTCCTTTGTACCGTATGATTCACTAATGACAAAGAATTTTTTTAATACATGTGTCTTTCTCTACCATACACTGTCTCAAATTTTAACGATACTTTCATTATGACATCAGCGGACACGGTAGAAGAAGCTACTGAGAAACTTCAAGACACCCTTGGCAAGGTCTGTGCTTGGACAAAAAAGTGGCGCATATAGTTAAACAAGTCCAAATCAACTCGTGTAAACTTTACAAACAAAAGAATTAATGCAGTGTCTGTGTTTCTTAACTGTGAAATAATTCCTTGTGTGAGTGAAGTGAAGTGCCTTGGCATGACATTGGATGCTATATTAAACTGGAAGGCACAAGTTAAGAAGAAGAAAGAAGAACTACATGTTAGGTATAGAAAAAACTACCGGCTCCTCGGTAGAAGATCAGAATTAGACACAATAAACTGCTCTTGTATAAACAATAACTAAGACCAGTGTCTGCAGTTATGGGGCTGTATCAAAGTATCCAACATTAAAATTATAAAAAATTTTCCAGAACAAATTACAGTATTGCGGACTGCGGACTGCTATCGGCGCACCGCGGTACATCAGAAACGACAATATTCTTAGAAATCTTCGAATAGAAACTAATGAAGAAGTGATAAGGTCTACTGTTGCTAGACACAAGAAGAGTCTTCTAAACCACGTCAACACAGAGATGCAGAAAATCAATTGCAGTGACACTGTGAGGAGGCTTAAAAGAAAGAAGCCGTTGGACTTATTATAGTGACAAAGTTATTTAGTGGAATAATTTTTTCTTAATGTTATTTTACTTCAATGAATACTACTAGATAAGTTTAATCTTAGTTGTAGTTGTGCAATAAAAAAAGTCTATTGAAATCCCATTGTGTGTGTGTGTGTGTGTGTGTGTGTGTGTGTGTGTGTGTGTGTGTGTGTGTGTGTGTGTGTGTGTGTTCTAAACTTTTATACTTTCTAATGAGAACGAGGGATCGAGTTAACGGAAATGCAAAACTCACGGCAGTAATTGCAGCCCCGACCCTACAACCTTGTGGTGTGCAGTTCTCAGACGCAGTAGACTGATCAGTGTCGAAGCTTCCTCGACCACCAAGCCATATATTTAAATTTATACACAAATATTAATGATATTTCAAAAATATTTTATAGATGTAGTTCAGTATTGGTACATTTTCAGCTAATTTTTCAAAAATAAATAAATAATTTTACGGTTGTACAACTTGTCTACTGTACATCTACTAGACTTTTATTCCATTAGCACACTCATAACTAGTTTAGTTAATTAATAATAATACTTCACGTTTGTGAGAAAGTTTGTGCAATGGTACGGTACAATGTTCAAATTCAACGCTTTGCCAAATTACCAGTATCTGTTGGATTAATTGTCAACATATTGAAATGTCAAGAACTTTGCGTCTTGAGGGGTTGTAGGGTAGAGTGTAGGGAAGGGTAGTCGACAATGAACTGTTGGGAAAGTGATAAGACAGATAATAGCGACTGAGGGTGGTTGCTATCTGTGCACAGAATCACAGGAAATGAAATACCCTTGTGCAAGCATGGGGATGGTGGCACATGTCAAGCTTTAACAGGCGACGGAGTATTTGGCTTTGAATGGAAAAGCATTAAAGGCCTCTAACGTTGGGTGAAGTTTGAAGGTAAAGTTTTGATTTTGGTGAAATTATTTGGAAAACTCTACAGTTTTCGTCATAGCTAAAACTTTCTTAGTAAAGGTCGTGTTGGAAATGTCATTTTAGGTGGTAAATGTTAAACCTTTTTTTTACAAAAACGAGTATAAAACTGAGGTGCCTAAACGATAAGCCAGGGCAGTTACAGAAATTGTTATAAATCAAATGTACACAACATTTTAGTTTTGAACAAAGTTTTACTTTTTCCGTATAATTAAGAAGTTTAAAGAATATTTGTTAATGGCGAAAAAAATATACTTTGGCATGTTTAATCCGTTATCAGATTTCGTGAGTTTAAAACAGTTATTTTATTTGAGTATCAGTCTGCGAGTGCACATCACTGGATACTAATAAACTAATAATTTCATTGAAATTAAAACTCCTTAGTGTAGTTCTAATTATTTGTTTCTAAATTCTTGCTTTCAATCCTTTTTTTGGCTAAAAACGTCTTGAAAAGTAGTGTGAGTAGAATTATTCGAAATCGATTGTAGAGATTGTGATCAAATCTTGTATGCATGTAGGTTTTTAATACACGTGTGGAAGTCGGAAAGTTACCGACAGAAGCGAAGCTTTTGTTAATATCTTTGCTGAATATATAATTAGTTTGAAGAAATGTTTATAAATATTGGATGTGATTTTCAATTGAGGTAAAATACCGAAACCGCGTGTTCTGTTATCGAAAAGGAAGACGAAAAAGAAAGAAACAGAAATTCGTTTGCTCGTTTCCGTTACATATTTACGTTTCATTAAAAATATTCGCAGACTTTTTTTTATTTACTGCTCTCGCCAAAGCTAACATCAAAAGCTTCGCTTCAAAAATACATATTAAACATATTTGTCGACATAACCCAGGGAACAATATTTTATGTGTAATTAAATATACAGGATATTCAAAAAAAAAATGTTCACAAAATTAATAGATGATTCCCCATATCAAAACTAATTGAAACTAATAATAAACGATGTCCGAAAACGTTTTCTTTTCTCAGTAGCCGCCATTTTGTTTTTGTAAAAAAAATCTAATATCTGTAGAGCAGTTCGATCAATTATATTCAAACGACAGCATGCTTCTTTACCTGGGCGAGAGTTTTCAAATTTTAAACCAAAATAAAGTAATAACGGTATGTTTTAGTGACAAATATCAAGATACTTTTTTGTAGCCTTTTTAATTTCTCATCGAACAGTAAAACGCAAATTAGTCCTTCAACGCACGAAACGAAATATTATTAACTTTATATAAACTTTACATAAAACAAAGCCCTAAGCCATGACAGTCAGCAGCAGCGTAATTACATTACTAATTAAAGTCCGTAAATGTTAATTCCATTCACGACAGGTAAACATATTAAGTGCAAATGTTTGGTATATTTGCACCACCCTGAATGTGGGTGAGCTTGGTAACGTTGAGCAATTTCTGTCGCTGTTAAACCAAATCATATTAAAAAATATTTGCTGATGTATTATTACTTTTAATGATTCCATTACTGGTTATGTATCTGCATTATTGTACCATTCCAGTAGTATGCTGATCATATAATACCGTATTGCACAGATATTTTCGTGCCATGAAGTACTAATTTCCGCAGCTTTGCTGTTTAACTTGTTGCATTGTTTTGAAAGTATACAGTTCCATAGGAAATTAGAAGAGCTGCAAAAACATATCTTGACATTTACTATTAAAATATACTGTTATCGATTTATTTTGGTATAAATGTTTTAATTGTCCATAAGTTTAAAGATTATCAACGTCTGTATTTGATTTTTTTTCAATTAGGCCTCTATCAGATAAAGAATCAGGTAAATTTAAACAAGTTTGAATATTAGTGAATGAAGAGTTTTAGAGATATAAAATATTTTATTAAAAACAAAATGGCGGATTTGGGGAAATGAAGCTTTTTGTCATGTTTACATAAACGTTTGCCTAGGGAACAATTACCCTAATATTTTAAAACGACCACTTTAAAATGTTTTGCTTAGATCAGTATAGAAGAATTTGTAGTTAAATATATATATTGCTCAGATCAATATAAACAATTTTAATTTAATATATATTTTGCTTAGGACAATAAAACAAAAATTGTAACTAAATACATATTTTGCTTATGTCAATATAAAAAAAAACTTAGGCAGTGCGGAACTGGCCAACAGATGTAACTACTTCTTTTGGCATGCCTGACTTTTTTACTGTTAAGATTTAATTATTTTTATACAAAATTAAATGCTTGCAGGGAAAGGAAACTCTTGAAAATGTATTTTCGTATTTAATTTCGCGTGTGTGTGGGTAGACAATTTAAAAATTGACTGAAATTGTCAAAGACAATGAATTTGATTATCTTAGTCTATATAAGGGACTTTAAAAATTAATCAGTTTATAACATTAATTTTGATAGTTATACATGACAGTTATACTGTCTATGTATAATAAAAATAATAAATATAATAGTTGTGATTCTGGCATTAAAATTGGTATGGGTAATATACATAATTTAACTACACAAATTTAGAAAATACACATTTTTAAAATTAACAAGAACAATAAACATAACCTCCACTGATGATATTGAAGCTATTGTACGAAATCAGCTGTTTAGAAGTAGTCACTTCCAGTCTAGATATATACAAGAACAATGCTTTGAGGTATGCATTACAGATTCAAGCGTGACGCGAAAGCAAATGTTTATAACCATGTTCTGTCAACCGCGACCATACAAGTTTTCACTTCAAAAATACATTTTATGAATCACTAAATAAAAAAATTTGTTGTAATATTGTTTGGAATAATAATGTTCACTAGAGTGCGCTTATGGATGTGTTACAGCGTTCCGTGACGGCAAACTGAATTTTTCCTCGTGCAAAACATACACACATAACCCGCGATAAGAAATAGGCACTTCAGAAATTGTAATTAAATATGTATTTTGCTTAGGTCAATATGAACAAATTTATAATTAAATAAATTGATGTCTAAAACGGACTAAATGACTAAATTTGAGATCAAACCGAAAACAAAAACGAAAATGAACCCTTTTTATCATGTTTTTACACAATAAATTATTTTCGAAATGGGCAATTTATTTAGACTCAAAATCAGGAAATAACTGCTACAATCACCAAAATGGCTTCTAAGCTAATTCATATCCTTTACAAATAACTTTCTGAGTCTATTGATCTTTTAATTAATTAATACTTATTGCCTTGAACAATAAACGCACTTGTACGTCTGCCCGAGTCTTTGATTGTTAATTACATTAAAGAACCTCTTCGTATAATACGATTGCCAGTAACACACAAAGTCAGCATAAGTTTGCGCAAGCGCAGAACGTTCTGTCGCACCCCGTTTTGTATCAAAGATATTAATTAGACGGATTACAGTCAACAGTTCTAACAGTTTGACAGTTCATTGTTACCCAGTGACTAGACAAATTGTTATTATAAGCTGAATACCATTATAGGCAGAAAATGTCAAAATATTTATGCACATGGCTTTGAAATAAAAATTTCAGAATGTCGAAAATGCTCTAAAATCAATGGTGTAAAAATATTACAAAAAATTATTTCAGCAAAAAAATTTATACTGCAGCTACTTATTCTCTCTTCTCTCTCTCTCTCTCTCTCTCTCTCTCTCTCTCTCTCTCTCTGTCTCGCTCTCTTTCTCTCACACACACACACACACACAATAAAAAAAAAAATATATATATATACACATATTTAATTAATTTAAAATGAAATAAATTTACGGTTAAAGTTCATCGAACAAATTGAAACCAAGCGAGCGGTCTGGATTTATTTTGATTTTTTCGATTTACGGAAAACCTTATTTAATTTAAAATTCACTATATTAAGTATCTTTATAAAGTTTTTTTCTTATTTTGAGGTGACAAGCACATTGAGGCTATTATCGCGTCCCTAAATGTAAGTGTGAGTATAAAGTGTTAAAGTCGTAAGTGTAGTGTTGTAAGTATAAGTGTGTGTTAGACTCGGGTACAGCGAGGAGTTTCTAAATCCTCTCAATAGATGCAGCTAGTCTGCACCTCCCTGCGGGGATCTTCATAAGATAGGAAAATTGTAATCAAATTATGATAATATAATTTTCGAAAAATAAGAAAGATGATAATTTTGACCGATAAATATTTACGATTTTTTAAAGAAATTGCGACATGTAGGGGCCTATGTACTTTGCAAGTGCTGAATGAGCAAAATTTTATTAAAAAACATTAAAAGCAATTTTGAGAAAATGTGTTCCTTAAATACGAGTACTTTACAGTAATATGTTAGGCAAATTTACTGTACAGCGAAAATCTGTTAAACAGTTTCAAACACTGCGGTTAAATTTTAATCGTAGAAAATCTATTGTATTTTTGAAAAACGTTTTTGATTTCATTGTAATGAGCGATGATTTTGCGAAATGATAAATATTAAACTAGTGTTTTAAAATTTACAATGTCTTTTGAATGCTAATTTTAGCAGATTTTAGTAATATTAACAATGGTGATTTTTGATATTTTAAAAATGATGTGTGTGTATATATATATATATATATATATATATATATATATATATATTAAATTGTGTAATTTTTTGAAATTTGCTACCATGCCGTTAGCAAAATAACAGAATTTGTTTTAAACAAAATTTTTGTAGGAAATAATTGTAGAAACTTTTCATATTTCAGTAGAAGCGTTATATTGATTTTTTTCCAAACCGTCACTTACCTCTCTTTGTTTTACTTACTACTTACCTTACACTTTAGCAGAAAGCAAAATCAAGACTTTCAATACAAACATTTTGCTAAAAAGCTGCACACACGCAAGAGACAGGAGACATTAACAATTATCTCTGGAGGATAAAAGGTTTTCAGAAACATGTTTGCAATTAAGAGATTGCTTCTGTGCTGGTCTGGCTGCGTCTGACTTAATGCAGGCGCCGCGAATTATTTAGACTCATTTAGATTTTGTCATTAGTGATAGCATTGTTGTCTGTTGCACGGAATTAAAACTCCTGCAAGTAAATATTGCAGCTTATTTACTGCTTTGTAAGAAAATTATTTTGCTTTTAATGAATCCTATTATTCACGGAGCGGCTTCAAAACAAACAAACGCAATTAAATTCGTTACAACGAATTTTAAAATTTTTAAAAAGTAGGCCTACATGATAATTTATAGGCTACATATTTCAACTGTAATTAAAATATGAAATCGTGAGACAGAAAGTTTATATTTTGCTTAAAGAACTTGAATGATAACCAGTATTGAATTAAATTTGAACAGCATTTTTAAGGACCCTTCAAAACTGGTAAAAGTAAGAAACAGGATCTTACTGCACCATATGTAAGTTTTTGATCTTACTGCACCATATGTATTGTATATTGGTTCAATGTACAGCTAATTTAATCAGTGAGAAATGGTTATTGTATTACAAATAAATAATTAAAATGTTTCCCAATAAAATTAATTTTGTTTTTATTTTTAACAATCATTCAGACGTAAGGTGTTTCAGGAGGTCAAGAAAATCGACATCTATTAAAATATAATTTTCACCCAAGCACTATTGACGTTAAATTTACTGAGTAGGTTAATAGCCTGTAGGAAATGATTTTTAATTAAACTTTCAAAGTTAAGAATTTAAATTATACGTATTATATACTGATAACATAATTTTTATATATTTTACTAATTTTTTTTCAAATTCAAACAAATAATAATCTCTAGATGAACAAACTGTAATTATTTACAAACTTCTTGTATAAAATCCACTTCTACCGCGTCTGTTCTACTGACCTAACAGTCATTCACTTCCTGTAAATAATTTTCTATTTAACGATATCATTGAAAACACTATAACTTTCTTTCGTAAAAACAAGCACCATGAATAATTCTTTCATTATTGTAACATAGCCACCGGACCACATATTCAAATGATTGGGATTATGACCTATTCTTCCCGTCAGTGGTCTATCAACTCACCTCATAAAGGCTACCGCGGTTTCGAAACTCTGTAGTTTCATCTTCATGTTAAATCCCTCTGTCGAGGTCGTCACAAAGTCAAACAAAACATTAAAACATACATCACAAACACTGAGCACAATTACACGTTTAAAATATTCATCATGAAATTCGGCTTGACCAAGCTACACACACGACTCGTACGTCGTTACATTCCGGACTGCAGTATAACGAATGTCCGGATTGTAACGACATACGAGTCGCGTGTGTAGCTTGGCCAAGCCGAATTTCATGGTGAATATTTTTAACGTGTAATTGTGCTCAGTGTTTGTGATGTATGTTTTAATATTTTGTTTGACTTTGTGACGACCTCGACAGAGGGATTTAACGTTTTGTATAACGGCCTGAAGATGAAACTATAGAGTTTCGAAACCGCAGTTGCCTTTATGAGGTGAGTTGATAGACCACTGACGGGAAGAATAGGTCATAATCCTAATCAAATAATTCTTTGTTAAAGATTACCCTTGTTTTCACAAGTACACAATGTCAGTATTGTTTAAGTCAAATTTTAGATTTACACCATGCGGAAGAAATCTTAATGGACAAAGATTATAACAAAAGTTTTGTAGGTACTAAAGTCTCTGTGCTAACAAATTATGAAATGTGTGGGAATATGCCAAGAACTGATTTCTATAAAACATTTTGAAAAGTCATTAAAAAATTGTATTCATATGCGTTAGCATTCTAATGTTAGTCATTTTGTTAGAAAAATTAATTTCATAATTAATAATGGGGCGATTAAGGTTTTAGAAAAATCATAGCTTTCCTAAATAACATTTTTTTAATCATTTCAATCCGTATAAATTATCATTTTAAATTTTTAAATTTGACTGGCAACTCCAAAAATATAGGATTCATGGTTTTAGTATTGTAAATGAAGTTTGAATTGTAAAATGCTAATTTATGCACATTTAAAGATGGTCATCATGTTGAAGTAGGATTCTTATAAAAGTGAGAAAAAATTATTTCTTTTTATTTATTATAACTAAGTTTTTACAACTTATAAAGTAAATTATATTGTAACTGTGATTTACAATGTGATTATAATCACAGTGATTTATAGCCTCATTCAGTGATAATCGTATTTAGCTTGTCTCCTCGTGCCACCACCCCCAGAACTAAAGTATAGTCGTTTCACCTACAAACTAGACTCCTAGAAACTAACAGTGTTAGTTGAAACTGATAAACCATTCTAAACGCTCTTTCGTTATTTGAACCAATGTTAAAATAACTTTAATGAAAAAATTATGTATTAATAAAATTATTTATATTGCACTTGTATTATTAAAGTTATTGTCAATTAAGGTCTATAAAATTAAATTAATTTTTCATCTGTACTACCTAGGTGAAAAGTCTGAACATAACATTTGTTAAATGCAAGTGAAATTTTAAAAGAGATGTACATGTGGAACCTACTCGATTACGAAACTGTTATTCAATGAGTTAAAAAAATGTTCTGCAATATTGAATGTAACATTAAAAAATAGGAAGGTACACAAAAATAAGAAGTTAAATACGAAATTTCTATACAAAAAATAATGTATTAAATAAATTGTTATATCGAAAATTGCATATAAATATCTCAAACCGTTTCAAAGATAACCTATTCGAATTTCAAAAAATAATAAATGCTAACAATAATAACATTCGCCAACAATAATGAACAATAGTAAACAATATCCTTTCATTGTTAATTGTACTGTAAATGTTAATGTCATGTGATGGGACTTTGTAAACTCTAAAAAACCCTGTAACTCACAAATGTACGGTCAGATTAAAATAAATGTATACTGTACAGCTGGAAAGATGGGAAAATCATTAAGTCCCATTCATTATCGAAGTGAACTGACTGTACTCACTGGGTGGGGGACGAAGTGCGGGTGTCACTACCTTCAAATACATGGGCCATAAGCGGCTAAACAACTCATTAAATCAAATGGTTTGTGTCTTTTTCGTCTAAGCACTTCTACATTGTACACAATGCTCAAGTTTCTGTTAGAAAAGTCGCAGTATGTGCTATACAGGATGTTTGAAAAAGAACGCCGCAGTTTTAATGTACCCTAGAGTCTGTACGGAGTGAAACACTATTCTTCTTTGTGGTATTTAATTCAACTGTCCACGATTTGCTCACGTAAATGTGGGAATTCTATTCCTGCAGTTGGCAGGCCTGCGTGACCTTGAGAATAACGGCGTCAACGCTCAGTTTAGTGCGGTCAAAATGACGATGTTTTGCCGTTCAGTCGTATTACTGGAAATAGCCAGCAACTACACTCTAAAGGTGGAAGAAGTCGCCATCTTGAAACAGAAGTGAATGGTAACAAAATTTTACATTTACGTCTTTCGGGTTTTATACAAGGTACCTTCGTACCAAATGTCAACACAGTCGACCAATGCGTTTGATTAAAAAAGCGTGCACTCATCATCGCCCGCCATCTTGAAACGGAAGTAAATAGGAAAAAATGGTACAGTCATTGGGACTGACGGTAGAAGCGTAAGCTTCTTAATATATATTATTTTCGATATGTATATATAAAATGTAAGATATTTAACGTCTCGAGAATATAAGAAAAATAAAATCAAACTCGCGTGTTATTACTGAATATAAACCGTATACAACTGAACTGTTTCTGCTGGCAATATACACAACATCATTACATGCGTGCGCGACGAGAACATGAAAAGAAGAATAGTGGAGAGAAAGAGAGAGAGAGAGAGAGAGAGAGAGAGAGAGAGAGAGAGAGAGAAGAGACGAGAACATGAGAGAGAGAGAGAGAAGAGAGAGAGAGAGAGAGAGAGAGAGAGAGAGAGAGAGAGAGAGAGAGAGAGAGAGAGAAAGGAAAGAGATAGAGAGAAGCATGCACGTTGTATGTACATACAGGCTCAAAATATATATTCGCGCGCGACCAACTCAGTCGGAACTGGCAGACGAAAGAAAGGAGAAGAGCTGAGAACTGGAGGGGGTCTGTGTAATACCTCCCTTACCAGCGTTACTTACGCTTCGTAAGCCTACTCGATGAAACCGAATAACTCCATGGTGACAAATACAAAGTGCACAACGCGGTATAAGAACCTAACGCTTCAAAATGTTACACACACATCATTGTGGTTTTATACAAGATATCTTCATATGAAATTTCAAAACAATCGGTTAATGTGTTTGGCCAAAACTGCGTAAATAAACACGCAAACACGCTGAACGGTTGAGTTGAAACAGAGACCTCGCTTCGCTCGATTAAAAATTACGGTTGCCAACTGTGAAACGGAATTTACTAAGCAACAAGATCCTAAGCTGTTAACAACATAATTTGTAGACTATATGAAATCGATTGTTCCTTTTAAAAATATTATTTTTTTGCTAATTTGGAGCGATTTGATTCAATCTTGCAGAATCGTGTAAAGCAGTTTTTTTAAAAACAACAACACATTTATGGTTAAACGAAACGTGTGTTTTTAAATTAACTAAATGGAGTACACTTTAGAAAACGTTTTATATTTGCGCGGTGTAAAGCGAGGTTTGATATTAGACGAGCGCTAGAATAACACTTACATTTTAAAAGGTAACTCGAAACAGATTGCATTCCAAAGTAAATGATGTTCTAGTTTTGTTTTAGTGTGTCATTAATGCACTTTTCCTTCCTTTCCAAGCGCGAAGTAATTGTAAGAAATGTAAGCAGTAAGGAAAAACACTGTGTCCGCAGGAAAGTTTTTTTGATAATGTATTATAATACGAGAGTTGTCCGTAAAATAAGGTTCCCAATAATTTTTCACAATGAAAAACATGTTTATTTTCACTGAAAAATACATTTTTGGAAAGCTTACACTTTTTTCTATTTTTCGACATAATCGCCGTTGAGATCGATGCATTTTTGCATACGGTGAACCATCTTTTGTATGCCTGAGTCGAAAAACTCTCCCGCCGCGCCGCGGAGTTTAAAACTTTTTCTTTCAGCTTCTCTCTGATACTGAAATGCGTCCCAACTACGTGTTCCTTTAAATTAGGGAAGATGGTAACCACTTGGGGCTAAGTCCAGGCTGTAGGACGGATGTGTGACAGTATCCCATCCAAATTGGTTGTTACACGGGCGGTGTGCGGACGAACGTTTTCTTGATGGAAACAAACTCCCTACGTGAGCATATCTCTCCTCCTGTTTTGAATCGCTCGGCGAAGGTTCTTTAACGTCTCAAAATAACGATCAGCATTGATTGTTGTGCCGGTATCCATGAATTCGTACAACAAAAACCCCTTTATGTCCCAAAACACTCTCGCCATGACTTTGCCGGCAAACAGTGTTTGTTTGAACTTTCGCGGCTTCGGCGACTGGTTGTTTCCAATGACGTGATTGTTCTTTCGTTTCCGATATCGTATAGTGTACCCAGGTCTCGTCCCCAGTGACAATGGAGTCCAAGAATTTCTTGCCATCGATTTCGTAGGCCTAAAAAAATTTTTGTTTTTTGTGGTTCATATTTACCTCTCCATTACCAAGTAACAGAAATTAATAATTAATACAGTATGGTGGTTTAATGTACAGTATTATAATCCATTGTCATTATTTCAAAATTAATCTCTATTTCATATTTGCGTGAGAGTAGTATTATAAACTAAATGTTCATGACGGTTAGCCAATGTTTTCAGAACAGTTAATAAAACCTGTTAACTGGTTACATTGTAAGGTGTCGGACAAGGGTTCCAGTAACCTGACCCCAACTTTTTTAACATATTACATGAATGCCTGAAGCCTTATGTGGACGTTTTTCACACCTTGCATAACAAGGTGATTTCTAAGTATTCTCTCCTTTTTTTTTAGTGAAATTAGACACGCTTGCATCTGATTACGTTTAACACAAAGCAAACAATCAATTTGAACAATTTATAACACTGGAAGTAAAAAGGAAACCAAGGAAAAGTTATGGGATTGAATCTGTTTGTTTTAAAGTGTTATAATAATGTTTTTATTTTCAAAATTAAGTAGTAGAATTGAGAGAAAACATAAATTTCATGTTGAGTATTCAGTTGTAAACATTTTTAATTCTTTTTTCTCTAATTTGAATAGAAATGGGCCTATATTCAATATTCTTATCTAATTCATTCAAGGTAATATATTTTAAGCATAGCAAAAGATTTAACTTTTTCACTTCGTAAAATGTAGTTAAATTGTGAATAAATCGATTTTGTGATGTTTTACTGTTTTCAGGTCGCCTGAGTAAAATATATTTTTACTTCAATGTTTGTGCACATTGCTTGTAACTAAATGAACTCACCAAAACTAAAACCAAATTAAGTAAAGAAAACATGGTTTTAATGTGCACATTTCTGATAAAAAAATCCCGATGAAAATCAGTTATAGCATTTTTAATAAAATTTTTGCACGTTCTTAAATGCTAAAATGTAAGATTGTACCAAATCACATTCCAAAAAATTCCACTTTGGGAAGTTTAACACTTTTTTAATATGGATCATCAGAATTAGATCCAATTTTATTATTCATATATTATCTTAAGAAGATTCATAATTCAAGTCACTGTAAATTTGAAAAAAAGAAATTTACTTTTTAGGAAAATAAACCTGACTGCAAATCATTGACCTCGAACAGGGATTGTTATGTTTCTTTTGCGTTACTTCAGAAGTACAAATTTTAAATTTGACACACAGATTTTAACCAGTATAAAGAACATAGATTCATTCATTATTCATTTTTTAATTGAATTCCAAACTGAATTTTTTGAGAAAATAGCAACACTTACATTCAGTTTGTATATTTATTTACTATAATTAATTTATGAATAAGTGTATGCTATGTTTATGAAATATTTATTTTTGTGGTGCCTAGATAGTCTACTGCTACTACCAGATATATAAAGGACACAATCAATCAATGTTAAATCAAGGTACTACACGAGTATTTTAAAAATTCTATAAATTTTTAGTTCATTTGATGCATGGATTTTGCCATTATTTTCAGCATCTACTGGGGCTAATTTTGAACCTGTTCCACTATAAGCCTGGAATTGTGAAAGAACCATAACCTTCGATAAACTAGAGATCCTTTTCTTATTATATTGCTGAGCAGTTCTAGCAAGAAAAGTGACCAATTTTCATGAGGTGAATGTTGCCGTGCGATTGAAGTGATATGATTTAACTGCAAACGCCCACTCCACCATTTTGACACTTAATCTATTATGCATCAATGGTCCACTCTTTTTCTACAACTGTCCAGTTGTACATCATCGTTAGGTAATTTTTTTTTAGTTCTAGAGAAAGCGGATTAACTGTTGTAAAGACCATAGAGAAAGACTTGAATGTTATTGCTAAGTATTCAAGGAGGAGAATGGAATAATGAGATAAAGGACCTAAATCCAGAAAAATGTAACTGGGAAAATGAAATTCACAGGCTGAGGCTTACTGAAATAACCACAACTCAGATAACCTGAAATAACTCAACTTGAAACAAAAACAACTCGACACTGCTCTTTAACATCATGCCTACTATTCTACTATTCTAGCATTACACAGTAAATAAAAAGGAAAAGAAAACACCAAATTAAGTTTAAATTATTTTATTCAAGGAACATGATTTATTTAACAAAAGTTTTAATACATCGCTTACTACTTCATCTGTAGCCACCACTTCGCTGTAAGCACCGCATCGCTGACCAATGCACAAACACTAACCTTCGTTTACTCCATTATTGTTTATTTGTGCATAATAGTTTAAGGAATCTAAAAATTACAGCCAGTTTATTTATGCAAAGCCTATAAAACCAGAGGCAACATTTTCCGTAAAATATGATATATACAATGTTATCGTTGATGAATTGATGAAATAAACATTTCTCACATTCGAAATGGTAAAGCTAATACTACTTGCGTAGTGTACTATTATTCACCTAAATTTTTTATTCACAAATTACCAAACTTCATATCGAAAACACTGTACCAATGAAAAACCTTTGAAAATACCCACCCCATAATCTATTACTACAGCAGTTCTGAAAACCATTCACTAGTAATCAACGGAGAAATTTACATTTTTATTTTTTTATCACAGATCCACAGAAAACTGATAACCCCACTTCGTCGCGTTTTAATAAAATCAATGTTTATTTTTACAGCATTAATATACATTGTCAATAATTATACTAATGTAAAATAATCTAACTAAATTAAAAATTAATTAATTAAGTGAATACAAAGAAAAGAGCAATCCATTGTTGAACACAACTCTATATAGAGAGCAAGATCGGTTGGGTTATTTGCATGATTGGAAAAATATATCTGGGAAACATACCAATGGAGGTTAAACTGTTTTGCATAATTTACTTTCAAATCTATAATTTTTTCCCATCATTTAATTTGTCAATAAAATTACTAAAATTAAATACTACTTTTGCGTAAAAATAAATAAAAAATACAAAAATATATATATATTTTTCATACATGCTTGCATAGACAACCAAATGATGGAAAAGCCCTAAATTCATAACTTTTCAAATTGCTTTTCATTATTTTTATTTACAAGTAATATTCTAAATACACTACATCTAAACATTGGGCATTTTTATTGTTCATATATAGGCTCTTGAGGGAAAATTATAAAAAAAACAAACTGTACATAAAATGTAAACGTCTTGCCCTCAAATAAATATACCTAAATTAATACTTATAAAAAAACTAGCAACAAAAAATTAAAAAAATCAACTTAAGAAAATATTACTAAACTAGCTTTTTACATGGCTTTAAATGAAAATTTGGCATTTACACCAACGGGCTTCTGTGGTATATGTCGTTAGGATGGCTGTTCTGATTGGTGCTGTCGTTTTGTCTGCTGCTACATTGCTGCACAGAAAAGTACTCGTTAAACTTATACAAATATTTATAGTCTGTACTAAAAACAATTATAACAGCAACATAATATGAAACTGTTTAAAGGTAAAACACATTAACTACTTAAGAACCAATGACCAATGCTGATTAACAACACTAACTACAAAAGTGACTTTTTTTAAAATTTTTGATACTACATGAGATAACCTAGCCTCCAGAAAATTTTAAATTGAACAAATTAATTTTTGAAATTAGAAATATTTCCATAAAAATATTAATCTTAGAGATGGTTTTTATTTAAACAGATAAACATATTATAATACTACAGTAATTTATCATTTAAAAAATATGGAATAAAAAACAAAACTGACTTACCGCTTGTTTTCTCTCCCATGTTTTCATCGCAAATTTGTACTTCTCAAATTCATGACACCAATCCGAGTAGATCTTATGGTACTCATTGCTTTTGCCAGGCGGTGAACAACGATGTGTGTCGACTGTGATGTTATAAGAACAAAGAAGTGATCCACCGAGCCAGCAGTCATATCTGCCAGAGTCTGCCTCATTGACGGTCACAATTACAAGTCCTCTTTCACATGTTTCGATGTACTTGTCACCTCTGAAAATGACACGTTAAATTAATCTTTTGTCAACAGAACCAAACAAACATGAGCTTAGAAATTGGTGACAAACATTTTCATGTTTAATTATCAGGAGGACCTAGCAATATGGTTCAGAAACTATTGAAAAATCAGATCAATTTCTCAAAAACGCTTCATCAAATTTTGATCACATAATCATAACTTAAGTTAGTGTATCAAATTATATGTTAAAAAATTAAAAAGAGAAAATTGGACAAAAGTAAATGGTATGAACAGGCTATTTGCCTTTTTGAAGTGAAGATCTGTTAATGACCCTGTTTACCCAGGAATAACTTTAAATGAAGTTGATTACTTTTACTTGCTCCTTCATTTGACAATTTTTTGTTACACTACTTTCAATTCAATTTCAATAAAATTTGAATACTATCATTGCAATTGAGGTTATGTTTGTTTTTATTTATATAAATACAATAATACACAATTAATAATAATAATGAGCAATACATGTTATTTTTTATATTCATATACATACCTTCAATTGTAATATCATTGAAGCACCAGCTGTTGTAAAAAATCAGCTGATTAGAACATTAGCATACATCCATACGCTGCATATTAATGCATATAGTAATACCATAACAACTTTTACATTGCCTACTAAACGCTATGTTAATATATATATTATATTGTAGATAAATAGCTTTTAAAATAATATTTTTATTTTATTTATTCATTTTATCATTTTTTATCATTTTAAACTTCTAATTCTACCATTATTTTATTTATTATTAATTCTGTTCTCATCTTTCAACATACTTTTGAGCCATAAATTCTTTTTATTTCAAATTTGTATAATCTACATATACAATCAATATTTGTCCAATTTTAGGAAATTATTTAAACATGCAGATATACAATCTTACTATTAAAATTATTGATAAAAATAAAAACTTTTTACGCGAATCTTCCTTTCGATGTTCCCTGTATCCAAAAATGGATATAGTAAGTCAGTTATTTGAATGGATGTAAGAATCCATATAATGTGGTTATAGCTGATACTAAATGTTAGAATTTTTTTAAAAAATAGTATATACTGAAGATGAGAAAGTTTGTAAAATTTTGCATTATTCTTTGCCAGTAGATCAGCTGTTTCATTCCGACTTATGCTGGAGAATTCGCTGGCCAATTTATAGCTTTCATGTGTTTGTTGATTAGATTTATTGCATCCTTATTTATTTTATTATGTTGTTATGTTTTGTATCTTGTTAGCTATTTGAATTGCAAATTTGGTATCAATAAAAAACAGCTTTTTGAATTTAAATGGTCATAGATGTTTCTTTCATTTCTCAGTCAATGTTGACTTTGTGCCTATTCTGATATAATTGCCAGAACACTTGGAAATGTATTCTTGGATTTTCATTTTTCCTTTTAGTTAAATATTTACCAAAAACCCCACAGTTTTTACAAACAAACTTTTTCTTGTGGACATTTGGGAATGTACAGTACTTGTAACAGCTGTATTTTTTTCATAATTAAGAATGACCAGAAAACTATTTATAATTTTCTTGTTAACTATTTAAAGGTTAAATGGGTTTTTTGTTTTTGGATACTAACCTATAAACAATATGATATCTGCCTTTCTCCTTACTGTAGTGATACCATGTTACTGTTTGGGAACTCAACACCTGTGGCATCTTCACGAAGCAGCTGAGATGAACACTTTGGCCCCATGTTACAGTCAGTTTCTTCTTGACAACGGAACTTTCACAAAGACTGGCAGTGCTGTTTGTAACATCTTGAAGTAGTCTGTAATTTACGCCAACATTTTATAATTATATGACTATGATTATTTTAACTATGATTATAATTAACTATGACTATGATTAGGTCTTGCAAAATGCATGCCAACCTAATTTTATTACGTTTTGCAGTTAATTATTTAAATCAGTCATTAAATAAGTATTTCCAACTTACCCAGGTAAAAATGGCCGGCAAGTATTACTGTCTTTGTCCCAGCCGCAGTACGGATCATGTACACATCGTAAACAATTGTCATAACGTCGATTACACATCACTAAATCGATTTGTCTAATTCTTTCGTCAGAAGCAATATACAGTGATTTATGCTGTAACAAAATGTTAAGTATGATAACATATTACCTGATATCCCAAAAATTTATTACAGCTCAAGTGATTTTGAACTAAATAAATATTCCTCTTGTGTTACATTTAAATAAATATTAGTAAATATAATATTTACTATATGTAAATATAATATTACATTTCCAAGAAATCAGGAAATACAAAATAAACCAGACTGCTTTCAGGATTGTAGACTAAATTATTCATAAACCATAAAATGATTTATTTTTTTAATGGTTGTTACTAATATTATTTATAATGTCTAACACAATTTTCTGAAATTTTTGTTTTTTTAAATAAATATTTTTTAAACATTAATGTTCACAGTTTTAGTTTAAAATTGATTTTAAATATCCACTTTTAAGGATACTGAAGAGAAAAAACAGAGTTTACTTTACTTGAATGTCTGTCTCTTTGTAGTACTGAAGATTAATTTTGAATTTGTACAATGCCTCAAATTAACTAATTTTCAAAAAAAAAAAAAAAATAGTTTAAAAGCCACTTTTAATTTAATAAAAAAAACATTTAAAAATTAACAAGTTAATATAATTTTCTCAAAATTTGTTAAAACGTTTTGATCATATTTATCTCAAAATTAGTTCTTAAATACCTGAACAAAAAGGATGCTTCAATACCTTCCAAATCAAAATCCAGTTTGAAAACATTTGCAAAAAATATATAACAAATTGGCTGTTCAAATTTGTCTCAAATTTTCTTCATCATATTTGGAAATTAAGTCAATCCGCCAAATTTGAAATGAAGGAAATTTACATTTTAAAAGTACATAAAAAACCTGATAAAATGATTTTGAATATTTGAACTGATCTCCAGTTTTTTATCAAAAATTCTTAAATAATTTTTTTTTTAATTATGGATCGGTAATGTTTTTTGAATACATAATGGCTTCATTTAACTTCCTATTAAAATATATATTTGTACCTGTATTTTTATATGTTAGGTCGTTGAGAGTTACCCATACTTCTAAAAAAACACTATATATTATAAAACTTTGTTTTTAAATAAATCATGAAATGAAACCAAATAAACAAAAGTGCAACATTTACAAGAGAATGTTTAAACAATCTACAGAAATCTACTTCAATCACATCTAAAATTTGTAAACACCCTAGACAATTTTCACAATTGCTCATATTAAAAAAATCCAATATTCCAAACACTTTAAAACTGCTTTTCAGTAAATAAACATACCTCTCGTGACATTTCCATTACTCTGATTGGTTCATCAGGTGTAACATCAAAAACATCCAACAGAACAGAGAAAGTTTCTCCCTCTTCTGTGTACCATTGCACCACTTTGTACACTCGCCCCTGATCTGAAAGCAAAACGCAAATACATTGTTTAAAAAAATCCGAACATTGCAAGTGATTGCAGTTTAAAGTGCAATGTTCTGTATATTTCATCGATACAAAGATTCGGAGTTTCAATTAAACAGTGCAATTTAATTAAAATATTGTTAGTAGTATGCTTAGCACTTGAAATTTTAATTAAAATATCATAAATAAAACCTTCAGTTAGGTATTCACATATTAAATATTAATTTGAAGAATGTATTTGTATAACAAATGCATGTATATGACAATATTGTTATATTTATCACTAAATTTATAATCAATTTAATGTTACTGTAAGTATAATATGTTAAATCAACATATTTACAAAGTTGAAAGTAAACTATTAAGTACCTAAACTCAATAAAATTTTGTTTGCAAAGTTAAAGATCTATATGTTATACTTGGAAATCTAACTAATTTTAACCAAAAGACTACAAGAGAAATTAAATTTTGTAAAATTTTTTAATTTGTTTTGAAAACTAAAATTTTGGAAAATTAAAAATTATTCCAAAATATAGGCAAACTGAATACGGTATATGCTACATTTCAGTCAATTTGTTTAGTCTCTAGCAATATGCAGAATCACACACAGGTTGAGCAAGATAAGCGCATAAACAAACTTTTTGTGTAAGTTTATAATTCCTGGAAATGGATATAATCTCAAAATTTAATTTTTGACTACGATAGTGTGAAAATGAGTGTGTTAAGGTGAAACAAAGTACTTAAAATTCATTTAGTTAGACAACTTTTGTAAAAAAAATAATTTAAAGTCATGATGGATACAGAAATCAGGCTTGTTTTAAAGAACAAGCCAAAAAAAGAGAACTAGAATGTTGTATGTGTTAAAATAAATTGACTTCCGTTTTGAAATTCCATTCTATTTTACCTGGCATCTTGGCACAAATGTTTATCAGAAACGTAGTCAATAGACACAAATTTAATATCACTGTTTTAAAACATTGCTCATGCTGTTTCTGAATGAACATTTAATGCAAATGCCTCAAGGATTATTTCAATCTACTCAACAAAACTTACTAAACCAAAACCCCTATTACAGATGACCAAAGTTTGCTTTAATATAAAAACTTACTTGTGCCTGCATAGTACACTATGTATTCCATTTGGTCACCAAACACATCGTACTTTAGTTTGTCTACAACTAAATGAGTAAATAATACGTCTCTCTTGTAGAAAACTGGTTTATCATCTCTGTGCGCAACTGCCTCGTCCATCATGGGGTGCTGGCGGATAAAATTCAAAACCGTGTCTGAAATAAAAAGAACATTTTTGTTTGACCGTTTTTCTGAATCATAATATCACTATATAAATGTTTTTACAAAACATACAAAAGCAATTCATCTTTGATTATAGACCTTGAATACTGAGACCAGTATTATTTTATTACTTACATATTATGACATACATAATATATTTCCACTACTTTTTATTTTTCACAAACATTTTGATAAACTAAAAACAAATTATCATTATCTACTTAATTTTTGAATAAATACACTTATACAAAAAGTAATAGACAATCTATCAAACGTACTGTGGTTCAAAATTTGAAATAGATTCTGTCATTATTTACATACTTTTAAACATTTTTACCTGGCAAAGTTTCTGTATCATTGACACACTCTCCTGGCCTTGGCTCTGGCACCTTATTGAAGGATACAGGCAACCATGCAGCGCTCGAAGTCGCCTGTTCCTTGAACTTGCCCTTGAATGCTCTCTGGATGTCCTCCAAGTTGAAGGCACATATGGCACTGCCCATGAGACCATTTGTTGAAGTCGTGAAAGTGCCGTAAAGTCTACTATCATCGCCTGGGATTTTGTAAATGCTCTCTGTAAAACATCAGCAGAACATTGCACAAACTAACTCAGGTCTTATCGTTATAAATATTTAAACATTATTATTCTAAATATGTCAACTACTAAAGCTGGCTCCAAAAAGCTTGAAGGGAGCTTTTAAAGTTGCAGTAAATAGATTGTGGAAATTGCATTTTTACTTTCTTAGTACAGAAAGTACTGTAATTGTGCAACAATTGATTCTGATGGGTACTTTCGAGTTAAAAATTTGGATAGTTTCGTTAGTGATTAAACACACTGATAATATGAAATGTAAATATGCAGTGTAACTTGTATTCGATTTTTTTCACCAAAACGCTTTATTAAATGGCCAAAAGCAATAATCCAAAACAAAAGCGCAGAAAAAACAGGAAGATCGAAAGAAATCCAAAGTAAAAGTGACTTGCGGGCATAACCTCAAAATCACTCTCGCTCGAAAACAGGTAACATGTTTTATTATTAATTCATCGCGAAAACGATTAATTAAATGCGTGTTATTAATAATGAAAACAGACTTTAAAAAAAAGACTTAAGAACCTAAATGACAAGGTTGTGCGTGTTAAACCTAAGCACGAAGATTGTAACAAAACAGTAGAAAGTAGATGAACACGCATGGACATTACCGGGTGACAAACAGCATAGACGTCACACATCGCGTAGTACATCTACCATGTTCCATGCAATGTAAACAGCAATGGCGTCACGATATAGTTCCGTAAAAATAGCCTAAAATCTTAAGTAATCGTAGAAAAGAATTGTTTTCCGCGGGTGAATATCTTTTAATTGAATAATATATATAGTATTTAATACACAGAAAAAATATCCTAAAATCACTATTTGGAAAAAAAGTTTTAAAGCAATTTCATTTAGTCTTAACGGATGTAATTCACATCTACACACGCACGCGCGCAAACACACACAAATCCAAGCGAAAAGCATTACTTTGAATGATCTAAAAGTGGGTTTTATTAATCAAAATATTATGTTCAATTTTATTCACTGTCATATACTTTGTACAATGCGAGAGCAGAAATTATTTGTGAGGATTTTAGATCGACTGATTTTGAAGACTTATAGTTTACTGGACTTGTTGCTTCATTGTAGCCTACAAAGTTTCAAGTTTGTAGAAAGTGTGAAATAATTTGTAACTGTGGGTCATTAAGTGATATGTAAGTCTCACAATAAGACATACGACGTATTGCAGCAAGCTAATGCACAGTTCACTGTTTTTAACAGTTTGTTTTACTTTACCCAAGTGCAAAACATCTGATAACGAGACATCGTGGAATCACCTTGTCTTTAGCCAGTCATTAATTACAAGATAAAACACAGGCACGCGACTTTAAATTCACCGGAAATAGGTCGACACTCCGCTCTGGCACTGAGGTAGTCTGGAAGGGTAGGACGTGACAATGGCCTATTTAAGGAAGATAAGGGTGAGTTATCAAGGGGAATACTCGTGCGAGTACTGTTAACCCCCGCGGGAGTAAACAAATATAAGGGTGGTCGCCATTAAGTGAAATGGAAGAGATCTGTTTGACGCTGAGTATGTATTTATTTGGCGGTAATGGGTGTGGGTAGTACTAGGATAAAAAATGAGTTGGAAGTTTTTCGTTGGAAGTATTTTGTTTCATGGTTAAAATTTAGACAAGCTTTTGTGTTTCTTTGGCTTTTCGTTACACCCCAGACAAACAAAAAGGAAAGGACCTCAATTTCATCTACAACCCCAAATTATTTTATGAAGTTCCATTTTTATTCTTTCTTCAAAAGTTTTAATATATTTCGCTGTATATGTAGTACTGTAAATGGAATTTAGATTACTGGATTGCTACACAAATACGATATATTACATGTATGCACTTGTACATATTTAAACAATTTGTACAAATGTGTATTAAAGGTCGGATCTGTGCACATTTCGTATAACAATAAACAGAAAGTTGTGAAACCTATCAATTGTATAAAACACATGTATACAACAATATTGTTGTATTTATCAGTAAATTTATAATTAATTTAATTTTACTGTAAGTATAATACATTAACATATTTACAAAGTTAATTTATTTTGTTTTAGAATAAATTGTGAAAAAAAACATTAAACATATTTTCAAATTATTTAAAAGTTGAAATTAAACTATTACGCACCAAAACTCAATAAAGTTTTTCCACAAGGCAATATTTCAAATTTTGTTTAAAAGCTCTTGAAATAAAAATTTTGCTTGCAATTGTTAGCGATCTATATGTTATAATTGGGAATCTAAGGACTACCTTTAACCAGAACACTACAAGAGAAATTAAATTTTGTAATTTTTCAACTTGTTTTGAAAACCAAAATTTTGGAAAAATTAAAAATGATTCCAAAATATGGGCAAACTGAATACAGTATATGCTGCATTTCAATCAATTTGTTTAGTCTCTAGCAATATGCTAAATCACACACAGTTTGAGCAAGATAAGAGTATGAACAAACGTTTTGTGTTTAAGTTTATAAGTCCTGGAAATGGATATAATCTCAAAATGTAATTTTAGACAACCATTGTGTGAGTGAGTGGTTAGGTTAAACAAAGTACATTAGGGGAAAAATTGTTTAAAGTCATGTTGATACACACAGAAGTTTTAAAAAAGATGCCATACCACCAAAAAAAAAAATGAAAACTAGAATGTGTACGTGTTAAAATAAATTAACTAGTTCTTAAGTTTAATTCTACTTTAGAACAATCATCTTGGTACTTTAATTCATCTTGGTACAAATCAAATATTTTTAATCAAAAAACACAATAAACAGACACAAATTTAATACCACCGTTTTAAAACAGTACTCAAGCTGATATAATTGTTATAAGAAACGTAAGATCACTCACGTATTTCGTTGAAGTAGAACGGGAACTCTCCGGGGATGGAACAGTTGAGCCGCGCTTTCACGTAGGTCGCCCAGTTCTGGCTGAGGATGTTCTTGCCTCCGGTGTCGCGCTTGCACACCCTGGCTACTCTAGAGTACACGTTCTTTCCGCAGTTGATGTACTCCACGGCGGTCTCACGGAAGAAGAACAGCACATACTGGCCAATGTCGTACGAGCCCACGAAATCAGGTTCTGTAACAATTTAAATTTGTGTATCTGATGATGACTGCGAAGTCGAAACTACTGTTAAAAATTAATATTGTCTTATTTTTGTATAAATTTCCTAATACCAGTAAGTTTTAACTAAAACCGATATATAACCTGCATTTTTTTAAAACCAAATTACATTTTTTTAATCAGTTGAGTGCCTCTTTGAAAACGACACTAAACACGATATGCTATTGACGATTTTATTTTTAAACTAAAGTTGTAGGTACTCTATTAAAAAAAATTTAAAAACTGACATATTTTATCAATTTTTGTTCGAGCGCAGCGAATTTTCTGTTTCAACTCAAACATTCTGCATTTAGTTTCTGTATTTGTTTGTCACGCAGTTTTGGCCGAACGCATTGACCGATTGTTTTGAAATTTCGTAACAACGTACCTTTTATAAAGCCTGAACGACGTATGTGTAAGATTTTTTGCTATTCACTTCCGTTTTAAGATGGCGGCCCCAGATTCACAACAACGGGTGTACACAGTTTTAGCCAAATCCATTGACAGACTGTTTTAAAATTTTTCCCCATTTACTTTTTTTCAAGATGGCGATGATTTAACGATGAAAAGTGTACATAGTTTAGGCCAAACACATTAACCGATTATTTTAAAATTTGTTGATATGCATATAAGTTTGTTCCTATTTACTTCCGTTTCAAGAAGGCTGCCTCTGATTTAACGATGACGAGTGTATGCAACTTTAATCAAAATCATTGGCGGATTATCTTTCAAATTTATACAAAGGTATCCTGTTTAAAGCTCGAAAAAAGTATGTGTAAGATTTCTTCCCAATCACTTCCGTTTCAAGACGGCGGGTTCTGTTTCAACATGGAGAGAGTAGTTGCTGGTTATTTCTTGTAATACTGGCTAAACGGCAAAACTATCACAATTTTGACCGCTTCACAGACAAAGAGCATAAATTTTCAATAAAGTTTGTCCAATTAAATTTTCGTAAATATTACACTTATCGGTTAAATTGGCTAGAAAAATTTACAAACTATATCGTGGAAAGCTCTATCGTGGAACGCTCTGTCGTGGAAAGCTCTGTCGTGGAACGCTCTGTCGTGGAAAGCTCTGTCGTGGAACGCTCTGTCGTGGAAAGCTCTATCGTGGAACGCTCTGTCGTGGAAAGCACTATCGTTTAAAGCTCTGTTGTGGAAAGCTCTGTCGGGGAAAGCTCTGTCGTGGAACGCTCTGTCGTGGAAAGCTCTATCGTGGAACGCTCTGTCGTGGAAAGCTCTGTCGTGGAAAGCTCTGTCGTGGAACGCTCTGTCGTGGAAAGCTCTATCGTGGAACGCTCTGTCGTGGAAAGCTCTGTCGTGGAACACTCTATCGTGGAAAGCTCTGTCGTGGAACGCTCTGTCGTGGAAAGCTCTGTCGTGGAACGCTCTGTCGTGGAAAGCACTGTCGTGGAAAGCTCTATCGTGGAACGCTCTGTCGTGGAAAGCACTATCGTGGAACGCTCTGTCGTGGAAAGCTCTGTCGTGGAAAGCTCTGTCGTGGAAAGCTCTATCGTGGAACGCCCTGTCGTGGAAAGCTCTGTCGTGGAACGCTCTGTCGTGGAAAGCTCTGTCGTGGAAAGCTCTGTCGTGGAACGCTCTGTCGTGGAAAGCTCTGTCGTGGAACGCTCTGTCGTGGAAAGCTCTGTCGTGGAACGCTCTGTCGTGGAAAGCTCTGTCGTGGAACGCTCTGTCGTGGAAAGCACTGTCGTGGAAAGCTCTATCGTGGAACGCTCTGTCATGGAAAGCACTATCGTTTAAAGCTCTGTCGTGGAAAGCTCTGTCGTGGAAAGCTCTGTCGTGGAACGCTCTGTCGTGGAAAGCTTCGTCGTGGAAATTTCTGTCGTGGAAAGCTCTGTATATTAATTAAGTATATACTATGAGGTCTACTGTTCTTTGAACTACTGTACTACTCATAATTTCCTAACAGTTTCTGCGTCTCCGACAGACAATTAAATTATTTCAAAATAATAACATCAATAATCATTATTTAACGGTCCTAAGGTTCACATTTCGTCTTGATTCTCTTAACAACAAATTTTATTTACAGATGGGCCAAATATCCGCTTCCATAGAAGCGACAAGTAGATAAAGGGGTGGACGCGGGGTTTCTCCTAAAAACTACAACGAATACAGTAGCTCAGGGGGTAGTAGTTCGTTCAAACTATGACCTGAATGCAGGTTCAAACCTAGTTACTACCGTTATTTCTTTCATACACTGACCACCGTTCCCACTAGTCTGAAGTTAAGGAGAGACGTAAAACAGTCTACAAAAAAACGTACAATTGGCTTTAAGGTATAGAAATGAAAAGCAGACGACGTTTCGAGCACAAATAGTAAACAGATTCTTGCTTGTTAATAGCTGGAGACAATTTATCTCAGATCTGAGCAAAACACAAAGAAATAAGTGCGCATGCTTGAAGCTAATTGGATACCTATTGACCAATGCTTCTTATAACCCTACTTTGTCAGTAAAGACCATTCCATAACTAATGTATACATCTGTAAGCAGTACTTTGTTACAAGCGTATTAGCAGGAGTACAGACTATAATATAGGCGAATACTGCACAAACACAACAACCTCAAGGACAATACAAAGAACCCCGAATACGCGCAAAGTGAAATCATAGATCAAAACAAGATTAAATCAATATTCAGGCCGCACAGAATACATCACTGCCAGAATACGTACAAAGCAATAATGACAGCTGAAGGGGTGAAATCAAGGGTTGGAAACAAAGGAAACTGAGCATATGCAATAAGATACTCGGGGGTGGAACTCAGATTTGCATTCTGTCGTTGGACTGAATAGGGATCAAAATTAAGCACAGTTTTGACAAGCAGCCAAATTTGTAAGATCGGGAATGTTTTCGAAAATCATTAGTATAGGCTGCACTTAATAATACAGGTATTATATCCTGTTTAGGATCTCTGATTGTTACGTTTTTAAGCTAGAACCTTTTACCATTGCTAGTGAGTAAATCGGGCATTTTAGGTCTTAGCAGTTTCACGTATATATTAGCAGAACAAAACAGAAGCGAAAATTTGACAATTCGTGTACTGTAATTATCAATTTTATTTTTACTTTATTTTAAAGAATAACACCCTTTGCAGCAATAGTTTTTTTAATATCTAGGCTGTTTAAACGCTAGTGGGGCTGACAGATAGACGGTCGCGCAAAGCAGTTCCGCAGAGACGTAAAAAAACTAACAAACCATCGCCGTAAAAACTTTTAACTACGTATCGTTAGAACAATCTGCAGAAAAGATAAATTTAAAAGTAGCGAATAAATAAGTGAAAAAGTTGGTGACATTTTCTTATCCGAACAACAATAATTACTTGTCAGTGCCGGTTTATATATTGTGGAAGAAAACAGTGTGAAAATAAATCACAATGGCGGAGGGAGTTCGGGGGCGCTTTGTCTTCTTATAATTAAAAAATTCCAACAACGCGGCTCTTGGGGCCTGGGCGTCTTGAGAAATGTTTCCACCGACATTCGGTACCGCCCTGCTCACGGGCTGTTTATTTGTGCTGTTGCAGTAGGTAATTTAAAGGTCTGTACACACTCGGCATACCAAAGCTAAAGTTGGTCTACCAATTGTAGAAACGGATTTGATAGCTATACAATTTACTGTAGATAGTTAATGCAAGATAATTCTGAAATTATTTTAAATGGTTCTGAAACATTACTCAGTGATAGGAAAAACACCGCCAAACAGAAGGCCAACTCACACTGGACTTCCGAAACTTCAAATTTATTTTTACTAAAATGTTAGTTGTGGATTGTTTAAAAAACCTTTAGTTCGGTAAAATCAGTAGCAAAAATTCAGTGCGTAAGCCAACTTAACATTACCTTACAAAAAGTCTAACATTATGTAAAATTAGTCTATCCCTTTCGCGTTAATTTCGTTGATATCTGCTAGGTAAACTGTTGGGAATATTGTGGCATTAATGGCAAAAATTGATGGAACTAACGCGAATTTAACGATTTATTGTAAATAAAACCAGTTTTGAAGTTTTATTAGGTATAAAATGAGGTTGAACAACGATTATAACGCGTAATTTTGAGGGTGCTATAACTGAAGATCTAGCATAAAAAAAAACATTTAAACATTTTTGGGTAAACAGTTTCGAAAACTTTTCTCGTCCAAAGTTGCCATGGGGCACAAGAAATCAGTTACACTTTAGTGTTTACTTTAATGTGATTCATAAAATGGTTGTCTTAAATTTTAATTTAAAATGTAGAAACTTCGCCTTTAGGCTACTATGACGTTACAGCATTTCACATGGTATAAAAAAATGCTTACATACAATGTCTTCGATTAAAAGTTTTAAAGTTTTGTTAGCAACTTTCTAAACGAACCCCTTACAAGACAAAGGGTCGCATATGGCCCGGTATCCTAACATCTGGGTCGCTGCGCCACGATTTTAGTTTCATGGCACGCGGCACGAAATAAACGTTCTTCCTCCCGTGTATTGGCTGTCAAGGACATAAATCAACACAGAGCTACGCCAGTTACTTTTTCACGTTATGCTATAGTCCCCCGACTGTTATTAGTGACTTACTTTCGAAAACGAACTGTAAACAATTGACCATTTCATTTTAAAGTTTTCTAAGTAAAACGCTTTTATTTTCATCTTACAGGGGTTGTTGTTAGTAATTATTACGCAAATAATTACTATGTCTTTAATACTCCTGTGCTATATAAAGGGGAAAATGTGAAGAAAGAGGAAAGTTAAAAGTAAGGTAAGGATTTGGTTATATTAAGTAATGCAAAAGGTAAGGTTAAGTTAAGAATTTGGTTAGATTAAATAATGCAAAAGGTAAGGTTAAGTTAAGAATTTGGTTACATTAAGTAATGCAAAAGGTAAGGTTAAGTTAAGAATTTGGTTACATTAAGTAATGCAAAAGGTAAGGTTAAGTTAGGAATTTGGTTAGATTAAGTAATGCAAAAGGTAAGGTTAAGTTAAGAATTTGGTTACATTAAGTAATGCAAAAGGTAAGGTTAAGTTAAGAATTTGGTTAGATTAAGTAATGCAAGAGGTAAGGTTAAGTTAAGAATTTGGTTAGATTAAGTAATGCAAAAGGTAAGGTTAAGTTAAGAATTTGGTTAGATTAAGTAATGCAAAAGGTAAGGTTAAGTTAAGAATTTGGTTACATTAAGTAATGCAAAAGGTAAGGTTAAGTTAGGAATTTGGTTAGATTAAGTAATGAAAAAGGTAAGGTTAAGTTAAGAATTTGGTTAGATTAAGTAATGCAAAAGGTAAGGTTAAGTTAGGAATTTGGTTAGATTAAGTAATGCAAAAGGTAAGGTTAAGTTAAGAATTTGGTTAGATTAAGTAATGCAAAAGGTAAGGTTAAGTTAAGAATTTGGTTAGATTAAGTAATGCAAAAGGTAAGGTTAAGTTAAGAATTTGGTTAGATTAAGTAATGCAAAAGGTAAGGTTAAGTTAAGAATTTGGTTAGATCAAGTAATGCAAAAGGTAAGGTTAAGTTAAGAATTTGGTTAGATTAAGTAATGCAAAGGGTTAGATCAAGTAATGCAAAAGGTAAGGTTAAGTTAGGAATTTGGTTAGATTAAGTAATGCAAAAGGTAAGGTTAAGTTAAGAATTTGGTTAGATTAGTAATTAAGAATTTGGTTAGAAGTAATGCAAAGGTAAGGTTAAGTTAAGAATTTGGTTAGATTAAGTAATGCAAAAGGTAAGGTTAAGTTAAGAATTTGGTTAGATTAAGTAATGCAAAAGGTAAGGTTAAGTTAAGAATTTGGTTAGATTAAGTAATGCAAAAGGTAAGGTTAAGTTAAGAATTTGGTTAGATTAAGGTAATGCAAAAGGTAAGGTAAGGTTGGATTAGGTTAGAATAAGTAATACAAAAGGTAAGATAAAGTTAAGAAGTTGATTAGGTTAAGTTAATTATTAGAACAATTAAGGATATGAAAGTTGAAAAGATCGTTAGGATAGCTTAAGTAAAAGTTGGTATGAAGCTTTGACGATTGGTATAATAAATGGTGTATGAAGTAATATTTCTGTTTGGTGAATAAGGTATTCCTTTGCTCTGTGAAAAGATGGGGGGGCATAGCCATAAATGGACACAGGGCTATGTCGGTTTTGCATAGTCCAAAGCGGCACTAAACATGATGGATGCCATTAATATGGATTTTCTATCCGCGGTTTATGGACAGGAAATACTTACAATCTTCTGGCATAGAATCTTTTCCAAACAATTTCTAAAATCAGCGCATTATAATTAGTCGGGTAGTACATGCTCTCGAGTTTAGCTTCCAGTAAAGAACATCTTATAGTTGCCTGATTCTGCCCACTTACTGTCCAGCCATATCGAGTCGTATTTGAGCGTCCTCTTGAACGAAAACTCTCTCCGACCCGTAGTCAAGTTGTGTAGATCCGTGCGAAAGATAACGGCATCGGCTTTGGTGAACTCTGCGTTGGTACCGCTGTAGAGTCCCGGCAGGTCTCCTGGGTTGCCGTGATCCACCCATACGGCAGTGGAGTTGTCGGCCGGGTCGTACGGGCACTTGGCGATACCCATACCTACTCCGGGGACGTATTCGTTGCGCGGCAGGTGAGTCAAGTTAGACTGGAAACATGAAAAACAAGATTTAAGGATACTTATTCTGTTACAACATCACTAATATAGTATGATCTAACGCAGTTTTCAACGCATTATAAGTTTTTCTTCTTGACTTTCTTAATCACTAAGAACTCGTTCCTCTATGTCCTTTTACAGAAGCTTAAGAGTTACAATAGAACTGAAATTCATTTAATCTTAGCTGGAAATTTACAGTTAAAATAAAGGTAACATGGAAACTAATATCTCGAAGAAACATTACAGCGAATTATTACTGAAGGCAGGCTATTTGTTCGCAAAAATCAGCTGATGACCAACAGCTGATACAACAATGTGTTTTCACTGAAAGTGTAATATTGTTTGGAAAGTCATAACAGTTTCGACATTATAAATGTTCAGTTATTAACATTAAATAACACTAAATTAATTTCTTTTGTTTTGTCCAAAATAATGATTACAAATCAGTAATAATAAAAGTTAACATTTTACAAAAACTGCATAAAAATCTAAAATTTTACTTACATATATGACCCAATCTTTAGGACTGTGTGCGTTTGTCCCGCAAACATAAAGACGGGTGCCATCGCCGATGCCTTGGACGACTCTTATGTGATTTTTGCAGTCGAAGTGCTGAAAAGGATATCACTTACTGTTAACTTTACAAAAAAACTGATTCTAACAGAGGATATACATGATACCAATAATAATGCAGTCACTGTTTTTTTAATTAAAATCAGCTGTTAAAAAACTGATTTATTGTTCTATTTACAACAATGAACATTAGATTTTTTAACAGATAAATATTATTACTATTTTTACAAAGAATATTACTAGCATTACAAGGAATAAATCTATTTCTTTACCTAAGTGAATGAAGACTTTGACAAAGAAGAAATGTGTGTACACAGCTACTAAGTATTTTAATGTCTTGCCAAATGATCTAAAGTGTCTGAATGTAACGAATAAACAAAAACGAAAAAGTTGTTTGAATTTTTTAGATCTACAAATGTATGATATCTTTAATATAATACAGAGAGTTTTAAATGAAGGAATGTAACACAAATGGTAACACAGATACAAAATTATAATTACTAATTTGATATAATTTATTTTACTTAGGCCTACTAAATTATGTGTCCGGTTGTCTACTGATGACAGCGTAATTTATGTTTATACTTAATTTAGTTTTAGTATGGCTCCTGTGCACAAAGAGTTCTTTACTCTCTCTCTTCAGGATATGTAATGTATCTCTTTCTAGAATTTATGTATTGTTGCCAATAAATAACCAATACACGAGGGTCAACATTCGATTTCAATATTGCGCCTTTTGCCGAGAACAAATGTTGGACAAAAACAGAAAGATGTTTAGAAGATTCTCTAAATGAAAAAGCCCTAAACATCTATCCCTCAGCTAACAGAATCTGGAGAGACTTAGGAAAAATCGAAAATTCACAAAGGTGTCGTTAGCAGTTAAACTTTCATATATCCACAATAACCAACTAACTGAGCAGTTTTGGTTTTGGTTATGAGTCTTTATGGAACTACAATTTTTTATAAAGTGGGCTCGTAGATTTCTCTACTGTCAAGAAGTCAAAAATGATTCAGAAATGACTTTACAACTTTAAGATAGCACAGAAATTTGGGTAACTTCCAGAGTCGGTTGAAGTGTCTTTTTAAGGAAAAATCATAATGTTTGTTATCCAACTTTTAATTTAGTTCGATTTAAAGCAGGGGACGTATAGCTCAACTGAAGGCGTGCGTTTCATCTGCAACTGCGTTAAGTTTCAGCTCAACAAGATTAGAAACAAATTCTTTGCAAAAACCCGTTCTCTAATGAAACACCATAAGAAAAAATCTAGCAAACAGCGAGGTGGTCACGTAATTGGAACTTGGAATAGTGGGAAATCTTGAACTTCTAAGCCGAAATCTTGCAGATAGTTAGGACAACCAATAGTTCGCGGAATAGTTGTCAAACGCCACTCATGTGACGTAACAATGGGTTTTCTTATTTTGTTGATTCAAAAGCAACTTCAGGAACTTCCGAGCGTCTTGTTGTTACACGTTGTACATTACAGTACAGTATCTACGCAAGAGAAACCAGAGTTAATTACAGTATGGCTTAATAGTCAAGTGGTCTTCGCGCACCTCAAGGTTTTTAGTTCGACCTGCAGCCATCGTTCTCAATAATCATACTGGCTTCAAGTATGGACGTTAAAAAAATTTACGAATAATAGGTTTGGTACCAAGAGTAATTGTACGCTTTACCCATATTCCGTAAGAAGTAACTTGCATTAAACTGTAATCGCTGGCTGCGATCGTTAAACCAAAACAGCAAAAACGTTCTGCAATAGTTAAAGTAGTGTACTACTGGTACACAATAGTACCTACATACTGACTGAATTTAGTACTAATAGACAACGTGAGTCAATACTTCAAAATGAAATTTCAATATGCTGTATTAATTATGTGTATAAATGTTTATACGCTTTTAAGTTGTATTTATTTTTAAATCCATTGTTATAAATTTCTTAAATTCGTTCATTTAGAGCTGTAAAAAAGAGAAAAAAAGCCTTTTTGCAAGTAAGGGCAAATCAAGCAATGTGTTATACTCAGTGGTATCCACATTGCAATTTCCGCCTAATCACAATACTTTTTCCACGTAAGTACCATGAAGTCGCTAACGTATTTCTACCCAAGACCAGTAAAAAGGAAGACATTTACTCACTCGGTAATCACAATAAACGTAAAAACTATTCAATCTATCGTCCACAAGGCGCACATCCGCCATTCTATATCCGTCGTAAAAACAAATAAGCCGTCCCTCAGCTTTGTATCAATTTATATAAATCCCGCTTTACTGCTGCGCTCATAAACCTGCTCAATTAAATGAGCCGTCTCGCTCATCTGGGTCACTGATCATAGTGTACGAATACGCGTGTGTAAACATAGCATTGTGAGGCTCAATACTTTTTATAGATTACATATATGTTCTTTTATTTCAAATTTTATTTATGAATCTTCATATGAGTGATTAATCTTCATATAATGTAACATGGATGTGTGTAATTAATAACTTAGCTTTAGAAATTTAAAAATCGGAAAGAATTTGTCAGTTAAGAAGGGAAATAGAAGCGGCAACTTGCAGTAAAACTTAACTACAGCATGCCGTTAAAAAAAAGATAGTTTTACAATATGTTTTAAGTAGGCTAAGACTCAAAAAAATGTGCGAAAAGTCACGTAGTCAACATAACATAAGAAAATATGAACCTAACGGTAAAAAAAGTTTAAAATTAAAGAGATTTCTCAATCTCACTGGCGTAGACACCGCCCATGCTTTCCGTTATTAGTTAAGCAAATTTAGGTACTGCGGAAGCATAAAAATAAGAACAAGGGCCGCAAAAGGAAGTCCTTACAGTTTTTTCAACACATAACCTATGTTGCTTCACGACCAAACTTTTTTATAACAAGTTGTAGTCGCAGATCAGTATCAAGGAGGATAACCGAGTAAGTTTTTATTATTACTAACTTTCCCTCAGGGGGTGCAGACCTATTGAGAGGATTTAGACGTCCCTCGCGGTACCCGAGTCTAACACACACACTTACAACACTGCACTTACGACTTCAACACTTTACACTCACACTTACATTTAGGGAGGCGATAATAGCCTCATTGTGCTTTTCGCCTTAAAAAAACATATTAAAGTATTGACTTGAGTCTACCTAATGACTGTTACAGTAACGTTTTTGTTTGTTTTAAAGTGTAATTTACACAAAGCGTTCGTCGAATTCAGTGGTATTACGGTACAAAAATTTCTATAATTTTCTATTAATTCATTTAACTGATTCAGTAAGGTGTTAATCGTCGTAAAGTGTAACAATTTATCTTCGAAGACGACTCATCCCAACAATTACTTGACTCAGGTATTTCGAAACGCTGACATCTGGACCAACGAATCTACCATTCGTCTTAACTTCACGTTATTTAAGACTCGCAATAATAATCTTGGTAATTATTACTGTAAATTTTTCTTGTAATAAGTTAAATTGAACAATATAAATAACCTTCAGTTCCCATTTGCAGTATCAAAGAACCACATCGAGATAAATTATTCATTTTTGCGTCACTTAATTAGAGATCAAAATTGTAATTAAAATAATTGTTTATAGGATATTGAATAATTTATTAATAAAAGCATAAACTGTTTTTATACTTTTCAGTAAATATTAACAATTTCTGCAGTAATTAATTATCTGTTTTATTATAAAATGTAAAGCCCAAAGTGGTAGCTGTAATATTGTAGAACTTTTCGCCCAATTTGATGGTATTAAATTATAATAGAAATGATTAAAATTTCAGAAAAAACTACCAAACCGATTTTGAGAAATTAGAAATATGCGTAAAGCGCAATTTACACGAAAATAATATTTTTAACCTCTTTTATTCTGAACGTAAATAAATAAAGGTGTTCAATTTTGTCATACGCTACGCTACAGATGATATACAGCTGAAAACAACTTGTAACATTCAACTGTTGGTGATTAAATCGTACAGCCCTTATATGTTGCGAAAGTTTAATTAAAACCTGACCGCGAATCAATTTTTATTGGAACCTGGATTTACACAGTTAGGCTACAGATTACGCAACGAATCGTGTCAAATTATTTCGGAACGATGCGTGTTTTTAATTAATCGGTTCGGTAACCTTATTGCACTTTTATTACGGACTACACTTTACTAATTGCGCCATCACCTAAAATCTCGCTTTTAATAACTGTAAAAGCTTTTATAAAAGTCCCTTAAATTGGTTAAATTGTGGTTCACATAAATACAATCGGGCAGATCTATATTCATCGTACAAACATATTTCCAGTTTAGCCCAAAACTGATCATTTTTACGATACACCAAGAAATCGAGATTTGTCTATTACACATAGACTATATAGTTGGTTTGTTGATTGTTGCATACTTCATATCTGTTATACCGGTAATTATATAAGTATAAACGATAATGTTTGTGTTTATCTTGGCGTGTTTTGCAGTATTTTTTAAAATGCTTACACATTTTTAAACACGATACAACTTTGTTGTCTTATAGTTAGCAATGTCGAAAATCTTAAATAATATTAAATTTTCGAAATTAATTTTAGGAGCTGCAAGGTAAATCATGAGTGTAATATTTTCGCTGTTATTTTAAAAACTGTTAGTCATACAACAACCACGAGACTCAATTATCGAAGTTAAAATTAAAATTTTTTATGTAAAGTTTATAACATCCATTTGACTTCCTACGTAATACCTAAAACGTATTACAGAAGAATGTTTAAAAATGTATGTGTTTACATTATTCAGGGTTTGAGGCTTATACTTAACAGAAAAAAACACACACACACACACACACAATACTCTACATAGCTTGGTTCATTCTAATATGTAAAGAGACCCGTGCTTATGAAGTGAATGACATCGGTCAAATGGTGTACCAAACGAACGCTTGGGATACCTCCCAGTGTACCTTAACTTTACCCACGGATGCTGGAACTACATTTTCTAGATACTCGTGGGAACAACATGAGTAAGAATATAAAATAGAATGAGCGGATCTCGCTGCGCAGCAAAAATCTGGCCAAATCGAACACAAACTCCGTGATAGAGGTCAAGAGAAAGTAAAACTGAAAGGGAATCAGCAGAGCAAGCATCTACAATAACGAACTGAGAAATCATCAATTAGAAGCAGGTGAGTTGACGCTATTCCTAGTATATCAGGAATATATAAATGGGACACCATAAATCTACAAAAATCGCAGAGCAATACTAACACTAGTAATTCATTTATCACTAAACAACTTTATGAAATACAAAACTCTAAGTTTTGGAAAAACTAAAATAAGCGTTAAATTATACTTATATTGAATAAGTTCAACCAACAAGTTTATTATTATTTTATAATGCACGCAGTAATTATTTTAAACATGCATTTTTTACTATAAAAATATTAGAGAATTTTCCATAAAACGATGTACATATAAAGTGAGAAAGTCCTTGCAGGACTCCAGCAGTGGATTAAGGAACACGTGCCGGATTATCATAACTGGAGCGTCCGGGCCTGGTTGTTGTCTATGGAACATAAATAGATTTCGAGCAGGCGTAGCCATAGATACTGTACAAACATTGTAAAACAGTGTTGGCAATCTGCCAGTGTAAGTCTATTACTTATCCATTAGCCAAAACCAACAAAAAATATTGAATCAATGTTTGGGCTTCGGCCAAGCAGTAAACGGGCCAATTAAACTGTTTATAAATATTTCACACCGGTTTGAATTCTGAATTGCAGCGCGTAAAAAATAATTCCATTTTAATACGTAATCGAACATTATTAACATAAATTAGAAAACATTAATGTTTCCCAAATATTTTAAAATACATTTTTGTTTAAAAAACAGTGTTTACTTAAATGTCCCCGTTAGTGTATTTTTGTGTGTATGCATATAGCTGGAGACTAAACCAATAAGCCTTTTATAAAATTTGGCAAGAAGGTTCCGTTTGCCCACATCTTGGTGCTATATTAAATCTACTAGCCTATATAAGATTAAAACACCAGCTAGAATCTAAAAAACAACAGTAATAATAAACACTGCAAACAAATACACTCACCTCAGATTTTCCTTTCGAAACGCAATTTCCAACATTGCTTGCTTCTAAGCTGAGTGAATCCCGCTGTAACAGACAATAAATAGGGAATTTTTATTTTTCAGGTTGGTAATAATAACTTTATTCAATTTCATATTGCAAGTGGAAATAAACGGACAAGACTGGTTTGTATTAGAATCTGAACCTTATAGCCGGGTGGCCACCAAATGCGGAGCGGAGCTGTATTTGCTCCGCTCAGTGGAACGGAATGAAGATAAACGGCAAACGGAAGCGGAGTACAGTCAGTTTGAAAAACGCGTTTGCATCTTTTAAATCTAAATATTTACGCCTACTGTAACGGATTCTTTATGTAAGGCACTACTATGTTTAAAAACCGTAACCTGGACAACGGTAACCTAGGTAACGAGACATAATAAATTTGGAGGCGTGGTCAGCGTGGTGGGGGGAACGGAGTCAGCTTCAAAACCGACTAGACAGAGTCGAAGCAGCGGAACACAGCGACGCCGCTTGACTCCGCTCAGTAGTGTTACAGTGGCTGCACTCGCATCAAAAACAATATTTTCGGTTTTGAATGCGTAGTTCAGCGCAACTCCGCCCGCATTTGGTGGCCACCCGGCCTAAGTAACTAAAACTTTGTTGGATACTTTCTTCCTGTATTCAACTTGCATTCAATTTACGCCTATCAATTATTTGACTAGCTACGTAAGTACAACATTAAAATTATTCTCGTGACTTACATGTCATTAAACAATACTTCCTGTCTTCTAGAATTAGTATTTTTGGGGAGCTTTGTTTTACGATTTACTGTTTAGGTCTTACAGCGAAAATTCGTGAGAAAAAGTAAGGGCTTTTGCTGTATAACCAAAACACTTTGGTATAATATTTTGTTTAAAACATTTTCCGTCAAAAACATTTGGAATTCAAAATTGAACTGTTTGAAAAGGCAACGCCTCACATATAATGGGTACTCTGAATCGTCAACACGTGTTCCATATAACTAATTATATATATATATATATATATATATATATATATATATATATATATATAATATATATATAGTATATATATTCTAAAAATATTTAAGAAATAGATCATCGTAGCGTCAGAACTTCTAGAAAATTTAAACATTCCAAATTAAACATTCATCGCAGACCGGGGCAAAATTTTATCCGCAAATTCCCAATGGAAAAATGAATTCTGGAGCGGCCGTCATAATATTCGGGAACTTTCAAATGAATACCAATCCTGAATTCTAAAAATGTTTTTGAGTTTAAAAAAATTACTTTCAGTAATAGCTCGTACACGTTCATTACTCAGGAAAAAAGTTCAGTAAAGAAAATAAACCTACACTGACAAAAACACGAGCAAAAACGGACAAATATATGGAAAATTTTCCATAAAACGATGTACATATAAAGTGAGAAAGTCCTAGCAGGACTCCAGCAGTGGATTAAGGGACACGTGCCGGATTATCATAACTGGAGCGTCCGGGCCTGGTTGTTGTCTATGGAATTTGTTGCCAGGCCATTTTTTTTTAATTTTAAGACTTCTGGTGTATTTATTCGTGTTTGTGTTAATTATTGTGTTCTGGAATGACTGTAGTAAGTAGGACACTATGGACGTAATGCGCTCTTCCAATGTCGGGCTTGGTCGCGTACGGGGTTCCCAGACAGAAGACGAAGAAATATGATCCCATCAATATAAAAATACTATTAACCTGATTGCGTAAAACAAATGGAAGTACAAGACAGAAATAAGTCCGTTGATAATATCTCATAACTACTTTCATAACCATCAAACAGAACGTTTAAGCGTTACCTAACGGTGCATTAGCGTCAGACAAAACGTCCCTTGAATATTCAGAGCCTAATGCCTGAATGGAATCACTGCTTTATCAATATTTACTCAGAAGTAATAAGAAGACGTCTTTTGTTTATCCCATCAATTTAATCAGATTATTCAGACCGGAATGGGAGGTATAAATATTTCGAATTGCAAACGGAACAAGTAAACATTTGTTTAAAGATGGAAAATAAGGGGCGGGACTGATTTCCCCGCGGGCAGTGGATAAGGGATGGTTAAGGGGAAATTAAGCATTTGGGGTGATAATGTATTGGGGGTGGGTATTACCGGTTGCGTTTGGGGAAAACGTTAGACAAACTAAAGAAGAACTGTTGTTTTTCGCGTAATAATTTCTGATTAACAGGTGAAAATTGTTGGTTATTTTTATTGATTATGGTTTTGTTTATCCAATAACTTCTTTTTCTATTTCTATTTGGGTGCACGTGTATATATTTTTTACAAAATTGCGTACCTATTGATGGGCGTTATCACGGAAATTGTAATTTGGAAGATAGTAACCGGTAGTACGGAATATCACAAAGATGCAAACATCATAAGTCATTGTAAAAAAATAAACTGTCCCAGCTACTTATGTGTAAATTTATGTTTTATTTTTGACAAATGTTATGTTTTGAGTTTGAGTAGTACATAAAAAAAATCTAATTTTGAAAACAGTCCCTATCCAAAAGCATATCTTTTAACTTCAAATGATCGCCAATTAAAATGTATACAACAATGTCGTTTGCAGTTGATGGCTTGTTGAAAGCAACTTTCTAACAATATTTTATCATTTATTTAAAAAAAGTGATTTAAATCATAATCAGAACGAGAAATTGAATAAATTAGTTTTTTAAATTGTATTGAAAATATAAAAAAAATATTATCAGTAATATATTTTCTTTGTTCTAGCAAGAAATATTTTTGTGTTTGCAAAGGAAAAAATCCATGTACAACAGATGCGTGTCCGTGTAAAGAACTCCAATTGGATTGCTGTGACATTTGCACACGTAATGATTTTTGTAAAAATAAACTCGAACCGGTCATTGATACAGATGCAGATTTACCTCCAGATGTACAATTATAATTAATAAAATGTAATATTTTTGTTAATGAAATATAACAATAATTATATTTCCTCATAAACTGATCAAGAAAATATTATTTTACAAATAAAAAAGTATCATTTTAGCAATACGAAAAGTGCAATATCGTCCAAAGTCAACGGCGAAGTTAAAAATTACACAATTTTTTCCTAATGCATATTTTAATGTAAAGTAGGTTAAAAAAGTAAACTCGAAACTTCGTCACTCATCTTTTACGTCCGAAGCTTACAATCCACGATCGCATTATTAAAAAAAATCACGTCACTGGACAGAATTCGTTAATGGACTTCGAGCAGTGCTCATTTTCTCCGTAGCGAGTTTAACTCTTGAAAAACAGGAACCGTTTTTCTCATTGTTTTAGGTAGAGATGCATTTTTGACCATGTTCAACCACTTAAAAGAAATTAAAATAACACCGAATTCAGATACAGCACCCTCGACAATATAAAGTACGACCAATTTTAAACATTCCCCGAATTCTAGTCAGTACCCTGTAATTTTAAGGGTGGCTGCCGCTCGCCTAATAAGCTTACAAAATTAGGCCCTCGTCATTAAAACAGCATCGAGTACGTTAAATAACCTAGGCTTAACAAAAACTACTAGCCTACAATAAATTTAACAGTCAGTACTTTTAGTTGTAAACAGATCAAAGACAAACTCACCTCACAGTTGGACTGGTTGATGTTGGATAGATTCAGCTTGTAAAGCCGATCCCTGAAATTGAAAAAAAAAACATTAACTCTCGCATAGTGAATACAATTTGTATATTTGTACAAGCTTAAATCTAGGAAAATGTGGTGGTCCTAACAAACTGAATAAATTATATGTGCGATAACTTTATTTTACAATAATTAATTCTAAAATAAGGATATTTAGTTTTATCTCGACTCTTTGGACACTATTCTGATTGAATATCGGTCTCGTGATTACGTGTAGTATCATCACATTGCCAGATCGTTTATAAAATATTTATTACAAAAATATTTATTGCGTACATGTGTAATAACATATTAATATTATTTTTCAATTAAATCCAGTAAGAAAAATATTTTTGTTTGCTAATATTAGGGTGTTGCATATAAGGTAGGAACAGATATATAATACAAAACCAATTCATTATCTTTCTACATTCAATAAAGGTTTTAATGAAACTTTCAAGTAGGGTATACTCAAACAAAACCTATGTGTTCCTACTTATCCACAAAATCCTACAGAAAAAACCTACGAGTTTTTGCTATATCTATCCATATAACCTAACCTACACACGCAAACCCTATGTGTTATTATTTATCCACAAAATCCTACACACAAACAACCTGAGTTGCTATCTATCCATATAACCTACACACGCAAAACCTATGTGTAATTATTTATCCACAAAATCCTACACACAAAAACCTGAGTTGCTATCTATCCATATAACCTACACACGCAAAACCTATGTGTTATTATTTATCCACAAAATCCTACACACAAAAAACCTGAGTTGCTATCTATCCATATAACCTTCACACGCAAAACCTATGTGTTCATACTTATCCACAAAATCCTACACGAACAAAAATTACGTGTTGCTATTTAGCCACAAAATTCCGATCGGAATCTTTAGAAAAAGCGACGTAATACTTCAAAACCAATTCATTAGATTTTGTTCAAGTTAAGATCATGTACAGACTATTTATTTATGTAATGCTATTTCTTCTTCATTCAAATTATTTCACCAACATCTGAATAAAAATAAATTTATAACTGAAGAATAAATAGAAAAGCCAAAATAAAACTCGATGGTGGTTAAATTTTATTTTCGTTTCTTCCGATTCACTGCAGCAAAGTTTTGCAATACAGGCAATCTTTAACTATGTTCAAACTTTGAGGAAATTCGGATTTTGGAAATAGTGTGCTGTTAATTTATTATACAGCTTCATAACAAAAGTCTGTCGATGATAAAGTAACGAAAACAATGTTTTAATAATTGACCAGTTTATTTAATTGTATCTTAATTCAGGATTTTTATTTTATAATTGTTTTCTTAAAACGGAAAATGTCTCAATTACCTTCCACGGACCTTAACTGAACAAATAACCGTATTCACCTTGGACAGACCACGAGACAAGTTCGATTGGCAATAACAACTCGATTCAACCGACAGACAGACCAAGTATCGATTAATTAGTTCTGGCTACGATATAATTACCCGATATGTTCCGCCCCCCATCGTGAAGAGAAATTAATTTTGTTGATTGACATGACCAAGCCAAACAGACACTGGATCCTAACAAGAGCAAGATGGCGGATATTGTAGAATACAATTTTCTCAAGTGCCTCTCCTTTCGTAGACGTAACTATGATGCAAACATAATAAGCCTAAACAATAGTAGCCTGAAGCTGAGTGGGCACCAAATGAGGAGTTCAAAACTTATCCTATTGTTTTTTATGTAAATTGCAACTTAAAGCGTAACGGAGATGAGCGGAGTTAAGCGGCATCGCTCAGCTCCGCTCCTCGCAGCTTTTTCTCTGTCCAGGTTCGATTTTGAAGCTTACCCGCTTCCCCGTCCACGCCTCCAAACTGATTATTTCTCTTGACCTATACGGTTTTTAAACATAGTAGCTTCCTAAAATCCGTTACAGTAGTCCTAAATATTTAAATTTTAAAGATAAAAACGCGTTCTTTAAACTGACTGAACTCCGCTTCCGGTTGCCGTTTATCTTCATTCCGCTCAGATCAACTCAGCGCAGCTCCCGCTCCGTATTTGAAAGCCACCTGGCTTAATGAATCCGTCAAAAAAACTGAAAACTTACTGTTATTGTTCAGACTTATAGCTACAAGAAAATAATTTTGTTTGATTTAGGGTTGCTCTGTCCTTAGTCGACATTTTTACTTTCTTATTATACGAGTACAAGTGTCATTCAGCAAATATGGCGGTTTTAATAAAAAGCGATTTTGAGCTTTTTATAAATTTATCCACTTTCATCCCCTTATAATACAGAATTTTGAATGCTCTGAAATAGGGAAATTTATATTTTGATAAGTTTCTGTATTCATGACATGTAAACATCGATGGAGATTACACATAAAACTATATTTTACCGTAACTGATTTCGTTTTATCGTTTTCCAAAACAACTGACTTTCAACTCGGATTTCTTTTGACGTACGGTCTAGTTTATTTTTGGATTTTCAATGTAATTTTAAAGAATACGTTTTGTAGATTTTAACGACGAATGATGAAGTCAGACTTCGGTGCAAGTTTTGTACGATTTTCCCTTGGACAGTCACTCGATAGATCATGTCTGGGCCAGGTCGCTAATAGTAATCCTTTTACCTTGAAGGACTTCTTCCACTGGGCTTAGGACGTGAAGATATCATGAAAAGCCGTTTTTTTCATTTCGTATTTTTAACCGGAAAATACGAAGTAATTATATTGTAAATTTATGTGATTTCATTAATTTTTTTTCTTCTGAAAAAAAATACGACCGTATTTTTTCACTATAATCGTATCGTACTAAATGCATTGTCTATAAGTACATAATTTTCACAATAAATGCGTATATTGTAGTTACGTTCCACAAACTGATCGACTGAAGCAAAGCCTCTGTTTCAACTCAACCTTTCGGCATTTAATTTGTTAAGCAGTTTTGGTCAAACGCATCGATCGTTTTGAAATTTGGTACACAAAAAGTGTAATTTTTGTTCATTCACTTCCGTTTTAAGACGATAGCTTCTGATTTAACGATGAGTTGTTGGTTAGTTCCTGTAATACTGGATCGTCTTATAAAGCTGGTCCAGTACCAGTTAAATTTGCGCGTGCGCGTCAGATCGTGGTGGCCAGGCAATTAATTAATGATTTACTGTGAGGTATTATGTTTTTTGAACTAATAGTATAAGTACACCGATTGTGTGGAAACAAGATAGGAAAAACCACGAGAAGGGATTTGGCCTATTTGACACTTTTAATGTAAAATAATCGTTGAACGCAGCTGTCTCGCAGACTTGATGAAAGCTAATTTCCATCAATAATTTTTTGTTTTTCGTTTTTGAAATCTTATTTCACCATAACATTAAACATTAAAATTACGTAAATTACATTTTAAAATTTCAAATTACACTGAAAATACACTAGGATAGTGGGTTCATTTTTCTATTTTAAACTAAATTTAAATTTTAAAATGCTAATTAACTCCGATATTAACGATGATTACGATAATCAAATCTATTTTTAAAAATTGTAATAACCGCCATTTTGAAATTGTTGCACGAATTTCATCCTTTAAGCAATATTCGTGCAGTTTGCATCACTTTGGCATAAATTAACATTTTAAATTCTCATATTCATTGAACACGCTGAAAGAAACCTAGCGCAGTCAGGTTAGTTTTTGAATTTTCAATGGAATTATTAAATTAAAAAAATGCCGATAATGCAGATTTTAACGTTGGTTATGACGGTGAAATCAGAATTTAAGTGTTGCGGAAAAAATGTCATAAATATTGTAGAAATGGCAAATATCTTGAAAATATTGAACGGATTTTTGTAAAATATAAAATCTATTTTTGAACCAAGTTTAAATCAAACTGGATCCGTGATTCCGGCCTGTATATTTAAAACACGTAACCCTCTATAAATGATCTGGAGGCCAATATTACCAGAAATTTCTAAATCCAAGAAGGATGTTAACATGACGGCCACTCCAATAAACACATTGTAGACTAGCTGTTTAGAGACAGTCAATTCAAGTCTACATATATACAAGAACAATTATATAGGCCTACTGTGCGATATGCGTTACGAAATCAAGCAAGACGCGAAAAAAAATGTTTATGTTTTGTTAACTGCGAACATAATCCCTTCAAAAAATACTAATAAAAAAAGTACACGTGTGGAACTCGGGGGAGTTACCGGACAGAAGCGAAACTTTTGATAATGATAACTTTGCTGAAAATATAAACTAATTAGTTTAAAGATATGTTTACAAATATCTTGTTTTGTTTAAATAAATATATACGTGAGCCTAGCTTAAGATTTTATTTACTGTAGTTGTAGTAAAAGATCAGTTGTTCATATTAATTCGTAATGATCAGCTGATTTCACTGAACAGCTGATAGGCTATAATAAGTTTCAGGTTATGTTGTTAACAATTATTATAAACGTGCACGTGTTCTTTAACTAAGGAAAAATACCGAAACCAAAGCAACACAACGTTTTCATATAATACCTGTATTCCGTAATCGAAAAGGGGGAAGAAATGAAAGAGACAGAGACGAAATGCGTTTGCTCGTTCGTTCCATACTTTCGTTACATTCTTCCGTTCAGCACACTTTTGTTCTATTCACTCCTCTCGCCAAAGCTAACATTAAAAGCTCCACTTCAACAATGGATTGAAGTCCGTCTGTCTGTGCACATCGAATAAATTGATTTCTGTGGAACTTGTTATGTAATGTACGACTGTCGACAAAAGTAACGAGACTGATTATTTTTAGCAAGACATGGTAACCTTGCAGTTTGCGCAGACATTCCATCGTTCACCTTGATCTTTAAGGTAATCCTAGTCCAAGCGACATATCGGTGCAAGCGCTCGGTCTACAGTTGTGCTTTAAAAAATGAACGCGTGTCTTGCCTTCCGTCGCGAAAATGGAAACGCGAAATACTGCGCCATTTCTTTTTGTGCCAAACGGGGTGAGAATGTGACGACAACTTGCGGTAAGCTTCAGAAGGCTTTTGGAAATGAGGTTATGATCAAGAGCTCAAGTTTTTCGTCAGTGTACATCCAATATCGATCGTTTTCGATGGAAGCTGTTACGTGACATACGAGTAGTGTAGTCAACAAGAACACTTTTAGACAAATAATTTTAGAACATTATTAAAAATTAGAAAAAATCACTTTTTTTCAAAAATAACGTGAATTTCGAATACCAAAAATTTCAATCAAATTTTTCTCAACAGTATGCAAACGAAACGTATGGATCAAGATTTTACCCAAAGTTGAGGTTCGTAAGCTGTCGTCCAAAACTTTTTTTCTGAACTATTTAAAAAACAACTGCAATAGACCGCGCCTTTCCCACAGCAGGACGTGATATCACGTCGAATAATACGCCAGAGAGCCACCGCTAACTCAATACACGTACTTACGCGAAAGAAGCGGAGACAAAAGGACAGGTAGCAAAGTTAAGCTTAGGGAGCGTGAAGCAAGTGGAAATTCTCGCAGGACGAAAGAGAAAAACGAGGAAATATGTGCGAGGGAAGTTAACTGGGGGTGTAAAAAAGTTAGGGAAGTTTTAACGCTCATCATAAAAGTTTAGGGGCAACGGTTAGTGGAAGGCCCTAGAGAAGGGGCGGACAATAGATGGTGAATTATGTTCTGCTTTAGCACATGTACTTTGGAAACTGAATTGCAACTGTGAAAAATGATTGCTTAAATAAAAATTCTATTAGGATGGAAGTGTAATGACATAAATCCATTTACATTAGATGGCCTGGTTCAAATTAGTAGAATTAAATTACTATTTAATTATTTTTTTATCTACAACGAAATATCGCATTCAACCTTCATTTTTGCGTAGATTTCTTAACTTCTAATGTTGAAATGTTCTAATGTTGATATGATTTCAGTACTTTATTTTTTGCGAATTTTCATTGGGGAATTAGTTGAGGAGCACCAGTACAGTAATACCATGAACAGGTTTTTTTTAGATAAAATTTAAAATGTAAGTTTAAAAAAGATCTTCATGCTGATTATGACAGTTAAATATAATTTTCAATAAAGAAGTAGGTCTACGAAATAAAAAGTAATGATTTTTGTCTAAGTACTAAAACGTATTTGATTTTCGCATAACTAAATTACACAAAGTTAGTTTTTCGAAATTCGTTTCGATGACGTCAAACGCGACAGCTGCGTCGTAATTAGCATGTTTTGAAATTTGAGCGAAATGGGTTTCTTTAAGCCATTTTATATACATTTTTCTTTGTCGAACATTTTATTAGTTTTATTTTAAAGTTTTTTTTATTAAAATTTACAATGAACAAATTTAAATAAAATGATCAAGTCTATGATTTGAAAGCACGTACTGATTCGCTTTGTTTCAAATATAAATTAAATATTAGCAAGAAAAGATCAGTTGACTTTCGTGTCATCTGCATTGCCGCGACGCCGGACTGTACCGCTTATAGAGTGCGATTTAAGTGCCACTTTTGAAATGTACTTGATACTTAAATACACAAATTTACTTTTCGATCGTAGTCTACTCACTTTTATGCACCGACTGCGAAGATAACCTTTCAAATAATTGTTATTTTTTTTAAAACACGCTTTTCTCAAGATTCATAAATACAAAAATAAGAAAAATTATTAAAAAACCTGATACACATTTTTATTTTTATTTTACATTTTTTACTCGAAATTTTTCTGACTGAATATACAGACATTGCAGAGGATGGCGGTAAGAAATATTAAATGCAAGCGACACCCCAAATAGGCTAAATTTTCAAAAAATAATCCGTAAGAATTACCCCTAAACTGCCACTAAATAATTTTTATTGTCTTCGATATCTACATTGTTCATGGGTTCGGGCCGTTACAAATACAGTACAACGTCGATATAACGAATTTCCGCGATATAACTATTTTTTAAAATCCCCTTTAAACCACGTAACACTCAATGTTAAGAAAATCGCTGTATTAAGTAGCATAAAATTAAGAGCATAAAAATCCCTATATTACGAATATCTAAAATACAAAAACACCTACATAACGAAGAAAACGAATATTACAAAAACTGTACAGTACAGTTTGTAGTGACTCAGACGCACGTCTTTATACGAAAACGATTGCATTGCTTTCCGTCACCCTTCCTCCCCTCCAACCGACTACCAGTGCTGTCTGGTCGTAGTGCATCGCGTACCGCTCGATGCGATATATTCAGTTTTGAGGAAACACTTTTGTAAACGAATATTGACCACCTCAATGTAACTAACTTAGTTTTTAAGAATATTCCGATGTAACTAATTTTTTCGTTATACGGAGGTTATACTGTAACATTTTCGCCAAATTTGTTTAGTGATTGTTCACACCGTTTAAGAGTAAGAGGAGCATTACTGGCGACGGACAGACAAGAGCGCGAATTGATAAGGAATTAAAAATTTCCTTAAGAGGCATTAAAATCAAACAGTATTGTGTATACATTCTTATATTAATATATCGAAATTAAATTCAATTAACTTAGTAAATTAAATACATTTTTGACAAAAATGAACCTTTTACTTATTTTCTACATATATTTAATTATAAATAATAATAACAATAAAATGGTATAATACAATACATTTCAGTTTTAGAACAGGCTACATCTCAATGCCAACCAAAGTAGCCTTACTTAACTACTGTACTTACATAGCTCCCACGTATAGAGCGTCTCTCCTTTCGTCCAAATATAACGTTCTGTAGTACATTTTACCGCATGTGAATTCTCGCACATGATCTGTGAACAAAACAAACACGATCAGATACACATGAAACAAGGACACTCATACACGTGTTGTACAGCCGTTTTATCCACCATATAATGTGCTATCTGCGTGAAATGAGAAAATTGGCGCCATGTATGGACGACGAGAATGCAGAACTGGGAGACTAGTGCAAACGTTACACCACGCCAGTTGGTACTGTGCATACTGTATTTAAAGAAAACAGTAGATGCGAGAGGTAAATACTGTACATGGAATATGGTTATTATAACCTGCGTACATACTAGGTAAGTGTAAACTTATGGATTGAACAAATAAATAATTTTTAATTTCCTGTTATATATTTCAGTAATGCAATTTAATAACAACACATATCTTTTTCACTAACATGTTTTGGGTAACATGTGAACGAACATTTGGCATGGTACTTGATTTTGGTAAATAGCTCAGTCCCTTAAAAAACCTTTTTTCTTTTGCCTTTTTTTACCTTTTTTAACAAATCATTCAGCGTTAAAATTTGCATTTTAAATTTAATTGAATACTTAAAAGAACTTTTTTTAATTCATTTTCAGTTATGTATACAATTCTGTTTAAGATTTTGGATTCTATTTCGAAACGGACGGAAGTTGTTTTCAGTGTATACGTACAGTGCTTCCCGGGAAGAGGCTTTTGATTTATTTTGGTAAGTAGGGAATTTGAAGTAGTGTTTTAAACATTAACATCTCCTGAAAAAGGTCACTAAATCAACACTTGTATTTGGTTCTTTAAGTTACCCATCAAAACCCATTTTTTGGGCGTAATATCAGATATCACTGAATACACATCCAGTTAATCATGCAGACACACATATGTCATTACGTTCGCCAATAGCCAACATGTAAGTAATGTTCTCTCCGATAATAAACGATATTTAGACGAACGCATCTGCTGCGTAACGATTCATTAAGCCCTTCCAGATTCATTACGTCCCTTTCAAGCTCGAGTTACATATATTTTGATTAAAATCTTGACGTCAAATGTGGAATGTACTGAAGCATTAATTACCTTAGGGTGAAATGTGTCTACAGTAAACATGAGGGGAACTGGTAGTTTTGTAAAGGTTATTAAATTTAACGTTGACTTTCAGTGTGGGCGCGTGCAGTTTTCCAAATCTGATTAAATTACTCAACGTATTAAATTATTTACTGCAACTAAACAGATAAAAAGCCAAGAGCAGGCGAAAAATCGTTTCTGCAAACGATAAAAATGTATAGATATCATTCCGACCGATCTTTCATATCTTCAACAGGCTATACGTGTTGACAAAATGACGTCATGACTTCCTGTTGACTGGACCCCCAGTCGTCTGCCCGCGGGCGTCTTCCATCAATTCCAATTATTGCATCCGACAGTCGTGCAGGTACTGCACGAGTACAGTGAAGTTTTTATAAATCAATGCCCCATTCCTACAAACACGATTGCGACAGTATTGCGGCTGGCTGTTTTTTATGCGGGGAGGAGATTTAAAACCGCGGAGTCATTGGAGGCCGTGAATTATTTTACTAGTAACTCCTGAGTCGCTGACGCCATTGTTATAAGTTGCAAGAATTGAAAAATATAAAACTTTCAGTGCAGACGTGGTATTAACAATTTACACGTTATGGCTGTTTTAGGAGAATCTGTTATGGAAAATCACGTTTATGAATTAGTTTTCAGTATAAACAGAACAAAATTAGAAATCTCTTGTTCTGATTTAAAAAAGTAAATTTTACTATTTTACTCATTGTGGTAAGTAGTACTATACCAGAGAGATAGAAGGTATTTGATGGATCGAAAGTTTTGATATGAATATTTTAGTGTGTATTACACTTCTGAAGTCCTCTAAATCCACTGTAGAACTTTCACAATATGTGTTTACTTGTCAATGTTATTTTTTAATACTCAATATTTCTAACATTTATATATTTTATCATGGAGGCAAAATACGTGGGTATGACTTTAGACGCCAAGTTGAATTGGAAAGCGCACGTCAACTAGATTTGAAATATAGACGAATATATTGGCTACTAGGGCGTCAGTCTAAACTAGATTTGTCCTTATTCAAGCAGGTTTTGAGACCAGTCTGGATGTACAGGTTACAACTATGAGGTTGCACCAAGAAAACTATCCTCAATAAAATACAATATTATCAAAATAAGGTACTGCACGTGATTGTTGGTGCACCATGGCAAGTTAAGAATGATAATATCCATAAAGACCATACGATGGACACAGTGAGGGAAGTGCTAAGACCCATAGCTGTGAAGCATGAACGTAGGCTTCACAATCATGTTAACACCGCAGTGCGGGAGATGATTGCGGGCAGGAATGTAGAGCGGAGACTGAAGAGGATAAGACCAGAAGACCTGGTGCAGTGATTATATGTTACCATATGAGAGAGTGTTCGGAGTCATTAACAGGAATTAATACTGTGACAGTGACATATTTGCAATTGTAACTACTGGATAAGTTGTACTTAGTTGCAGTATTGAAAAAAAAACTGTTAATTTTTTCGAGGAATGTTTGCAGTTATTTTGATAGGCTATAGCATTTGTCTGATTAGTTCACAGGTTCGGTCCTGTCCAGAATTTACTCCAATTTTGCGTTATATAAAAATCATAATTTAAATCAACTCATGAAATTTTAAAAGAAAGTAACAGTCCGCGAAACAGAAACAGAGAAACCTTGACATTCGCGTTACAAAAGAAAAATCTGATAACATTCTAAACGTTTGCCTCCTCACGTCAACGTGCGAGACCTTATGTAACTTATGTTAAGGAAACAGGATTGGCCGAGGGTTTGCAGATCCTGCCGAGTCCTTATCTCCTACCGCGCTGTCAAGAACAATCCTGACTTATTGAATCCTGCCTTAAACAGCGTGATACTAAACATATACAATGTTCCGTAAACAGAAGCACTAATTGATAAGAAAGATCAAACTGTAGACGTATTTATGTTTTTCTCGCAATTCCGAACTAAACAATACGTGAACAATAATTTATTCAGATGAGTTTACGCATAAAGTTACTGAACAGTAGAAGTTTCAAGACGCGCGTTAGGAAGATATGACCCAAGAAAAGCAACTGATAAATTGAAACTGAAACTCCTATTTTATAGGTAGTAAAAACTTCGCTGACTAATCAGATTAAAATACTTTGAACGTGCAGTATTGATCAAGTCTATAACTCAGTGTTTTAGTTTGTAAGCAAAGGTGCTCACAAAAAACCATTAAGCTTTAGGATCTTTTATACCAAATTTGCCTAACATATTCTAGACTAACAAACGGTTCAAGAATAATTCACAAATTTGTCGACTCCCAATTTACAACAGAAATTACTCCAGCTCACGCCAATTTCAAAACTTAAAAACCAACAAAATAAAAAACAATTAGCAGTGCGGGACTGGCAGACAGAAGTGACTACTTCTTTGGCATGCTTGACTGTATAGTTTTTCACTATTATGATTTAATTATTTTTATAAAAATTCAGATGCATGCTGGAAATGGCAACTCTTGAAAATTATTTTCGTATTAAATTTCGCACGTGTGTGTAGCTACACAACTTAAAAAATTAACTGAAACTGTCACAGACTATGAATTTCAGTATCTTAGGCTATATAAGGGACTTTAATAATTAATCAGTTTATAACCATACTTTTGACAGTTATAAATGACAGTTATACTGTTCATAAAGTAAAATAATAAATATAATATTTGTGATTCTGGCATTCAAAAATTGGTATAGGTCATATACATTAAATAATTTAACTACACACATTTAGAAAATACACATTCATAAAATTAACAAGAACAATAAACATAACCTCTATTGAAACGATATTGAAGCTATTGTGCGAAATCAGCTGTTTAGAAATAGTCAATTCCAGTCTAGATATATACAAGAACAATAACTGCTGTGAGGTATGTATTACGGAATCAAACGTTTTACGAAAGCAAATGTTTATACCCATGTTTTGTCAACCGCGACCATGCAAGTTCTCATTTGAAAAATACATTCTATTAATCACTAAACAAAAAAATCACATAAATTTTAATCGTACCTATAAATATTGGTTGTCTTAACATGAAATTCAGTAAAAAACATTTCCAGACTTGTGCCTTATAGATGCTTACAGATAAACAAACCTAGTTCTACATTTAAACCTAGTAAAACACATTAACAAATTAAAACTTATGTATATATACCTTGGGTGGAAGAAATAATGTTCACTAGAGTGCGCGTGTGGACGCGTTAAGCGTTCCGTGACGGTAGAGCGTGACGGAAAACTGAATTTTTCCCTGTGCAAAATATACACCCATAACCCACGATAAGAAGTAGTCACTTCAAAAACTGGTTCACAATGAGCTTTTAAACAACTAAATACAGCTTTGGAATGGTGGAGGTGTACATTATAAATTTTAAATTCAACATCAAACACCCCACCATAATGTGAATTTCAAATCCATTGTCGCAGCTATAACTTCCACCCACTAAGAGCCACACTATTACCGAACGCAAAAATCACTATATTCAACAGCTTCCCTACATCTGTTACCCCGCAGGGCTGACAATCTACGTTCACATAAGTATTCGAACCCCTTGATAACTTACCCTTATCTCCTTTAAATAGGCCATTGTCACGTCCTACCCTTCCAGGGCTACCTCGGCACCGAGAGTGTCGACCTATTTCCGGCGAATTCAAAGTCGCGTGCCGATCTTTTATCTTTGAATAATGACCGGATGAAAACCAACGTTTCGACAATGTCGTGCCGTCACTTAAAGTGAGTTACTGTTTTACTGATTAAAGAGGGGGCACATTTTACGCAATCGCCAACGGTTTCTGAATTCTATTTGACATCATAAGACTATAGGATCTTGTTTTTAATTTATACTGTGAGAGATATACGAACAGTAGTGTCATTAAAGATATTTTAACACATGAAATTAAATTACCAGTAATGGCTTTCTGTGTTTACATATTAGATTGGTAGATTACGCGATATACAAGTAAACACACTCAAATATCTTGGAGCAAATAAACACAACTGCTTAATTACTTGAAACTCTACTGAAAACCACCAAATATTTCCAAATGTATTTAAATAAGGCGACACCTTACCTATACTTGCTATCTATGGTGACGAAGTGTTTCTACTTAAAGGTGAAACGGTGAAAGCTATCACTGCTACTGAGAACAATGTTCTTAGCACTGAGCAGAACAGTATCCTGCTCTCTGCTCTGTGTTGACTGCTCTTTGTTTTACAAAGAATTTACGCGCGCAAAGCTATAATAAAAGAATACTGAAAATTACGTGAAATAAAAGTTAACCTAATACTGATGTTTATAAATTAATAACATATTGTTTATATTACTGTAACTAATACTTAAAGTTCTGTTGTTATTTTTAAGTAAATAGATGAAGAACGTATTTTTACTTTGATTATCCTTTCACTTTGACTACACTATTACTTTTTTAAATTATAATAATATTATTTATATTGAACAAAATCATTTCTAATCAATTAATTACTTTGTTTTACCGATACATAATTATTATGTTAGGTAAGGTAGCTTATATATATATATATATATATATATATATATATATATATATACACACACACACACACACACACACACACACACACACACACACACACACACAATAACAAAATTGCCTGCACTTACTAATTTGATAATATACCTCTAGTTTCGCTTAAAAATTTGTAATAATAAGTTACCATCTGTACTATAACTATAGTTTACATAAAATATAATACACATAAGAAGATCGTTAGGAAGATGCTAAGTAATAAACGGCAGTAAATCAAGCGAGTTACCGGTTAAACAGGTTCAGACCCGCGTGGACGCTCGGGTGGAATGGCACGATGCTAATATATATTCAGGTGATTACTTCACGGAGGTGAAATCCTGGAATGTTTATTTTGCGGATCAGATACAAAAGAAATACTGTTTTACGGCTAGTTTAGTTTTCATAAATCGTGTGAAACACGATATATAACACGCTTATAGCATCTAACCAGTAAGCCGAAAAAAAGTTCACTTCTTGTGAACCGGCAAACATGATCCTCTTAATAAGTTGTTTTTAAAACTTTATTATAATGGTTAGGGATGATCTCAAATTATTTTTAAAAATAACTTGTTTCAATTTTGACTCTCTCTCTCTCTCTCTCTCTCTCTCTCTCACACACACACACACACACACACACACACACACACACACACACACACACACACACACACACACACACACAACATTTACAACCTCCGAAACTATACAAAAGTATGTTTCAGCGATCACACAGGAAATTTCTATGACTTTACCTTCCATTTTATTTGCAGATTAAGAAGAGCCTTGTCAAAACAGTCTCATTTTAAAATTTGGCGACTAGGAAAGTTATGTAGACAGAATAGTACACAATATTTCATGGTTTTGACTGATACATAACAAATATTATCCGACTACCGTTTATGCACTAGGGGATGTTTACTGACAGAAATATAGACAGACGGGACACTTGAGGATCTTGATTTCAACAACAGGCCATACAAAAATTGAAACTAAGGTCAAATAAAAAATAAAACTAAGGTTTAGTATTTTTTAAATGTAATTTTAAAGTAATATTTTTAAAAAAATTAGTGCAAATATGATTCAAACTAAGCTCGAAAAACAGGCTGTGCAATAACAATAAGGTTCTGTGGGTACCATACGTTGGGATGAGGGAATGAGAAGGCAGATGAGCTGATCAGGAAGAGGTCTGGCCCAACGTATAGGACCGGAACCGTTTTTCGGACGTGAGGACAACTACATCAAGATGAAGAGGGAAAATAGGCTAGAATATATAAGCTCTGGGAAGATAAACGAGTTTTAAGATATGCCAAGGAGCTCCTCGGGAAGTTTGACAGGGGGTTTCTTTACGGGGCATGGCACCCTTAAGAGATACCTTAAGAAACTTGGCATAACAGAAGATCTTGGCATAGTAGACCGTGAGACGATTGCTACGAGAAGAGCTAGTATTATTGGAAGTCACCAATTAGAAGTGATGGATTTATCTACCTCCAATCACCACCAAATCCTCGATTTCACGAAGAGGGGACACAACAGATCTACCATGGTTTCAGTGTGTTTGAATATTCATTCATTCAAACCCAAAAAATGATTTTGATTATAGCTTTGATCATAACTTTTTTATTCTATACTTTCTTTAAAAATCTGAACTCACCATCGTAATCAACATTAAAGTATACATAAATAAACATTTTAAATTTTCAAATTGCGTTGAGGATAAGGAAATTAATCTGACGGTGGTCAGGGTTCATTTTCGTATTTGCAATCTACAGTACGAAATGCCAAGTTAGCAGATTTCAATTTTGAATGCGATATGAAATCATAATTAAAAAAATTGTAAGATTAAAAAAATCGTCGGAAATTTTATACCATGACATGAGCGAGACAACAGCGTGCCGTGCTTATTTCCCTTTGTAAAACACGAACATAAACTACGAAAATGAACTTCATTGCTATCCGGCAAACACACAAGTTACTGTTTGAGCCGCTTATTAAGATTCTGAATGACGCTAAGACATGTCGTGTGCAAACACTCGGTCGTGCATGGTGCATGTCGCCGTGTGTACTTTCCGCTTCCAGTTAGCAATTCAAATGTAGTCATATAATCAGCAATACAGTACTGTAGTTAGTCTTCCTTTCAGTCAAATAAGGGATGCTAACTTCAGAAGTTAGCTCAAAATCGTTGGACCCGTTTCCGAGACAAAAAATTCACATATCTGTTAGAAAATACTACAGTTGAGTTTTGTTCAGAAATCGAAATGAATTTTATCGACAAAATATCTCGATAAAAAATAAGTTTTCTCGAAAATAAGACATCGAACAAAGAATTTCTTGTATTGAGAAACCCATCACTGCCGAATGTTTGAGGAAATCTCTCGATCCGTTAAAAAAACGTCAAAAGCACTTGTAACTCGAACACAAATCGGCAATTATATCTCGGGAAAGCGGTAAATGAATCCCGAAAATAAGATGAACTAATGAATTTCACGTATCGAAAAACCTGTAATGCCAAAGTTTCAAGAAAATCCTTACAGCGATTTCGGAGAAACACACACACACAACACACACACACACACACACACACACACACGCACACACAATTATTGATTCATTTGTTTGTAGAAATTAAAACATCGGAAAAACTAAAAATTAATTTTCATCAGTGTAAATGGTAATGAATCTAACTCGAAGCGAAATTTTAAATAGGTAATATCCGTCGTTTCAGGGATTGAAACATTTCAAAATGGCGGCCCAGAAATAGTTTTTGCCTACTTAAATTATAAACTGTATACATATGTATGTTTTTTCGCTATTTAACAAACAATAGGTGAACGAAGCAATGGAATTTCTGGCATTTTGAAATATTCCACCTCAAGCTACATTCCATGCTCCTCGCATACCCGGGTAAATTTTTATTACACATTCGATGAGAAAAGTTTCACGAGATATTCTGAATTGTTTTTAACGATAACGCTTTAATTGTTTTATTAATTGATGTTTTAATTAAAAATAAACCTAGCTGAAAATGTTTTCCATTTATCGTCATAATAAAAGGCTTGTAATACGTGTGATCATTAAAAAATGCGCAGTGAACTGATTTACGTAATGTGATCTTTTAATAAGAAGAAAAATTGTGCAGTGTTCTTTCTGTATAGACCGAAATCGTGGTGTTCTTGAATTTTATCGTGTTTCGTGAAACCGACTCTATGAAATACGATTTGGTAACACTGTAGCGTCTTAACAGTATTCTAGCGTCTACCGCACTGAATTGTAGACAAAAAAATTACTATTTTTTTTGGCGAAATTCCATTGAAAAGTAAGCTACTGCAAAAACTAGATACATTTTTCAGGAAACGTTAAAATTTATGCACATATTTGAGTACGCTAGCACAAAAATCGATTTTGGTAATAGACTGGACAAGTTGTTCGATAACTAACAAGTTGTTTTTAACAGTTTCAAAATGGCGCCTATTTAAAATCTTTACAAAATTCATAAATTTGTTGGTTATTTTTTTTTAATCTAATCTCACTCTAGTAATCAACGTCAAGAACTGCGTAAATTGGCATTTTAATTTTCAAAACCCGTTGAAATTAAAAAAAAATAACTTGACGGACTTTTTGTATTTTCGATGTAGTTTAAACGTTTAAAAAGCTAATTAAATGCAAATTTTAATGCTGGTTACGATGGTAAAATCATAATTTAAAAAAATTAAGATTTTGGAAATTTGCTCCCATCATGTCAGCGAGATAGTTGCGTGCAGTGATTATTTTTACTTTCTCTCCAAGTATGGTGATTATGAAAATCGATTCTACGATTTTAATTGGATTTACTGGTTTTCAGGTCCGATGCGTTCATAGGACGGTTTTTTACACGACTACCAAAAGAGGAGTGTTATGTTTGCAGTACCTGGGTAAATATGTATGTATGTATGTATGTACGTTTGTTCCATCATAACTTCTAAACGGCTAGTCCGCTTTGATCTACCTTAGTCCGTTGGTTCCTCACTTCACCAGGAGTGTCATACGCTACATAACTTTCACACAAACCACCTCCAATGGGGTGAAATAGATAGAATGAACTTGTAATTAATTTCACATAAGATAAATAGGATGCTAGGATGAAATCATACGTTCTTAAATAACTGATGTACTCATATATTCTTAAGTAACTGATGTACAAGTATAAAACATAATTACTAGAAACTATACAATATGAATCACTCAGACTGAACCACGGAAAGCAATAGAAAAACACTCACTTCGAAGCCAATAGTTCTAGAATTACCACTCAAGTTCCAACTGATTCAGGGCGTTGAGCTGGGAAAAAATTCGGGAGCAGGCATCTCAATATATTTGCACTAAACAGCCCCCGACTGCATTTATTGTATGAACTTAACATGTAAATGCATAATTTATTAACTAAATACTCTGAAAATATTCTTTCGCTTTCATCTTTTTAAATCAATTTTATTTCACACAACAACTGTAATGTAAAAACACAACAAAATTTTTGAAGAAATAATCTACAAACATATTTGCGACTTAATCACGTTTATTGACACTGTCTTAGGATCGCACAGCACAATAAATTTTCAGCTGCGGTAGTAGCGAGCGGTAGCAACCAACAAAGGAAAGTTTTCTGTTTCGGAAAATGTCGTTAAACTGTGCATACATTACAGCGCGGGATCAAGGCCGGAAGCTATAAAATATTTCTTGAACCAAGTGTGAGGTGATGTTTAATGGTTGTCTTTTCTTTTTATGGCTTTATTTACACACATGGAAAGTAATAAAAGTATAGACTTTTACTATTCCGCAATGTATGTTTGCCAGCCACTACATATGTTCTGAAACTGCATATCAAGGAACCTAGTCATATTAATAGAGACTACTACAGAGTTCTTTGAATCAGCATTGTTCCGCCGTAACTTGAAAAGCGCACTTGCAAAGGAAATCCACAGCTACTGTTATAATTTTACATAATCGCGATACGTTGGCGGAAGTAAAAGCGCATTTCCAGAAAGTAACAATAACGAATTTTTTTATAATCTCATGAATTTTTGAAAATTTTGATTTAATCGACGTAACCATTAAGGACCGGACCTTCATTTAAATAAATATTTTGTGATTTTTGAGGATAAATATACATCTAAATATAATTAAATATTTTCTAATTTTCTTCGTAAAAAAAACTAAATATAAGAATATAAATATAAATACAATTTTTCAATGAACTTAAAAAATCACAAAGATAATTTAGAACTTGGAAAAACAATGTTGCTCTCAGAAATACTTTGGAGTGAGCATTTATTTTGAGCTCTGTTTGGAACTTCAATCATGTCCAGGTAAAATCAACGGACAATTTGTAGCAGAACTAAACAAAAACTCAAGCTATTCAATTTTACTGCGGGTTTGAAACATGCTTCTTGGTATCCTTAATGAAGAAAGCAAGAAGAATATGAAGATTTTGAAGTATTAAACGCTTTAAGCCCTTCAGATATTTCAAAGTTTAGGCCTAAATACACTCTAATTACTTTATGTAGAAATTTCTTGCAATATAAAGCTTTGTTTAGAGATAATAAAAAAATTACTTTCGATCATTCATAAAAAAAACATTTGTAAACAGTGCCAACAAATGATTTTAATATAAATTGTATTATTCGATATTAAAAAATGTTAGTAAATATGTTGTGTTTTTAATAAATACTTTCATCTTTTTTGTTAAATATTATATTTAAGTACTTGCCATTTTAAAATAAATAAAGATCCGGGCCTTATATAAACCGTTATAGTATGAAAAAGCATTTTAATTTATAATGGTATTTTAACATTTTAAAATGCCATTTTATGCAAAAACGTGATACAAAAAAAAAAAAAACAGTTTTTGCAGAATATAACGACCTTGTCCAATTTATTACTGAAATCTATTTTTGTTCTAAGAATGAATCAAACACGACCAAATCGTGAACGTTAGGGCGTTACAGACACTATATATATATATATATATATATATATATATATATATATATATATATATATATATATATATATATATACACACACACAATCTGGAACACCTCCTAAAAAAATGATCCAGTTGTCAAGATAGACAGTCACTTGAAGGGTTATGGTCTAAGACTTTCCATGATGGCCGCTCTACCAGCTCATTTTCCAATGTAAATTCACAAGTAAACATGACACAAGAACCGTTTCAAAATGATCATTTATCAAAAGTCGAATACAAAGTTTTCAGAACTGGCTTTAGCATATTGATAATAAATCGAAATATTACTAACTTTCACACTACAACAAACATAAAATATTTTGGGGAAATTCGAAAGGCCTAGAATACAAAGCGACAGACTTGTCCCTTGAGCGGCATTCTTGTCCCTTGAGCAGCATACGTGTCCTCTGAGCGACAGACTTATCCTTACATTAAATTTATAAAATACTAATTAAAAATTAGTTATTATACAGACAGAGCCATAAAATGCAACGTTTGTACAAACACACATATTCATGCACAATGAGCAGTGACCCAGATAAATAAATCAGCTCATTTAATTGAGCAGGTTTATGAGCTCCGCAGTAAAGCGGAATTTATATAAATTGATACAAAGCTGAGGAACGACTTCTTTGTTTTTATTACGTATACAAGATGGCGGATGTTTGCATTGTGGATGACAGAGTGAATGTTTTTACGTTTATCGTGAGTGCTAAGTAAGACATCAGGAATACAAAAAATGGGCATTAATTTAGTGCATTTTATTTTATTTTGATGTGCTGTATCGCTGACGAGATAGAAGCGAATTTCCAAAAATATATTATTTATCTTATCTTTTTTTTGAAAATAGGAACTGTAAGTAATTAAATTCCTCAGCTGTCTCGCTAACGTGATACAAGCGAATTTTCAAAAATATTTTTCTTTATCTTAACTTTTTTGAATTTCCTACTTCACCACCACAATCAGCATTAAAATGTGCATGTACTTTACTGTGAACTTTCAAATTACATTAAAAATACGAAAGGAACCCTGAGCGTAATTTCAAAAGATGTTACAAATAGAAAATACAAAAAGTTTCAAAAATGTCCGCATAGTTCAGTTCTTGACGAGTTTTCCGTACTGTTATGAAATATTTCTTTCATACGCTGCTCAACTCCAACACGTACATTCGTAAAAACGAGCCCTAAAATATCAACACTATTCTCTGGGATGGGTCTCTCCAAACTAAATTCATTAATTACATTCGTTACTCCTTTCAACCAGTATATTTTTTTCTAAACGCAGTAAATTAACATTCTCTCATCTGACATTCAAGGTCTTAATTGCCTAACTTAAGTAAAGATCCAACGTATGCAAGAAAACAGGTTGTACACTAGTTCCTGTCATTAAGGAAGTAGTAGATGTATGATAAGGTAATCTAAAAAGCCTCTTTAGGAAATATACAGATACTCTCTCTACTTCTTTATACCTTCTTGAGACCTGCGCACCACAGGACAAACTAAACGCATTACATAAACCTTCCTTGGCCGAAAAACGTATTAAATTATTTTCCAGCAATCTGGTTACCAAGAATGTAAACCTACTTGGGCTTTTCGCTGGTATCGTTTAGATATTAGTTAAATAATGCCTGCGGAGTTAATTTATTCCCTAAATACTTATATTTTTTGACTATATTTAAACAGTCATTCCACTGAATCCTTCACAGTACGGCACCACGACTTATTCAAACGCAAAACAGCTGACTCATAATGTTTAGACTACGAGCCTTTCCACTACCTACGTCACGTCAATGCGTCGCCATCCGTCGGTATTCGACTGATGCAGCTGTCAGCTGGAGTGAGGCAGACGTATTAAAAACATGGACGAAGAGATTAACATTGCCGAGAATCGTACGGTCCCTTCAAAAACCAAACACGTCAGACGCAAGAAAGTGACAGTGGCACGGCAACTCGACGTGCTGCAACGTACTTGATTCAGCGGAATGACAACTTTACAGCACCTTTTGTAATGCCATTTTTCAGTCTTGACAATCACCCCTCTTATCTGACCACTATAATCACGGATTTGTCCAAAATAACTGTTATATTCCACCTGCTGACATAGTCCTCCAGTGACCGAAACAAACCGGAGGCTAAGAGAATTTCAGATAAAGGAACGATATGATCTGCGTATGCCATAAGTTTAATCTTTTCATTCCCTATTAAAACTCCTCCTAGTTGGTCTTCGATATCATTAAGGTATAAAGCAAACAATGTTGGAGACAGCAATTACCCCTGTTCCACACTTATCTTAGTACGGAATCAAATATGCACATTCAAAACGGAAATCATTGCGCCAAATCTTCAAGAAAAAAACGGTCGGCATTAAACGAAGAGTAAAATAATTATTTCGCGAGTATTTTAATCGAAAACCATATGACGAATAAAAATTAACAAGACCTGATGTTAGCAGGACGGTTTATTGATAGAAGACTGTTAGAAGATTTCATGTTCTCTAACAAATAGCGAACATGCAAACAGTAGAGTGCGCATTCAGTACAAAGCCCATTCATGTTTCGTCAACTGTTGGGACCGTTACTACTTTTCCACCCATACTTGTTCTTTTTTATTTTGCAGAAGTCTAAGTGCAAATAGTTTTTGCATTCTAAAAGGTTAGAATTAGTTAACAGAACGTGCAACATACGGGTGCCTGACTATGAATAAAATTCTACTGCGATATGTACAGCACAGTTTATTTTGGCACACCCTGTACAATGGTTTTACAATAAATTAGCGTCATACCAGAGCAACTCCTGTGTGCCGACTTGTACTTGCTGCGACAAACTACATTAACCCCCTCTCTTTCTTCCGCCCCTAAGAAATGGTGTGAAATGATTTCTACAGAGTAGATAAGTTAGTTACCTTATTGAGGCCGTTTATGTTTTCCTTCAAAGTGTTTTCCGATGTAAATTAAATTGACTGAAGCAAGCGGAGCAAAATATTTATTTTCACGTTTAAGACTGTCTCTACAGTTTCTACTCCCCCCCCCCATAGAATAAAGTTTTGTATGGGTCGGGAATTACAAAATGAATCTTTTAGTGTTTATAAAGACACAGGATTTAAGAAAAGTGTATTAAAATATAATAATACTGAACGTATTAATAATGAAATTCGTGCTTTTTGTTTACAGACCAAACAAACATTATAACCGTAACTCAAATTCGTTACAGTTTGATATTCTGCCTTTCTCGCTTTGACAATTTTTTATTTCTTGACGCGTTTCAGAAACATTAGACCATCATTAGGCCAATCAGTAATTTACTGATGTACTCCATGTAATAATACGCTGTGTACATTAGTAGGCCTAACTTTTGCTAATGGTGATAATTCCAAACGCGTCAACAAATAACAATTTTTTGAATTTACTCAACATAATACACAATTTTCTCAATTAAATTACTGTATCAAAAAGTTTCGAAACTTTAACAAACTGTCTGAGCCCTTTTAGCGAATTTTCATTGAAAAATGAGCCGTTAGGGCGGCCATCATGGTAAGACACAGGACCTTTAAATGAGCACCGATCCTGACCTTTAGATCAGTTTTTGAGAGGTCGTTAAAATTTCGTATGTTCCTCAGATTTGATTCAAACTGTGTACAAAAATCGATTATAGTAATAGCTTGAACAAGTTTGTTAACCAGCAAAATGCGTTCAATAGTCTCGAAAATGGTGGTCATTTTAAATCTTAAACATTGATAACTTTATTGTCTTAATTTCCTTTTTTTTAAGATAACACTTTTATTATTGTAATCAGCGTTAAAAAACTTCATAAATAAGAATTTTGAATTTGCAAAGAAATTACGAAATATTTCGGCGGCGGTCAGGGTTCATTTTCGAATTTTCAATGTAATTTTTGAAAATTCAGTGCTAATACAAGCAGATTTTAATGATGATTGTAGTGGTGAAATCAAAATTTCAAAAGGGGTAAAATAAAGAAATTTTTTTTGGAAATTATCTTTTACAAAGTCAGCGAGACAGCTGCGTTCCGCGATTATAATAATTATTTCTTGTGACTTACATTTAAAACTTCTATTAATTTACTGCAACACAGCGCAGTTTATGTTCTTTATGTTTATTGGGGGGTGTTTCATTACTCCTTAGGGAAGGAGGGAGGAAACGTTATTCCGTGTTACCCTTCTAATTCCACTGGTTTAAAATGCACGTACACAAATCTAGTGGGACTTTTTTTCGCGGTCTTCTGGATTTGATGTTATCAACTGTTGTTGAGGTACTCTCTGATACATTTATTTTTAAAATTATTAAAAACAATACTAATGATTAACGATCACTGCGCAAACTTTCTCACTTTAATGTTTAATAACTGAACCTTTTGTTCAAATAATAATGTAAGGTTATAATAAGGTACAAATAATAATTTGTGTACCTTTTGTAAGGAATATACTTCACATTAAATGAAATTTTCATCTTCAAACTACAATAAAGGAGTTGAAAGACTAACAATTCTCAAAGGTACGTGATATCATTGCAAGATTTAACATGGAATACACAAAGCTTTTCGAATATGATACTGTCTGTACAATGCAAACAACAACAATTCTTTATGCTCAGCCTACCTTTGAAAATATATCATGGGGAGAACTTAACTTCTTTATTGTCTTTACTGACACCATTTCTTTAATAATCTCTCAACTAATTTTAATTTCTTACCCAATTATTAATAACCTAAAACATTCAAAGATGTTAGAGGAATAAACATCACTAAAGGAAACATTTTCCTCAGTAGAAGTGAACTTATGAAATGGGAATATTTCTAAATATTTTCCCAAAGACACGGAAAGCTCCCAATAAGTGGGCATTTATTTAAAAAAATAGGTAATACTTGATTTTAAGTATTTTGACAGTTTCTACTGGTTATAAATTGAACAATTAAGTAATGTTTATAAGTTGTCACGTAAACAGCAGGGTTCTCAATGGAGTCCAAGTGGACCCCTTGGGGCTCTATTGAACTTGAATTCGAGGAGTGTATTTGGGGCTCGATGAAATAAATTCCATTTTAAAAGTTATCCGCACAAAATAGGTTAAATTAAGAAGTATCAGTGAACCACTTTCAGTATTTTTATCATTTCCTGATAGCCTATACATGATGTTTTGAAAGTTAACAAAAAATAGTAATAATAATAATGAAAAGTTAATTTTTTAATTTGTTTAAAATTTATTTACTAATTTATTTTTAATAAATTTATTATTAAATTAATTTATTAATTTGTTTTTAAAAATCAAGTTTTAAATTGACAAAAAAATTAAAATTGAATTTCCTAAATGCTTACAAGATTTTGATTCAATACACTTTAAATGTTTAACTTAAATAAACAATCAAAATATAAGTTTTCTGGAAAAAAATCAGATTTGGGAGCTATGCAATAAAGAACCAGACTAACAATTCTGTTTATGCCTGGAATATTAAAATTCTTTTGATTTTAATTTCTATGGTTGTTTTAAGTTATAAATGTTCATATATGCTCATAATTTGACTAATATCTACTAAACTGATTTTAAGAAATTATGATTTTGCTCACAATCAGGATATATTGGAAAACAAACACAATTTGTGTTGAGTGTTTACTGGATAACCTTTTAAATAATTGAATTACAATTTAAAAAAGTCTATGTCGTTTTTACATAATTTAAATTGTAAGTTACAGTTCAGACATACAAATAGTTTCATTATTCCGGCAATGGCCTTACTGTTAAGGCGTTAGAGGGACAATGCCGATTACCGATAGACAGAACGGTCTTTAATGTAATCTGTATCATTACCGTTCAGACGACAGTGAGGCGTTACCAAAAGTATAAGGTTTTATACGACCAAAGATCTCGCCCACACTGATAACCGACCCAAAAGAAATAATTCTCAAAGTATCGAATCGAGAATCGTTTAACCCGAACCAAAATTGGAATTCCTAAAGCGTCTTCCTTATCAATTACACTATTCCGTCTCTACCCGGGCCTCCGCAGGGACCTGTCTAATCAAATTTGAGACTCTGGGCAGGAAATTGCCAGGACGAGCACGTCGGATAAGTCTCCCAAAATATTTCTCTTTATCCCCAAGGATCTTGTTACATTAATCACGTCGCCCGGATCTAATAACTTGTATTTCCTTCAGGACACGGGTCCTGTTTGATTAGTAGGACGGAAATGCTTTTCGAATTCAAAATTTTAGTCGTGGATCAAAGTCGAAGACTTATTTCGATGTTACGCGTACTTTAATGACTAAAGAATGTCCTTAATGTACGAGGTGGAGTGATTCTATCTTCAGATTCAAACAGGTCTACATCGGTTTTCAGATTTGTCGTACCCGAAAAAAAATCGGTTTTAAATGGATGTCTGTTAGTCTAATATGTCTTCGCACAGCACTGACATAACAACTAATTATAACAAAACAGATCACTTATTTATTTGAACAAACAGCGTGCAATATATTTTCACACATCAGCTGATTTTAAACAGCAATTATTTTGTTTATGCGTTATGTTCAAGGTCAGTGTTTGTTTATTACAGTTCTAGGGTCGCATACAGAAAATTAAGTCACTTATAGTTGTCATTTTAGTTTAGCATTACAGCCTAAAATGTAGAATAATGAGCGTATTTTTCTCTGGTTTCATAATTATTGTACTTCGTTGCAGACCATGCCATATTACTAGCCCACCCTCTTGAATACAACCTTACGAACTTTGTTAAGATCATTGTTTTATTTGCTATTGAGGAACAGGTTTGTTGCTGCGATCGTAGACAGCAGTTGTAAATAATTCAGTGCGGTTATTACAGATCAACATAACAAACAACTAAACAGTGCCATAAAACTTCAGAATTTACTTTGAAAACATCTTGCCCCTTCAACTGCTGCAAGCAACCGGCATAACTCAGCTGTCCGCCATTCCGTATTCAAATATTTAGACGGAGCCATAAATTATTCAGCTTTTTAACAAATGAACAACCAAATTGTATTTTAACTTGGACATAATGACTGATAAGGACGTTATCTCACGAACAGCTGGAGTACAATTGTTTAACTCCGTTATCGAATAACGTATGTAAATATATACAATCACGCAACAGTGGCGCCAATGTTGACAGCGGTAATTGTGGGGAAAATTAAATTCCCTCTTGCCTTGCAATATTCCTAACATTGTTCTTTTGATACAGGGTGTTAATTGTGTGTAGAAACGCATTTATAATTGAGGTCTATTTTTATTATTATTATTTTAAACTTACCAGACTAATAATTTTCCGATCTATTCAGAGTCCCTAACGAGCACAGTGGGTCGTTCTGCAGAGAACAGGTCAAAGTGAACAACTTTTAACTGAACTACTCCGCGAACTAGTTCGTGGTGAATTATGTAGTTCGTTCTCGCAAACAGTTCTCCTAATAGCTACTTATGAATTTACAGAACATCAAGTGCAACAATATGCAGAATAACCGAAAGTAACTGTTATCCAATTACGTTATCTAAGTAATAATGCTAAATAGGCATACATGGTGCCTTCGGTTACAGTGAGGACTCGGTGGTCTACTACGTCTTTGAACTGCGCACCTACTGGTTCTTAGACCAACTGAACCGCAGTTACTCTCGTTGCTTTTATCGTTAACGCTGATCCTTTGTCCTCATTAGTCCAATTGACATAAGGTATGGACGTAAAAAAAAGGACACTACGCACTATACCTACACATTATAGCCTACAGTTTGTTTATTCCAGAAGTTTTTAGTTTGACTAGTTCAGTAGTTCATTTCGTTCACTAGTTCAATTCTAGAATAGTTCGCTAACGAATGACTCAGTTTATTCTACCAGTTTTTAGTTCAACTAGTTCATTTCGTTCACTAGTTCAATTCTACAAGAGTTCGCGAACGAATAACTCAGTTTATTCTACCAGTTTTTAGTTTGACTAGTTCAGTAGTTCATTTCGTTCACTAGTTCAATTCTAGAATAGTTCGCCAACAAATGACTCAGTTTATTCTACAAGTTTTTAGTTCAACTAGTTCATTTCGTTCACTAGTTCAATTCTACAAGAGTTCGCGAACGAATAACTCAGTTTATTCTACCAGTTTTTAGTTTGACTAGTTCAGTAGTTCATTTCGTTCACTAGTTCAATTCTAGAATAGTTCGCCAACAAATGACTCAGTTTATTCTACCAGTTTTTAGTTCAACTAGTTCATTTCGTTCACTAGTTCAATTCTACAGGAGTTCGCGAACGAATAACTCAGTTTATTCTACCAGTTTTAGTTCGAATAGTTCAGTAGTTCATTTCGTTCACTAGTTCAACACTATACAATAGTTCGTGAACGAATAACTCAGTTTATTCTACCAGTTTTTAGTTCGACTAGTTCAGTAGTTCATTTCGTTCACTAGTTCAATTCTAGAATAGTTCGCCAACAAATGACTCAGTTTATTCTACAAGTTTTTAGTTCAACTAGTTCATTTCGTTCACTAGTTCAATTCTACAAGAGTTCGCGAACGAATAACTCAGTTTATTCTACCAGTTTTAGTTTGACTAGTTCAGTAGTTCATTTCGTTCACTAGTTCAATTCTAGAATAGTTCGCCAACAAATGACTCAGTTTATTCTACCAGTTTTTAGTTCAACTAGTTCATTTCGTTCACTAGTTCAATTCTACAAGAGTTCGCGAACGAATAACTCAGTTTATTCTACCAGTTTTAGTTCGACTAGTTCAGTAGTTCATTTCGTTCACTAGTTCAACACTATACAATAGTTCGTGAACGAATAACTCAGTTTATTCTACCAGTTTTTAGTTCGACTAGTTCAGTAGTTCATTTCGTTCACTAGTTCAACTCTACAATAGTTTGGGAAAGAATGAAATGATAATATTTTTCATCATGATAATATGATATATTATATTTGTCATCAATGATAATATAGTCTGCATCAATAATATTTTTCAGCCGCCAGAGACTTATTGACTTTTCTTGAGTCACTGTTTGTAAATTGTAGTTTAATATTAAAGTTAAAATTTAATATTTAGGCCAATATTAAGCATATAATATAATAGGCTGCAATATTAAATGTAATTCAAATAATAAATTAGGTTAGACAAAAGTGAACTATTTCGTTCTTTAAACTAGTTCGTTTAAGCGAACTGTTCTGCCCATCTTTACAAGCTCCAAATACATATTCGAAAAAAACATATAAAATAAAATATCTTACAATTATAATTGGCTTGGCAATTAGTCAAAAGTAGAGTTAACTAAAAAAAAATGCATATTTGAAGAAATTATAACATAGATTTGTATGGAAATTTAATCCATTTAATCGTCTGTGACTTGAATGACTTATGAAATATGACGCGTTTCAAGACTAAGGTCCCATCTTCAGAACTCACTCCTAGGAGGTCGTCAAACATTAAGATTTTTACAAAAAACAACATGTCACATAAAACACTACGATAAAAAATGTGAACGTCGGATGCTCACCGTGTGGCCTCGGAACTGAGTGATCACCAAGATCCGCAGGTAATATTCAACCGCGAGGTCCTACTCGCAGGGTTAGAAATTAATTGGTCTATAAGCGATTTGGTTCCTCTATATCGGTTCAGTAAATCTCGAACTCCTCAAAACGGCGTCCATAAATCTGCCTTGCTGCATATGTGTAGGTCAGTCTCAAAATCGGTGTAATCATGATAGTTCTTCATAAGACGGCGTGTTAGTACAAAGTTGTGTTAGTAACACTATTTTTCTGCAAATACTCCTTAAACCTCACTCCAAAGCCCTTTGAGGTTTTGTACAAAATTAATGCATCGACGACTTTCTATAGCCTAGTGAGTTCAGAAGATGTAACCTTAGTTCGAAAAGCGTCATATGACGTAAGTAAATCAAATCACAGACGTTTGAATGAATTAAATTTCTACAAAATCAGTGACTTTGATAAGTAAATAAGCATGAATTGAAGACTTATATGATTAAAACTGTAGCGGAATTCTATTCTTCACCAAACAAACAAATAATTTTTTTGCAGTACTTGCAAAAAAAACAACTAATTTGATAAACCACAAAATATTTTGATACCTCATTACGAGAGCTATGCACTGACCATTATTTCTAAAATATAAAAATTAAATATATTTTTTAATGACTCAAACATGTTTGTCTGTTCCGCCTATCTGCTAAATTATCTGATATTATGAAATCTATAATAAATTGTCTCCTTATGAAAAGAATGAAAAGGGTAGGAATTGACTTTGCAAAGTGGTGTTATGTTAGCTAGATCAGACAAAAAAAGAATTGTAGATATAATTAAAAATGCAGGCCTTATGCTTGTCGTATATTTACGTGTTTTCATTAAAAAACAACGAACAAAGAAATTAAAGTATATTTTTGTCATTGTTGAAAATAAACTTTAATTTTGAAATAATTTATCCATGAAGTTGTACAGATCTTCCTTTGCTGAATTTAAAAAAAATGTTGAAAATATTTAAATGTTCATTCAATATCTGTGTGTTCTATACGAATGCGATCGTTCGGCATTTGGTTTGAGTGTTTGTGTCTCAGTTTTATCTAAAACGCACTGACCGACTGTTTTGAAATTTGGTACGAAGGTACCTTGTAAAAGCCCGAACGCCATAGGTGTAAGACGTTTCCATTCAGTTCCGTTTCAAGATGGCGGTCTCTGATTTACAAAAACGAGTGCACGCAGTTTTAGCCAAACCCATAAACCGATTGTTTCTCAATCGGTAGAAGATTATTCTCAATACAAGGTAGAAGATACCTTGTATAAAAACCAAATGACCAATGAGAAACATTGTTTCCTATTTACTCCGGTTTAGAGATAACTCCTCTTTGATTTAACGATGACGAATCTACGCAGTTTTAATGAAAAGCATTGACCGATTATTTGGAAATTTAATACGAAGTACCATGTATCAAACCAGAAAGACGTATATGAAAGATTTTTTCTATTCACTTCCGTTCCAAGATTCAACAGGCTCTGATTCAACGTAGGGAGTGTAATTGCTGGTTATTTCCTGTAATACCGGTAGAATAACGAAATATATCATAATTTTGTTAGCTTCTTGAAACAATTTCCAATAAAGTTGGTTAAGTAATACTTTTCGTAAATATTACGGTTACCGGTTAAAATGGCGGAAACGTTACTAGCGCTTTTGTGGAGCGCTTCGTATATTAATTAAGAATAGGCCTATACGACGAGGTCTACTGTTCTTTGAACTACTAGTAAGTATCATTCTCAAATAAAACTACATATGCATGATTTATATTAAATAAAATGTACAAAATAAACACATTTATAAAAAGCGCGAAATAAATCATATCAAGTTATGATGTCTTAAACTTTAAAATCGTTCATCACAAAATTTCCTGTGCGCAAACACACTGCGCAGCTCGTTTTGACATCGTTGCCACAATGAACCGATGTCTCCAAAATACCCTCTTTTAACTCTAATCTCAATTATCTCTCTAAGGGAAACGAAGGGCGGCTTCAAAGGAGTTAGCTTTCCTTTCAAAGTCCCCAAATTTGATTAGGAATCGAGCCGCCGGTCCTGTGAGCCGCGCAACTTTTTGGAGAGGAAACCGTGACGGAAATTCAAAACTCCAATGGGCTGTGTACGTGGCGGAAATTTACTGGGATTTTCAGATCGGTGCTATTGATTTCAGACGTACGAAACCGCATTCGTAAAATGTAATTTCTTTCAATAAAAGGAGTGTGTTCTGTTTGATTCAGCGAAGCGACGTTTTTGTTTTAACTCGATTTGTTTGTTTGTCAAACGCAGACCTATTGTTTTGAAATTTGATACGTAAGTGTCTTGTAAAATTCGGTTTCCTAGAATCCGTTACAATGTGCCTAAATATTTAGATTTAAAAGACATAAACGCGTTCTTTAAACCGACTGAACTCTGCTTCCGGTTGCTTTTCGTATTCATTCCGCTCAACCCCGCATTAAATAGACCCCGTCTAACACTCTTAAAGATACGAAGCACTTTTTTGAACTTAGGTTTAGCAAAAGCATATAACATAACTGTTTTTCTTAATACTGCAGAATCGATGTAGGCTTTACACTTACATATCGACCGTAATAAAAAAACACATTTTTTCGAAGCGTTGAATTAATGTCTCGATGAAGCTGTTATGGAAATGTTAGAAATAAAAACGGCAGACACATTCCTGCATAACTCTCGCGTAAGAAACAGACAGCCTTACAGACTGTCGTGACGAATGCAAATAACAAAGCACGAAGTCCCGGCCGTGCCGATATTAAATAAATTGTTTTAATTACTTAATTTACCTTGGTGAACTTCATAGAAACTTATGGTATATACAATAACATTCAATTTGTATAAAAAGGTTTAAGTGAAAAACTTGTGCGCCAAAAATAAGCTCATATTTCTACAAAAAATCCAGTTCGGATGCTATCGGAAAAGAAAACGAAAAATTGGCGTAATTCTCGAAATCGGTTCATCAGATTTTTGCCACAGATATGAAGGCTTGTAAATTAAGTAGGTGAAGCGATTTTTGAAAAAGGACATTTAGGTTCAAAATTAAATCGAAACAATTCTAAATTTCTTTTACGAACAAAATTTTTTATTAGTATTAGCCACCCTCATGTTTTACTTTGCATAATTTAGAACTATATTTGTGTAAAGTTTGATTTAAATCACTTAAGCCGTTTTTGGCGAAGTTTTACGTATTTTTTTTTAATCGTTCTTGGCGAAAATATTACATAAATTATTTTTTTGACAAACAACTATTGATAAACTATAACTACACGTCAAATTTCAGTGAAGCTTAGTCTTGAACAATGTACACAGACATGCACTCAACACTGTTACACTTTTCAAAGGACTTGCAACTGATCATCGATTCAACAACAACAATGTGTATATCCATCAAAATCCAAGATCAATATTTCACGTTCATTATAGTATAGTTTCAAGTAACTACTTCACAACCTCGATTTCGTTTACAAAGAATGTTCATTAAAACCGCAGTTAAAAATTAATTCCTTGTTAGATTATTGACGTTGTACGAATATTTACAATACCCTAACACGTTTGTGTATAAGCGCAGACGAGTGTCTTTTTGTATAGGGACAATTACGTATCCACAAACTTTTTATGTGTAAACATCGAAAATGGTTTGATAACTTAGAGGGCAACGTCCTGGTTACATAACAAAGAAACAGCTGTTCTCTAAAATCGGTGTTCCGTTTCAGTAACCTCAGAAACCATGGGCACTATACAATTATTATTTTACATAAATAAAACTGTACTCAACTATTTTTTTTACAACAGTATTAATTTACGAGGTAATTATCATGAAAATAATTTTTTTAACTTGCGAGTATATTTTTCCTAAAGCGGATATTTACAATTTTGTTTGCTCAATTAAATATAATTAAATAACGGCTATGCAATTACACAACACAGTTTATTATTCTTCATTGTTTTATTATTGATTATTATTCTTTAAATAATTCTGGTGTAATCACCAATTGCGTAATCAAACCTACATAAGAAGCATTGATTTTTTTAAAAACGCCTAAACAGATTCGCTCAAATCGTATTCATTAACTTACCCCAGTAAACTAAATTAAATTTGCGATAAAACCTCTGTGAAAAGAGGAAAACCTTCAAAACAATTAAGACGGTGTTTATTGGGAATGAAGAGGCCAGAATAAGAGCACTTTCATAGACTCGGAAACTGCACGTGGAGTACCTTATACTCTAGTGCGCAGGCATGTAACCAATGGGTTTCTAGCGAACAGGCGAACAGTCTTGGGAGAGAACGGACGGTTTTGTACAGTCCGAGGATGCTTGGAGGTTTAATAGATGCCTTTAAAGACGATGTTATTAGGCTGAACGTCCTGTTCAGCGGATCTGCGGAGAGTGACGGGGTTTCTGACGGGTCACTGGATATTCCGCCATCTACCCTGTAGGATATGTGGTACAGGATATGTTGAGGAAACAGCTCAGCACATAATGTTTGACTGTCCGAAACGAATGAATCCCTAGGCACTCTATGCGTAGGGCAGACGATGGAACAGAGCAACATCCGAAGCATCCCACGGTTCTCTAAAGACGTTGGACATTGGACTGGGAAGGTTTTAATCTGCGGACGATGGTGCAAAATAATCTACAGAACTACGGTAAACCCAGGATCACGGAAGGCCTTTAGTGGAAGAAAGGCGTGTTTGCTTATTTTATTTTGGGCAATTTTTTACATTTGCAGGTGCCTATACGAAGTAGACTATAAAATTCTTTCTATGTTAAAAACTGATCATGAAATTTTGACTGACGTACCGGTACCATGAATCCAAAAACGTTATTTTTACATGAGGTTGTGTGTGTCTGCGTTATGAATTTCCTTTTTAACAAAAATAGAATTTTCTCGAAATCAGCTATCTTGATCGTGATCATTTTTTGGTTCAAATGTAGTAATGAAGTTCTTTAACAAAACGCCTCTATATCCCTCATATTTGGGTAACATTTGCTAGTGGAAAAAAAGACAGTGTTGGCCTGTTTTATTGTAGACAATTTTTTTCGAAGTCCCTATACGAAATAGACTATAAAGTTCTTTCTTTGTAAAAAATTGACCTTGAAATTTTTACTGATATATCGGCGTCCGTTTTTAGGTTCTATAAATCCCCTTTTTAACAGAAATTATATTTTCTTAAAATCAGCTATCACGATTTTGTTCATTTATTAGGTTCAAATGTAGTAACTAAGTACTTTAACAAAATGCGTAAGTCTCATAAAATTAGATAACTGATAAAGCTGATTAAGAAAAAAATAATTTAAAAAAATTTAAAGGGTTTTTGAACAAAAAAGAACTTTTTTTAAAGAAACAAATGCCTTTTATAATAAAGTAAATATTGCAAAAACATTACACGACCTTTAACATATTCGATTATTCCCCCCCCCTAAAAAAACATCGGTTCAGCAAATCTAGCTCAAACTTCGGTCATAACCTATAAATGAAGATCCATACAAATCAGTGTACCAAAAACATTTAAGAATTAGACCAAATCGAAAACCCCTAATACGAACCATGACCTCCGTCTAACTTTCAAAGTAAATAGCAATGAACGAGAATTTGTGTGTATGTTTACGTATTTATTTACGGTCTGAAACCGGCTACTTACAAAACGATAAATACATTTATTTAATCACATTTTACACAGTGGACTGCTACAGATCACGTGTTGTATTTGTACCATTTATTGAATATAAATTAATTTCACACTTTTCACTTTATTCCAATTAGAAAGAGATTAATAATGTCTCGTTATTTGTAGCCGACATTTTGGAAGTCAAATCAAAACATATATATATTAAACCAGCGAGATTCATTACAAGACGCTCGCCTAGATCAAACTCTACTGCAGGCTACAAAAGCTTACAAAATATCCAGTCATTTTAACCGACGGTTATTCACAGAACCAAAGTTGTTGCAAGCCGGATCATTAGCCAGCACAAGGCCAACTTGAACACGTCCTCCCTCCCTCCCTCCCTCCCCACCTCCTTCTTCTTGCCATCTCAGCTTCTAATTATAACACCCTCTACTTGTTTTTTTTTATCACACTTTGAATGTCTTTATTTATTCGGTCTGGTGTCTGTGAGGTCTGCGAAAACGGTGCGACGTCTTCGTGCACGCAACTGTTTCGTGAGAAAGACTTGTTTTACTGAGCATAAAATTCCGATAACGATTGTAATTTTTTAGTTATTTTAAATCGGATACTGCCTTGTATTAAAAAAAAAAAAAAAACGATTAACCGAACAACTCATACGATATTCATTCAACGTAGAGTTGAGGATGGAACTTATCGATTATTTCCATGTTAGCGCACTATCGAGATTGCTAGCACTGGTCGCTATCAACAGTTAAAAGACTTTCACAAGCCTTCAGTTGCCTTACAAGTTTGAACGTTTATTATTGAATAACAACAGATGCTACAACAATGAGGTTAACATCAGTTGATGGCCATATAGTCTGAGTTCGCCTACCTAAAGCCTTTACCACTGAGTATAAACGTACTAGAAAAACCCTTATGAGAGTAATAAGCGCTTGCTGCTGCTGGTATCTTGCGGCAGTGTGTTAAACTACAGTTATATAGATAATAGTACTGTATATTTTTTTCAAACCTCTTGCCCTCTCACTTAGCAGCTTGCAGTGTTCCTAGCGGCAGATAGTCCAATTACTTGAACTTAAGCCGCTAATATCGAGCACGCTTTTTATAATGGTGCAGTACTTCTAATCCGTTTATATTCAATGGTTTTAAACGACATAAATGAGCCTTGATAGGTGCTATCAGCCTCTTCAAGTGCCGTAGACCTCTTTCTGAAAACCGTTTTTGTGGAGGTTGGCACAGTTGTTCTCGGAGGGTGAAGGTCGCCCTCTTTTTTATGTGTTTTAAAACGAACGGCACTGGACGTGAACTTTTATTAACGTGACTCCGTTCTGTTACCCTGCACCACAACAGTGCCAACGAGATATGCGAGCTCTCGTTGTACAGTTAAGTTGATAACGGTACTGTCTATTTTCTTATCAAACGTCTCGCCCTCTATTCTTGGACTTCAGCAACTAATATCGAACACACTTTTTCTATGGTGTGGTTGTACTTCTAATAAGTTTTATATTCAATTCCTGCGCACCAGAAAGTTATGGCTGGACCAAATAGCTCCTCCAAACAAACAAAAACACGGTATACTTTCTAAACGGTTCTATTTCCTTATACTCAGTAAGTTAACATACGACAACAGAACAATGTAAATAAAGACATTTACAATTTCTATTGACAAATATATTCACTAAAAGCATAATATCGATTTTACATTCTCCCTTTGAAATACGTAGAAAGTATGATGAAAATCTCGATCTTTTTTCTATTCGCGTCCTTTTTTTAGATCGACAGCTTTCGATAATGGTGTTGTGTAGTTATCTTCTCATCTCCTGAAATATATGCTTTATTACCAACCAAATTTGTTTTCAAGTCCTTTTTTATTAAAAAAACCTGTTTTTCATCAAATTTCGCTAGTATAAAGTCTTCAAATACCCAAATAAAAAATATTTACAAGTGGTGTATGTGTTCTCAACAATCCCTTCTGAATCCCCATTTTAACAAAAATAAAATTTTCTTAAAATCAGCTGTCATGATTTTGTTCATTTTTTTAGGTTCAAATGTAGTAATTAAATATTTTATCAAAACCCACATGTATCTCAATCACATATGGGTAAAATTTGATAACTGACAAAACCGATTAAGAAAAAAATGTATTAGCCTATAAATTTTTAAGGGTTTTTCAAGACAAAGAACTTTTTTTAAAAAGAAGAAAAATACCCCTTTTGTAATAATATTGTAAAAACACTTCACGACCTTCATCACACTCAATTATTCCCTCCCCCCCAAAAAACATTAATTCTCGATATCTGACGAATTGATTTTTAAAAAATTATGCAACTTTTACGATGTTTTTTTAATGACAGCGTCCATAACAGATATTTTGAGAAAATGACTGAACGTCAGCCACTTTGTATAATTCTGCTGTACAATTCATTTTACTCGTTTCAAAACTACTTTATAAACTACGTATAGTTTAAACTGTTAAAAAATGAAATTCAAATTTATAACCCAGCCAACTTGTTGTGGTTAAAAGTTTGTGACGATCAATGCGGTTTTTCATTATGTAAAATACCTGCAAACAAACTTTTATAACAGAATAAATTTATGTAGCCCACTGTATACAGAATAACCGCCACGAATATTGAAAAAGTGAGTTCGACCCGTGTAATAGCGTGTTGTGGAGACGCGTCACGCGAATAACCGTGGGCGCGCGCGCGTGCGGACAAACAAATATTTCCTTTGGTAAATCAAGTTTCTTTGTGATGTTGTAACAAGTGCAGTTGAATTCCGAACGAGTTACTTTGACAAACGTGTAAGCTGTAAATGCGAGACCGTGTAGTTTACAAGGCAGTAAAGTGTTGCTTTCATTTTCAACTTGTGATTTGTCTGAAGCAGAAGAACATTGAAGCGATGTTGCCAGTTTAACAATGTTTCGCAGACCGGAACTGTGCAATGACTATCAATTTCTGTACAATGTACTGTTTTTTACGTATTAACGAATTTCCATTGGAAAAATGAGCTATTGGAGTGGCCATCTCGGTAAGACCCAAACCCGGGATCTTGTGTGTGTGTGTGTGTGTGTGTGTGTGTGTGTGTGTGTGTGTGTGTGTGCGCGCGCGCGCGTGCGTAAGAGCACTCGCATTAGAGGATTTAAACGTCCCTCGCGGTACCCGAGTCTAACACACTCTTACACTTACAATACTAAACTTTCGACTTTAACACTTTACATTCACACTTACATTTAGGGAGGCGATAATAGCCTCAATGTGCATATCGCCTTAAAATAACAAAAAAACAAAATAATAGTTTCGGTCTTTATTTTATTGAAACTTAGTAGGCAAATCGATTATAGTAATAGCAAAATTCGTTCAACAGTTTCAAAATGGCGGTCATTTCAAATCCGTAAAAATCATAACTTTTTTCTTCATTTTTGTTTTTGAAAACAATTTTACTATCGTAATCAACATTAAAAACGGCATAAATTAGCACTGAATCATCAAAACACGTTGAAATTTAGAAATTTAATTGCGAGCGGGCTCGTCCATTTTTTATTTTCTATGTAATTTGAAAATTTAAATGCTAATACAAGCAGATTTTAATGCTGAATATGACGCTTAGCCTAAATCAAAATTTTAAAAAGGGTAAGATAAAAAAAATACATTTAGAAAATACTTTTACGTATTCCCTTGTATCACGTCATCGTATCAATGACCCTTCCACTTTTAGTAGTGATATAGTACTTATACGCCTATATTTTATTATTATATTGAAAAACTTTGATTGCTATATCCGTTTTCAAATTGTCGTGTAAAGAAATGGTTTTTATGCTCATATTTGAGAGTAAACAAAAAAACAGATTTCGATGAAATTTTATACGTAACTGAAATTTACTGGTCAGAAAAAAACACTGGTTCAAACTGCAAAACAAGTTATAAACGACTGAGGTGTTTTAATTTTATATAAAAACAGTAGTCTACACTACCAATGATTTAACATGACTTATGGAGCATATGTTAAAGATTTTTACCGACAAAAAGACGATATTCAGTTTTTGAGTACAACTCGGATGCTTACGTTTTGTTTAACACCAGCTGTTTTAAGATAAAAGGGTATTTTAAAACAGGTGATACAGATCCAGCCGCTAATTGTCGGCAAACACTAGGCTATCCAGTTTTAATGTTGTGGAAGTTTCACCTCGCATTCGGCTTCCAAACGTTTGTCGATCCAGAACTTTGGTAGACAAAACAAACTCATTATAAATGTAAAAATAATTGCCAATTAAAGTAACGTACATTTCATTCTTTGTTAACAAAATCGCCTTGAATTCAAAATGTCTATTAACCCAGCTAGCTCCCCCCCACAGCCATTTGGCAGTCTCTATTGTGCCAATATGTCATAAGAAGACAATAGGCCCGCGACGGGTACTTCCCATTGACCCCAAACTTTGGACAGGCTCCAGATCTCCGCCTCTTTTCCTAATGCGTATTTCCATCTCGCATTTGTTCTGTTCCCACCCCCGCGACCCCTTCCAGTCGGACGCGTGCTCGGCGATATGCGTTTCCCTTTCCCTTCTCTTCCCGGCCACTTCCTTTGCTTTCGTTTGTTTTGTTTGGAAATCTCTCTCCCCGCTCAAGAAAAGGCGTACCATCTTCAATTGTTCCACCGAAAAGTTTGAAATCGCTGAACAGGATATTGACTCAGTCGAGATAGCAGGAAATAACTTTGCTGGCGCAAAGTATTTTTACAAGTTTCATATTAAAACAAATAATTTTCTCGACTCTGCAGGTTTAGTTTCTGTAACATTCAATGGCGTTAATTTAAACTACCTGCATTATGTGTTAGTAACGCAAGTGTTGAGGGAAGTTAATTTGTAATCTTGTGAACAGATTTGCTTGATTACCACGTTCAATGGTGTCTTTATCTGAAGTAACGTTCTCTGGTTTTCATAAACAAATCTGGATGTTCTATTATTATATCTCTGATAACATTATAACGCCACATTTTCGTTAGTATATATTTATTCTGTTTTAGTCACAATTCCAACAACTCCCTTCCACCCTAGTCCAGGGAATTTCAAACTAGGGGGAAAATCCCCTGGAAACACTGCCGCGAATATTCCCGGAATTCCCAAGAATTTACATTTATTTTGGCGTTTACAAAATGTATCTAACCTTATTAATTATATACAAAAAACTTTCAATAATCCTTTTTTTTTAATTTTGAAAATTGTTTTACCAAATCTAGAACCAATTAAAAAAAAGACACGCCTGAAACTTAACACAGGATCTTATTTTACAGCATGTCGGATCTGAGGCCTTCTAAAATGCCAAGTAAGAAAAAGAAAACTTTTTGTTTAAAGTTTTGTAAACGCTAAAATGATCATTAAACCAACGGACTTATAATTTTCTCATCTTATATTTGCCTTAACAATACCGTTTGATTTTGTTGCTTTTTGTTGTCGTAAGCCCTGACTGCCCTGCTATACATTTTTGATAGCCTATGTTTGATGCGAGACTTTAGATACAACTTACATAAGAACATGCTTTAAAAGATAGGTAGTACGCTGATATTGTTCATTAAGACAATTGTGTCTTACTTGGCAACTTGGGAAGTTGTAAAACTACAGAAATTTATTTTTTTAGTGTGAAAGTGAATTTATGAACAGGAGGAACTGACAAAATATTACTTTTTTCTTTAAATCCCCATTTTTAGGAACTTTTCGGGCTTTTGGAAAATATGCCCGTTTCATAAGTTCCTTCCCACTTGGGATATTTCAGGCCCACATCATTACCCCGCCAGAAAAAAATTAACTGCTAAAAAGCGCTTGAAATTGTTTTTAAATTTTAGTAAATGTGACCAATGTTTTTCCATATTGGTAAGGAGAAATGAAAACACTGTTAGGTTTTACAAGTTGCACACTTACTAAACATACAATAAAGATGTACAACCGACAGACAGATTGCACGCAGACTCTAAAAACACTACAGTTATACCATAGGCAGAGGCAAGCCGATGTAACTGTCACAAATGCTATCGTGTTACAGTCAGAATTTTATTGTAAAACGAAACGACAAACATAAAGTATTAAACTGCTTAACTATTTCTATACTCACGTCCGCTCGAAATATAAAACGGTCTTTACCTGAAACAAACAAATTAAAGTTATTACAGAATGAAACTCGAACAATTTCAATACTATACATAATATAGCTACACGAATGAGGTAATTTATCAAAAGTTTTTATCAAATTTATCAAATGAGACATAAATTTATCAAAAGTTTCAAATGTGATACAAACACACACAAATCCAAGTAAAAAGCATTACTTTGGCGACCCAAAAGTGGATTTTCTTAATGAAAATATTACGTTCAATTTTATTCTTTGTCATATACTTTGTAGAGTGCGGGAGCAGAAATTATTTCCGAGGGTTTTAGTTTGAAAATGCTCAAGCGCGTGCACACGCGCGCGCGCGCACACACACAAATCGGACAAAACCGGTTCTAGACTTAGCCGATTTTCAACATTATATTTTAGAAGTAACTAATTACACATACGATGGGCAAACCGAGACTCTTAATCTCCACAAAAAAAAGTTTAAATGGACGAGAAAATAAAGATGTTCATCTGCACTGTACAGAAGCAGAAACCAGGGATATTTTAGGATATTATTTTTTTCAAATTTATGAGAACGGCTACGGCGTTCCATTATTGACCTTGTTATTGCAGTTGGGAACATAAAAACCAGTCAGAAGAGACCAAAGCCTGCACCAAAGAGTGAATGGAACGACCAGTGACTGCTCTTGAAGCCAACCCCCTTCAGGATGATTTGTTTTAGTTAGGAGATTGCCGTAGTTCATGTTAACTAAAATAACACGTAGAACCCCGCATAAAGTACACCCTGTATCATTTGGCGATGCCCATAGTGCAATTAGCTGCCTTGAGTATCGTTTTGTCACCAATACTAAATAAATCACAAATTACCTCAAGTTTATTAGATTGTGACAACATCATATAGATACTGTTAGATTAATTTGGATTAGATTCAAACTAGAGGAAGGTACAATACACTCCCAGGTACTGTGATGACAGACCTCGAGCACTAGTTCAGCAGATTGATGTCCATAGTAAGTTCCAACAATCTACTAACTGCTGAAGATCCCTAGGGTTCTGGAAAGCAAAAGCTCCTCCTACCAGAAAGAGCTTCAACCAAGGATTATGTATCCTGCAGTCTCTTTCTCTTTCCTGCACAATCTGCACACGGTTTCTCCATTGTACATACTTACCCTGTTCATGTATAACCTCAGACCACAGTTCCCAGTAATAATTCCCATGATTTTCCTGAGTTGTGCTCTGCCCAACATGCCTGCTGCCGCTTTAAGCCCTCCACGAACCATGCTTAAGAAACGCTAACTATGTCCCTGACGGTTATCCAATTTTGCCTGATGTCGTCTATTAATCCACCTATTAATAGCTGACCTGGCCAACGACAGAGAGGTCCCTAAAGCCGGCTCAGGTCCGATGAACTCAGATTCAAATCCCAGTCCAGCTAGTCGGTCTGCCTCCTCATTGCCTTCAACTCCCTTATGCCACGGAACCCTGAACTCGGATGTTCAGGGACAGAGCTTCGAGGTCCTCTCGACACTCCTAGACCAGCTTGGACTAAACTGTAGGACCGCAATTGCTTTTATTGCTGCCTGACTATCGGTAAATGGGCATTTATCTGTACATAAATGCTGTTAACTGGATAAACAATTATGTACTGTTTAATTCCATACATGCTGCAAATAAATACATACAAGCAAGTGAAAAACGTAAGGCCCCTTACGTATGTTTATCAATAAATTTCATGTTGCAACTTGGCAACGTTACATCAATATTATTTGATACAATTATTTTATAACAAATATTAAAGACAAATGTCAAATAAACTATTGTTTTAATCTGGCAACGTCGCTTCTATTTTATAAGTAATTTTAATTATAATTACAAATAACAAAATTGTACAAAAATAAAGTATAATTTGTTTAAATAACATTAAACAATTTTCACAAGCAGCCTAATAAATTTAATGAAAGCAACCGTTTACTTTTAACAGCATTTCATAGTCAATGTAGCAACGTTGCCTAGCTGCTAATAGTTACAGTACTATGGACAAATTACGAAGTACGTATTTAATATTTTAATTTAGCAATTGCACCTTAATAAAATTAGACGTCTATCTGGACAAATATTTTCTACAGAATCCACTAATTCTAGTGACCGGTATTCTAATGAATTCACAAATTCTGGTGGTCTGTATTCTAGAAAAAAACACAAATTCTAATGGTTGTTATTCTACAGGAAATACAAATTCTAGTGATCGTTATTCTATAGAATTCACAAATTCCAGTAATTGGCATTCTAAAGAATTCACAAATTCTAGTGATCGGATTCTAGAGAAAATACAAATTCTACTGATCGGTATTCTAGAGAAAACACAAATTCTAGTGATCGATATTCTAGAGAAAACAAATACTAGTGAATTAAAATTTTTTGGTGGTCGGTATTCTACAGAAAACACAAATTCTAGTTGACGGTATTCTATATAATTCGCACATTTTAGTGACAGGTGTTCTAGAGAAAACAAAAATTCTAATGTCGTTATTTTATAGCAAACACAATTTCTTGTGGTCGTTATTCTAGAAGAAATACAAATTCTAATTATAGGTATTTAAGAGAAAACATAAATTATAGTGACGATATTCTAGAAAATTCTCAAATTTTAGTGATCGGCATTCTAGAGATTTCACAAATTCCAGTGAACGGTATTCCATAGAAAACAGAAACTGAAAATAAGCATTTACAGACACATGTACAACAGGAAGTACATAGAGCTGCAGTAGACATCTAACAGCTGTTCTTGGGAGGCAAGCAGGGAGATCGTTCAGCGACCTTCATTATTAGTTTACTGCTGCCACTGTGTAATGGAGTCGTACACAACTTTATCACAGAAACCCAGTGGGATTGCAAAAGACGCATGTGTAATAATACAAAGAAACTTAAATTACCAAAGGAAATACCTTGTTCTCCGCGTGTACACGCGCGCTCACCCGTACTCGCGTGACGCGTCTCTTATGCACGCCATATTTGATTACAGGGGTCAAATAATTGGCTATTTCAATGTTCGTGAGGTCCTGTTTTATATAGTCATATATAACGACTTGGAACTATAAAACTCAATATTAGAGCAAACAGATATAGGAAGTCGGTATCAAGGAAGACTTATCAACTGTTCCATGCACCAGCGATGCAGAATTAATAGTTTATATGTACATAATTGTTTAAATAATTTAACACTGTTTTATTTTCTCAAAAGCCTTCACACATATCTGAATTATAAACATATTAATGCTTCACAACGAGTGTATTAAATCAACAGAACGACTGAATATTTTATGAAAATATTTCGTCAGTGTGACGTACTGTATTCGGAAAGTGTAGGTTTGTACACAAGACATCCTGTATGTAAAGCAGATCACCCTTGGAATGTCCTGCTGCTACAGGCAGGATTCAATAAGTCAGGCTTGTCCTTGACAGCGCGGAAGGAGATAAGGACTCGGCAGGATCTGCAAATCCTAGCCAAATCCTTTCTCCTTAACATAACTAACGTTAAGGCCTCCAGCGTTGACAAGCGTGGACACAAACGTTTGGGCTCAGATTAGATTCGTTTCTCTGTTTTGATTTAGCGACAGAAAGTCATCGTTGTTGAGTTTGTGATATGAAACGTCAAAAAGACTTCAAAAGGCTGTGAAACCAGTCAAATTGAGTTCTACAAATCTGATAAATAACAAATGTTATTGTCTGGTCTTCTTACTGTAAAGAACAGTTTTACTTAGATGTCTGTGTATTTGTACACATCACTGAGATTAAAAAAAAGACCGATATAATGGTAAAAAACACACCTTAAATTAACACAAATCCGGTTTTCACGATTTTGATTACATTTATATACTTTAAATTTTTTTAACGAGAGGAAACTTATGAGTCTTTATCGAAAAAAACGTATGGGAGATTTTTTCGAAAAATCTGACTTTATAAATCGGTTTTATAAATCAGCTTTTGTTGACATTTCACAACTGAGGTTAAAAACAAATCTAAAATACTAAAAAATTTGAACTGGCGTTAGTGTTGCTTATAAAAATATATTTCGGCAGTTCATAAAATCATAACAAACAAAAGTAAAAAAAACAAGTAATTTAATTGTTGAAAAAACAATACTGGGTACTAATAGAGAGAAATAGACCTATTTTATAATTTTATCGATAACATCCAAACGTTCATTGACTATAGACATAAATGTCAATATTTTGTCAAGTCTCTATTAAATAATTTCATTTAAATGCCTGACAGTTTGTGCTGTGTTTTTATTTAGTTAAAAACAGTGCAGACGTATTTATTTTTTAATTAAACGAATTTAAATAAAAACAATACGAACGTTTGTGTAAATTTCACACTTTGAATATCACCATGTGCTGTTATTTTCTTTTGAAAGCTCTATTTTTATCGGATGTTCCTATTATTTAAACTGACATAAATGTTGCTACAGTGAAAACGAAAGTCTAATTTTAATCAAATTACTTGGGCTGTATAATGACTATACGAAAAGACAACATTCTTAAAAATTTGCCAACACTAATATTTTGTAATTATTTTCGATTTTTACTTTTATATTTTTCAATTTAAAACACTGATTTTATCTATATAGCCTATACAATGAATTTCAGAAATTTTGCGACCTACATTTTCTCTAATACCAGTATTTGGATTTTCGATAATTTAGAAAACAATTTTACTTTGATTTGTCTCAATGTTTAACAGTCCCGAAGTAGAATTAAACTTAAACAACTTTACGTTTATCAATTTGTTTTTAAACATCGAGAGATGAGCGCTAAACTATGCAAAGTGAATTTCAAATCAGTCGCTTTCCCTTTATTTTGAAAGAATTCAAATTTTAATGGTTATTTTAAGCCTTACAGATATGGGAATATAACAAATACTTCTTAAAGTAATCCCTAATGTGAACTTCCATTTTAATGTACTTTTTCTGTATTCAATATTTTTAATGTAAAGGAAATATTGGACTCAGGAAATCACAAAAGTGACGGTAAATCGCTTAAAAGCTATAACTTTCAACCTATTGAACAACACTGTTTACGACGTGCAATGAGGGACGTTGGCTTACATGTAATATAATACAACGCGATTTTTATATTAAACCTCGCTAGAGGATTTGTCCCAGCCATAAGCTAAAACTGAAATTATCTTCCATAACGGCAAAATTTCTCATCACAGATTCACCAGCACAGCCGAACGTATTATCTGTTAATACCGAGTCTGCGATGAAACTTTCATTCAGTATTTTTCAATTCCATCAGCGTAGAACAATGACGTCAGCGGTTCCACAATTCCGAGTAAAATAATTCCCAAGATTGCCTCAATTGACTCCGCGGGTTTAAATCTCCGCCCCGCATAAAATCTGACAGCCGCAATACTGTCGCAATCCCCGTGCTTCTGGGGAGGATTGATTTATAAAAACGTCTCTGTGCTCGTGCAGTACCTACACGTCTGTCGGGTGCAATAATTGCACATGATGGATTAAGCTAGGGGGCAGAGGACTGTAGGGGTCATGTCGGCAGGAAGATTTGACGTCATTTGTCAATACGAAAGATATTAACGATCGGTTGGAATGAAGTTTTTATTATTTCAGTGCCATTTAACATTGTTACAAATAAACAGTGGATAAGCACTGCACAAACTTTCTCCCATTTGAAATGTACACGAGATAACGGTGACATAAGGTCCGCGATTATAACCAGAACTATGCTAAAAACTCGCAAATTTAACAGATTAGATCTCAGTAGAAAAAGTATTCGAAACTTTATCTCAATCAGGGATTTTTTTTATGTATTATCGAACAGTAAATATATTTCTCATTCACTACATTGACAAGATACACTAACAAGATGCACTGACAAGTGGCGTTTGTAATGGTCATTGACTATTAGTGAATAAAAAGTTAGCTTTGTAAAATATACATAATATTGTCTGATTTGTGATGTCACGCATGCCTATGCTGTTTTGCCTATGAAAGTTAAAAGTATCTTTTATGCTAAAAATTTCCACAAACAGTAAGTTTTAGCGCAAAATCGTTTTGTAGTGTCAGAAGCTGGTTAAAAAATCTTTCTAAAGATACCTCATTTATACCTGCACGAATAGTATGTGCTGAGAAAAAGGGATGTTGACTCGAGAAATAATGTAGCCTATATGATTTTTCCCGTAACACTGTGCGCCTGCGCAGGATAGGCTGCATCAGCTTTGTTGTTAATGCACAACTCTGTATACACAACAGTTTATTTTATTTTTACTCAAAAAAATGTTTACATTCTCACAACAGCAAACGTTAAGAAAATACGGTGATCATGAAACAAATAGGTCTAAAGATTTTAACGACACATTTCTGAGAGCAAAGGATGGTTTTGTCGTCTAGCTTACCTATATATCGAGACCGTTCTTAATTACCCAAACGTAAGAACTACTACAAGTTTATTTGTTTACTAGTTTATGTTCAAATTGTATTCGTATATTAAGGTGACTCCGAGTGAAGTCCACCCAATTTTAAATACGATAATAAATAAACAAGTAGAAATTGAAACCCTGCCCGCTAGCTTTTTCTTTGTCAACCTGACTTTTCTCGTACAATAATTCTGTTTCACTGCATATACTAATGACAACGATCCAGAAATCGAGGACTGAGATACCGGCGAGGAAAGGAAAAAGCTTAAGACAGTAACTGTAGTCTCGAATCAACGACTTTATGTGCGCAAGTTGAGCGACAAAGAGGACTGACCGGACACGCCGGCTCTGCTATATTATAAATAACAATATGTTTAGTTAAACTGACATATATTAAAGACACTAATAAAAAAATCTAAATAATTTCTATTTAGAAACATTTGACTCAACTTAACTTTTAGTAATTAATTAGCCTATGACTGAATGTTTTAATTACTTATTTTTAAAAACGTTTAATATAAACAATATTTGTGTAAGTAATAATAACGCATCAGCGTGACCCACAACAGTCAATCGCAGGCAAAAAGTAAATGGACTGTAACAAAATTTTTAAAAATGAATACTGAAAATTTCACGTCATAAATTTTGGCATTCAAAATCCACTTTTCTCCAGAAATAATTATTACAGTTAAAACAATAACAATCAAGATTCTCCTCAAATTTAAATGTGACGCATAATTCGTAAAACTGTGATAAATTAATCAGGCCGTTTCCCCTATTTAGCTTGTACGACTGAAATGCGTTACGCAGAAGGCAATCCGTACTGTATCTACATCGATGGGTATACCTGAATATTTTGTAACTCTTGCGTCGACGGTAAACAAAAAGCATTGTTCAAGGTATCGATTAGTCGATTGCGTGCCTAAATGTTCTCCACCATTGTTTGGTTTATGACTCACATATATTAATAAATAAATGGAAGTGTAAATAAAAGCACGATGCACGTGATATATGCTAACTGTATATGTTTAGGACTAGATGATGAATTATTTCGTTCTAAAACTAAAAACCCATTCTTTTCGTTCATAAAACTACGAAAACTGGACAATAAATCGATTTTCGAGACAATTGCAATATAGACCGAGTTTCTGTAACAAAACTATGAAACAGGGTGACTAAATATAAACAAAACTTTCAAACTTTTTTCTGAATGAAATGATTTCTTAACGCTTTCAAACCGAAGCCGTAATGATTTTTTGAAAATCGTTCTGTGTACAGCTTAAAGAAAAAATTTGTTTTACATAAAACAGTAATGCAATTTCTACACTGTACTACATCTTCGACACATGTTATTATTGAAGCGTTAGCTTCTTATACCGCGTTGTGCACTTTGTATTTATCACCATGGAGTGACTCTGTTTCATAGAGTAGGCTTACGAAGCGTAAGTAACGCGAGTAGGGGAAGTATTACACAGACCCTCTCCAGTTCTCAGCTCTTCTCCTTTCTTTCGTCTGCCGGTTCCGACTGAGTTGATCGCGCGCGTAGGTCTATGCAAGTTTTGTGCCTGTATGTACATATAACGGGGATGCTTCTCACTATCTCTTTCTTTTCTCTCTCTTTCACTTTCTCTCCACTTATATTTTAAGAAGGTAACGCTTCTGCCAATATGACTGTATTTTCCATATGACTGTATGTTCCAATGATTGTACTTTTTTTTAACTACACGTTTTACAACCAAGGCCTACTGAATTTTTATTTTGAGATGTGCCACGACCATCTTGTTCCGCGATTCACTGTCTAGAATTTAAACTATCTGATTAATAAACAAATACCAAGATAAAAATGTTACTAAAACGAACCACTAACTAGCAAAACTTGGCGGTTTTTTTACAATTGTAATTTGAGCAGTCGAGTGATTATGTTTCATTTAAAATAAAACTATTATTTCAAGCAATTTTCGTTGTGCCATACGATTAGCGATACAAAATATATTAACCCGACAGGAGTAGACCTACTTTCAGGAAAACGAATTACCGTTAATCACGCTGTATAGCAGAGAGAAGGTAAAAATAATAATACTTCAATTAAAATTTTAAAAGGATTATATTATTTTTAATGAAATCTACAAACTTGTTTATTATGCTTGCTGATGCAATTAATGCACTCTGTTCACAATTTCAATGTCCAGATATGCATAAACACTACTAAAAGGGTATTAACACAATCCCGCTTAAACCTCCATCCCCATTACTTAGATTCTAACCCTGCAAATTTCTATGCCAAAATCTGTTTCGTTAAGTATTCACCAGAGTGCACCACGTATGCCTATTCAAGAGAAGGGTGGGAATCAAGCCTGGAAATCTTTTACTCTTTGTATATGCCTTATTTCACTATATTTATCTAGAGGGTGGGAAAGTTCAGCGGTTGGGGGAGAGAGATAGAGAAACGGAACGTGTTTATACGGGGTGCTTAGGGAGACGTTCGGAAACGTAAGATCAATAAATAGGTAAGAATTTGGGAAGAAAAGGGGAAAGTTAAAGAAGCCTCCGGGTTACCTTCAACAGTTTATTGCGTTTAGTGTGTTTTAAAAGATTTTGATTTTGGTAACAGCCTGTAGTGGTTATTGTGTCATCCACTGAAACAAACCACTTTGTACTTTCAGAAGAACAGAACTCAAAACAATGTTAACATACTTAGTTTATATTTCTTGAGTTAGCCTACTATCTTGCGATATGAATTACCAAAATTTAATGAAAATCCAATTTGGGAAGTCAATAGTTAAAATAAAACTATTGATCTCAATTAATAGATAAATGGAAGTGTAAATAAAAGCACGATGCACGTGATATATGCTAACTGTATATGTTTAGGACTAGATGATGAATTATTTCGTTCTAAAACTAAAAACCCATTCTTTTCGTTCATAAAACTACGAAAACTGGACAATAAATCGATTTTCGAGACAATTACAATATAGACCGAGTTTCTGTAACAAAACTATGAAACAGGGTGACTAAAGATAAACAAAACTTTCAAATTTTTTTCTGAATGAAATGATTTCTTACATTCATACAATTTTCAGTTTTTTAAATAGCGTGTACATTAGATTATTAAGATTAAGTTAAGTTAGGTAATGGTTAGGTTAGGTTAAGTTAGCTTATGGTTAGGTTAGTAACCGAATTTTTTTGATATTTATATATACTGTTTATGGATTACACTTGAACAAAATCATTAATTTTAATTTTTTTTAATATCTAATTAACATTTATGCACCGAAAAGAGCTTCAAAAACATTTTTTTGAAAAATTCAAAATGGTCCCTAATACACGTAAACTACAAAACGTAGCATACATGTAAATTTTTATAAAACTCGATCATTAGTTTAGACTTGAACGACGAGCACGCACGGGCGCGCGGACAGAAATCCACGTAAAAGTAACATTATTGAATTCAGGAGCATTGAAAACCAACAGCCCTCTAAAATTCAAGGATTGATTTTTTTTTCACGATCACCATAAAGTCTGATTAATCTTATGTTTAGTGAAAATGTGGAACAGTCCAAGGTTTAATTCCAAAATAATCCAAATCACTAAATCACTCTTCATACCGGTAAAATCACTTTTTTCTACTTTTACGAAATCTTCAATACATATATCGTACGGAAGTAACGACAAAATCACAGATTTCTATTTACTTTGTATTGTTGAAACCTTAAAAAGAACAATACCAAAAAGCACTTTATTACAGTTGAAAACGAGTTTCTCTTACAAGAAGCTTTCCTGTTTCAAGTTTAGCCGATATAACAAAAGCGCCTCTCTCTCACAATAACCCAGTTTTCTAATTAGAACTTTCTGAAGGCGAGGACAATTTAATCAGCTCCTTATTGTGAACGGAAGCATAATAATACTAATTATAGGATAAACTTATTCTAAAGAAAGATTAGTAAAGGACTTCCTGTACTGTAAATCTATCAAAGTAAAACGATTTTCTGATACGCTGATCTGGAAAGTACCACTTTAATGAGATTAGTCGATAAATTTATAACAATAATTCTTTATTACTATTTTCCTCGGTTTGTAGATAAAAAACAAACACTCGCGGGACGTTTGCCCCAGACAAACTATGGGTATAATTTAACAAAAACACATTTAAAACTAAACTTGTTTTGCTTAAATTTTGTTAACACTTTTTAAGCACAAACAAATTGTGGGAAATTTTGTAGTCGAGTGGCTGATGTTTTCAGTTTCACTGCTACCTCAGTTATGAAGCCAATAACCTCCTATTAACATGCGAACAAGTACTTATACACATGCCGTGCACAATTTTTTTATAACAGTTATTTACTTCTTTATGGGCAAAGAAAATATCGAAAAGAGTTTACGTGGAAAAACACTAGTTAAAAACTTCAGAAAAATGACTTATTTAACACGTGGTACACATGTGGAGACCTTACGGTGTAAAATTGTTAGGAATACAGTAATTTTAATAAAGCCGTTAATTACGTGTAAGTTTTTGATTTGCCTGACAACAAATCTTGTGCCACAAGTATTCGGTCTTGAAGAACTACTGTTTCTAGAGGCGAAATTGTGAATGGTATCACTGCTACTGGTATCAGAACACGGTTGTGATTGCTCTTCAACTAACCTGTTCACTGCTCAGTTTTGTCTGCTCTCAGTTTTACAAAAAATTTACACGTGTAAAGAAATAATAAAATAATACTGAAAAATATAAGTTAAGATATTGTTTATTTAGTATAACTAATAATTAAGACCTAGTTGTTTTACTTTAATTTTTTTAATGAAATAGATGAAACACGTACTTCAACTTTTATTAATTCATCATAGTTTCAGGTGTTGATTTAATTATTAAAAAAAATCATACAATTATTATTGATATTCCTTATTTTAAGGATTCGAAGGTATATACTTGTTAATTTACTTTTGCTTCGTAGGTACTACCGTGACACCTAAAAGCTTTTCCCTATTAGTTTGATTGTACTATTATTTTTATTAATTTTTTTTAAATTATAACATTTAAATTAGACAAAATCATTTATTATTAATTTAATTAATTTTAATTTTTTCTACCAATATATAATATGTTAGGGTACGATAGCTTATAATTTTTAAATATATTTCTGCACAATAATAAATTGTCTGCACTCACATTTGATAATATACCTCTACTTTCACTTAAATAATAATTATTTTTCATAAGAAATTTACTAGCGTAATAAAGAGCACTGAGCAGTGAGCAGTTAGCGCACGGCAGCACGTTGTCTTATTAGTGAACTGTTATCTAAACTGTGATTAAGTCACTGCTACTGTTCTCTGATAACAGAAAAACACTCTTAAGCCCATTACTAGCTGTTTCCATACAAAATCCCCACCGAGATGGAATAGACTATACTAGCCAGTACCTGAAACGTAGGGAAAATTAAGTGGGAGAAAAATTTCGAAATAAATATCCTAGTGTTAACATTTTTATTTTCTGATTACCCTTCCTTCTCTCTAAGATGATCTTTTATGCAATCCTTAACTGTTTCCCCATCATTAATTAATGCCGGTTAATATTAGTACTGCTTAAGTGTTTCGAAATGTTATTCAATTTCCCTGGAGAATGACAAAAGAAACTAAAAAGGGATTTTATTTTTTCTACGAAGGCAACTCACTTTACGATCCATGAAATGCGTCCTCCCATCATGAACAACGAGTTTTCAGCGGCAAAACTTACAAGGATCTAGTCGGCAATTAGACTTTTATAATTAGGCCTACTTTTCGTTGAGACGTTACTGATCATTTACTGTATAAAGGTGAAAATTAATTAATGCATGATGTATCTAGAAGTAGATCGACTCTCGTTCTCTAATGACAAATTTTATTATTCAATTTTTATTCGATTCTACTTCATATACAAATATGTTTTAGTATTCTAACAAAGACACTTGGACTCGACACAGTTTTGTCACTTGAAAATGAAAGTGGACAAAAATGTAGAATGTTTCAATGTTATTTTCAATAAATTATTTGCGTCGAAAATATTTGAAAAAAATTTAGGATAAAAAATATCTTATGATATTTAAATGAAGCCATATAAGTAACAACAATAAACATTAGTTTTGTTCTAGATGAAATTAATGAATGGGGACAAGTCAAAAAGTACAGGGAAATTTGAATTTCCCTCCGAATCACATGCATGTCAGCACTGATTGTTCTGTTATAACTCATAACGTCTATCAGCTGTTCATTGAAAGTATTGTTTCATTGTTAGCTAATTGTGATTGTGTTTAAAAGAGTGTGTAAAATGAGTTCTCTATTGTCTGACTGCACCAAGGCAGAAATGCGAGCAGTGATACGTTTCCTAATTCAGAAGGTGTGAAACCAGCAGATATATTATTTGTTGAATGCAGCAGCAATATGGAGAGAGGCGTTTGAGTGGAAGTAAGATCTATGAATGGATTGATCACTTTAAAAGTGGTAGGATTTCTTTGTGTGATGAACAGCGGCCTGCTAGGCCTTCCATTTCAAAGACTAATGGCCATATTGAAGAGGCAAAAAAACGATTTTTGATAATCGACGAATTATAGTTGATAATATTGCGAGTTGAATGTAATCTATGGCTCAGCATATTCAATCCACGATTCTTTAAACTTTCTAGAAGTCTGTGCTCGTTGGGTTCTACGTCAATTGACCAGCAAGCACGAAGACAGTCGTTTCAAAATTTCTCAGAAGCATTTGGACGTTATAAAGAAACTCATTTCGAATAATAACCGTTGATGACACATGGATTCATCATTTTAAACCGGAGAGTAAACGACAAAGTTTGCTGTGGAAACATCTTTCATCTCCACAAGCAAAAAAGCTCAAACTTAGCTGTCTGCAGGAAATGTTATTCTGGGATATGGAAGGTCCAATTTTGTAACTTCAAATCTAAAGGTCAAACAATAAATAGTGACAGGTACTGTGAGCTACTGCGTTTATTGAAAACAAAAATCAAATCCAAAAAACGTGGTAATCTTTCAGAAGGAGTGATTTCGTTTCGGGTTAACGCTCGACCTCATACGGCTAAAAACACAATCCTATGCCTTCAAAATCTCGGTTTTCAGCTTCTGGACCGCCCTCCGTATCACCCAGACCTGGCTCCAAGCCATATTAAAAGAAGTGGTTGGCCCATTAAAAGAAGTTGCGAGGGAATCATTATCTGTCTGATGAAGAGGCCATACAAGCGGTGTAAAATTTTCTGAAAAGTAGTGCTAGTATTATTTATGTAAGTACAATAAATACTGTACATAATTTGTTTTTTCATTTCACTTTGTTTTTTGATTTACCCCCGTATATTGTTAGCGCACTAAACATACTAGTCCGTTAGGAAAGTAAAAGGTAAAAAATAATCATGATTTGTGCAAATATGTTGTATAGTCCTAATAAACATGATAACGTTTCTGCAAGTTTTTGACTGATTTATTTCTCTGTTAAGGCAGTTGCGAACACTCGAGATAAAACACAAGGCAATGCAATTTATTTTACAAACCTGCACTCTAAAAGTTCATATGTTTTCAGTACCGATAGTAGCAGTTTTGCAGAACAGAAAACGCCCGAGTAGAACGAATGCAAGGTGCAAACTACAAGTGCTGCACTTGAACTGATTAAATTTCAGCTGTAGTTAGTGATAAATTGTTTGGAACTATGACAAAGCAAACAGAAGGACAATAATTGCAGCCTGTATTTTAATTTTATTAAAACTTCTTAAAGAAAAATGAAACAGCACGGATAATGACAAACTGAAGAGTAACAAAAGTTTAACTTGAACGACTAATCTCGTCACGATGACCCTGAATCACTTCCGGATCAGCTGATCGGAAAATCATTTTGTTTTGATAGATTTAAGGAAGAGGAAGTCGGGCATTTTATCCTTTTCTAATCTTATAAACATGCTTATTGCGCTACTGTTAATAAGAAAAGCTAATTTATTTCTTGCACTTATACGCGTAACTAAAGTAAGTAGAACAGACTACTGGATTAATGAAAACGTTTTTATTCAGGTAAAGAAAGTATTCTTCCCGTCAGTGGTCTATCCACTCACCTCATAAAGGCTACCGCGGTTTCGAAACTCTATCGTTTCATCTTCAGGCCGTTATATAAAATGTTAAATCCCTTTGTCGAGGTCGTCACGAAGTGAAATAAAACATTAAGACATACATCACAAACACTGAGCACAATTACACGTTAAAAATATTCACCATGAAATTCGGCTTGGCCAAGCTATACACGCGACTCGTACGTCGTTACATTCCGAACTGCAGTGTAACGAATGTGTGATGTATGTTTTAATGTTTTGTTTGACTGTGTGACGGCCTCGACAGAGGGATTTAACATTTTGTATAACGGCCTGAAGATGAAACGATAGAGTTTCGAAACCGCGGTAGCCTTTATGAGGTGAGTGGATAGACCACTGACGGGAAGAATAGTTCTTTTTTTTTTGGTGTTTAACGTCCGACTATAGTTAGGTCATAATCCTAACCATTTGAATACGTGGTCCGGTGGCTATGTTACAATAATAAAGAAAGTAGAAAAATAAAAATACATTCTGCACGAAAACTGAGTTATCTAACGACACTTTATCATTAAACAAATGTGGGACGAATTCCCGAAAATTAATAACACTGAATAACAAGACAGAAATACCTAGAAAAAACTATTCTATTTTTAAAATTGTTACTTAAAATTGTTGTAAGAAAACTTTAGACCTAAGACAACCTTATAAAACTTTTTTCTGATACGGTTTTTGCCAGTTATTTTGTGTAGCGGTTTCGTTTCGTTTTCTTGAACATTTGTGGTTTACTGATCACATGTGTTTTAGTTTTATTTCTGGTTTGACCACTCATGGATTTTCCATCCACTTACTTTTTAAGTATTTTAACTCTTCTATACTTAAGTTAGTGTGAAGACTTTTAACTTGTATTTGTGTGTGTAACTATATATGGTAAATGAGCACTGTGAATATATAGATCATTCATAAAGGACCTCTCTATGATCCTGTTTTAATTAAATACAAAGATAACAATATATGTTCAACAAAACATTTAAATGAAATTTAAGCAAATTTTAACGTTCATTACATTTTAAAAATCTCATTTTGAAAACGTATTATCTCATAAGACAAAAAGATTACGACATTTTGAAATTTATTTACGTAACCAACTTGTTATTACCGAAATAGTTTTGTTTTCACTTTACGAAATGATAATAAAAATGTTGTTAGCTGTTGGAAATTCAAATCACATTTAACGAATTTTTTAATTGGGTAAAATGCCCTAGTTTTTGAATGTTAAAATATGACCAAACCCAGCGACAAATTAGCGCCTTATTTGTAAATTAATCCAACAGTGTGGAAAAAGACTCGAAATATTGTTACCGGAGATCATAGCCACATAAGTGTAGCCAGCAGGGCAACCCTCCAGATATAATTAGGAGCAATTAACCACTCGGCTAATGATCAACCATTTCCTCAATCAACAACCCCTTCCCTAACCTATAATTTCACGCACCGTAGGAAACGAATTTCAGTTGTTTAGTGCTAATTGTAATTCGTAAATTGAATCATTTCGGTGCACTAAATAAAAAGTACGAATGACCGACCACAATAAATTTCTGGAAAATCTAAACTGAAATTTTAATCAAAACACCAAACAAAAATCGATTTGGAAGAAAAAGGTTATTTCGACACCAGATTTTTTAAAACCGTTACTTGCTTTCAACACAAATTTTGTACATCAACTTGTGTGATGATTAATCATGTTTCAAAAAAAAAAAACTTGCGACGTCTCTTGAAGCGGTTTTAAGGAATTACTTTTGCTTTTTTCTTTTAACAGGTAATACAGTATTCCATCATTAGTTTACACGAAGCTGTTAACACGAAGAGCAACGAAAAACACCGATCGGAATAATAGCATGATTTGCAAACACAACCAGGTAAATGAGCATGTTTATAGAGAATTAAAATTAAGAAATGGGGAGAACATCATGGTACGACCCAGACTCAGGACATTAAATGTTCATAATCTTAGATCAAAAACATTGGAACACCTTTTCGAGGAACAGATACACGCGCACGCGCGAATCCATTTCCACGTAACCATTTGAATATAAACGGACTAGAAGTACAGCCAATCATAAAAAGCGTGCTCGAAATCAGCGGATAACGTCCAAGTAGTTGGACTACCTGTCGCTACCAATGCTGTAAGCTGCAAGAAAAGAGGTGGAGACGTTTGAGAAAATAGACAGTACAGTACTATTATCTACTTAACTGCAGTTGAACACAGTGCTGCAAGAATTCACTAGCAGCGAACTCTCAGATACCCCTCACAAGGCGGCTTTACGCGACGCTAGTAACTCGTACGAGTCACTAAAACCGAGTACTTCACTTCAGTACTCTCCTTGTGTAAACTGGTGTTTTGTATTCCAGTAGAGTACTCTCTGCGAGTCTCCACGCCAGTCGAATGAATAGAAAGCAATCCTATTTACTGGAACGAGTTGGTTCCACCACCCACAATACTCGACTGTATAACGTACTGGCACCGTTCGAGACCGATTACACGATTCGAGTAACACGTACGGGGACGATTGAAGTCGTTGATAGTGCGTACCCGTGTTTTGTAATAGTTGGGCGTTGTGTGTAACAGACGAAGAATGCTTATGGAATACGAGCCTGAATAATTATAAGTACATTTCGGCCCGTGAATCAGATTTATTAAGAATTGTAAAAGAAATGAATATATCTGATTTTGGTGTTGCTGAGGCAAAAAATTAAATTTAAAAAATCGGAACACTAGGAAGATTTCTAAAGCTATTTTCAGTTGCAAGGTATGCGAGTTATTTCCAACTTTATTCGGCCGCTTCTCTCATTGTTGTATCAGATCGATATTGTCTCCAACAGTAAATTAAAAGAATCTGGAGACATTCGTTACAATTGCGGTATTTGGGAATGTCCTCTAAGAAGCATACTTGATGCCAGCCATTTTCTGGCCAGCACATATTTTTTTGGCACGTTTTCTTCTGATTCGATTATTTCCATCAATTCTTCGCACAATACTTTAATATACGTCTTTAAACACTTTTTGATCAAAGACCTTTTGCATGTAGTGCTTATCTGTGCAATGAAATAAGACAAAAAACTCGACTACTGGAAACCGCCGCTAAACCGAGTGGCGTCTGCAAGTTTTTAGCCAATTTTAGCGTGTAAACGCCACTATCCCTGTACAGTGCTCGCCTCAGTGACTCGCACAAGTTACTAGCGTCGTGTAAAGCCTTCTAGATGTTATCATTCTAGTAAGTTCATACTCATTGTATAGTCCTGTATGTATGCAAGCTATAGCGGCTCTGTCGAAATTACAATACAGCCTGGCATCAGCCTGATCCATTCGCTTGGAGACAAATGTTTTCAGTTGAATTTTGTAAATTATTTTATGGGTTTTACGTTAAAAACAGGTTTGTTTTTTTCTTAAATAAGCAATTTTCCTAAATACGGATAAAACAGAAATAGTGTTAGCCTATATACCACCAACGTCAATCAATCCCTTAGTCTACACACAGGAACATGCAACTCAACCGCAAGTCTAATTTACACATGAAGTGTCTCTACGTGAACAATTTCCATACGCAATCAACGTAATTCGTAAACTTGTCGTTAAAAAATAAAAATCACTAAATTATAATAATTCTAGTTGTTTGTATACCTTTGTGCCCAACACGTAAATAATTTAACATTAAAATATAAATTATTAATGATTTATTTACAATATATTCGTAATTAACAACTGCAGTAAACATAACCACATTAAAATTCATTGTAAACAATAACAAAACCAAAACCTAACCTAATAGTAACAGCTGTGATGCGAAATCAGCTGGGTAGGTGAACACTACTTCCACCTACAGCATCATCATAGCGTTACAACATTCGATGCATATAATTAATTATAAGGCAATATATATATTCAATTTTCAAACGTATTGGCGTATTTCGAAAAATTTGAATTTTCTTTATAGTGAGAGAAGCGTTAATCGAATATTAAAACCAAAATAAAACTAATCACACCAAGTTGAAGTTTAACTGCTAGCGTTGCTTTATCGCTACACAGTCGTATTGTTTCTCCGTCTGCTTCGGTGTTTTGCTACGCTCGAGAAGTAATATGGATAAAGAATCATCGAAGTAAAACGAATAGGAAAACTCCGGATGAAATAATGAAATAAAACGTCTCAAGTCGAGGGGGATTGATTTCTGGAAGTGATTGGATTAGAGCGGGACTCGGGATCTATCAAACTGTATATATAGCCCGCACTGCCGGGACTGACCAAATATAAAATGGAATAGTTCGTTGCGCGTATATCGTCGAAACAGGGTTTACTAAAACATTTACCACTTATAAAGACTCTTTCCTTAAAGTCAATATAGGCCTGCTAAATACGGAAAGATGAATTTATGAAATTAAAACTTCAGGCAACCTTACATTGAGGGCTTTTTTCGTAAGAAACCCTTTGTCGAATAAAATAAAGGCTTTTTATTCGTACGCGATAGTACGAATAAAATTAAACAAACTCATTTTTAATTAAACATACTCGTCATTTTATAATTGTTGAACAAACTTTGCTGTGCTTATCCAAGTTATTACCACAATCGAATTTTATACAAAATTTGAATTACAATTACAGACGTAAGATCGCTAACACACACACACACACACACACACACGCGCGCGCGCGCGTTTAATGAACCTCAATAAATAGAAAGGTGCTTATTTTAAGAGCAACGGTCTGGGATCTTACCATGACAGTCGCTCCGATAGGTCATTAAAACTATTTAAAAAATATAACACGAAAAAACCAGTTTACGCTATATATATATTCATATTACAGGTTAGACAATTCGCTAACAGATTAGGCTTCCGAAAAGCAAAGATTCGGAAACATGGGCAGTTCGTTAATCAGCAAAATTCGTTCAAGAGTTTCAAAATGGCGGCCATTTAAAATCTCTGAAAATTCATAATTCTGTTGTCTACTACCACAAAAGGTAGTGCGATTTAAATTTAAAAAAAATTATATTTTAGAAATTTCAGACGTAATTATTTAACATTATTGTAAGTACCACCATTATGTAAGAGATTAACCGTTACAAATATTGTTTAAAATAAAACAACCCCTTTCAAAGAACTGTCGCGTCAGCCCTTGACAAACACCATGTAGGCTGCTCTTATAGACTAAACACTATACAGCCCACATAGGCCACATGTTTACGTTCTCATTATAAGCAGAATGTTTCAAAATTGAAAGGAAATAATTTGTGTTCAGGGTGTAATAGGTGAGTGACTTTAAAATATTTACATTTTCTTTAGTTAAGATATTAAAATTTGTAAGAAAACAATAAAACGAGGCTTTATTAATAAAATTAAATCGTAAATTAATATTATTTAATATACTCCACAGAAAGTGTGGCAATCACTTCAGTTTGGATGAATACATCTGACCATTAGCCCTGAAATAAAAACATAATTTTTAGTTGAATGTCTGACCATATCGATGGATGAAATTTTGCCTGGAGATCTATAAATCCATAGGTGTCGTAGGTAAATTTTGATTTATTGGGACAATTTTTTAATTGATTTTACGTCAAAAAGCCCTTTTGAAAAAAATATATTTTCTTGTCATCTATTATAAGGACTTTGATTTAATTTTCTTATAATCTATTTTAAGGAATTTGATTTAATTGTTGTTAAAAATTAAAGCGTAGGGCCTACTTAAGTAAGAACAGTAGCCTATAGCCTCGCAGTAGTCTTGTTAATACACAAGACAGCAGTCGTTTCCGCTAATTTAAACGGTAAGCGTAATATTTGCGAAAATGTTACTGGACAAACTGTATTTGAAATTTTGTGGTCTTTCTCCGTGAAGCGGTCAAAATTATGAAAGGTTTTGCTGTTCGGCCAGTATCACGGGGAATAACTAGCAACTATACTCTCAACGTTGAATCAGTGCCAGCCATCTTGAAAAGGAAGCAAATGGGAAACAATCTTACATATTCGTCTTTCGGGCTTTATACAAAGTATCTTCGTAACAAATTTCAAAACAATCGCCCAATGCGTTTGATTAAAATTGCGTACTTCGTCATCGTTCAATCAGAGGCCTCCAACTTGAAACGGAAGTAAATGGGAAAAAATCATACACATTTCTTTTGGGCGTTATACAAGGTACCTTCATATCGAAGTTCAAAACAATCGTCATTGTGTTTGGCTAAAACCGAATACACTGTTTATTGTTAACCAGAGGCCGCCATCTTGAAACGGAAGTAAATGGGAAAAAATCATACACATTTCTTTTGGGCGTTATACAAGGTACCTTCATATCGAAGTTCAAAACAATCGTCACTGTGTTTGGCTAAAACCGAATACATTCTTTATTGTTAACCAGAGACAGTCATCTTGAAACGGAAGTAAATGGGAAAAAATCATACACATTTCTTTTGGGCGTTATACAAGGTACCTTCATATCGAAGTTCAAAACAATCGTCACTTAACCAGAGGCCGTCATCTTGAAACGGAAGTAAATGGGAAAAAATCATACACATTTCTTTTGGGCGTTATACAAGGTACCTTCATATCGAAGTTCAAAACAATCGTCATTGTGTTTGGCTAAAACCGAATACACTGTTTATTGTTAACCAGAGGCCGCCATCTTGAAACGGAAGTAAATGGGAAAAAATCATACACATTTCTTTTGGGCGTTATACAAGGTACCTTCATATCGAAGTTCAAAACAATCGTCACTGTGTTTGGCTAAAACCGAATACACTCTTTATTGTTAACCAGAGGCCGCCATCTTGAAACGGAAGTGAAATGGAAAACATTTGCACATACGTTGTTCGGGCCTTATACAAGGTACCTCCGTAACAAATTTTAAAATAACCGGTCAGTGCGTTTGGCCAAAACTGCGTTGTTTGCCAAACGCATACAAACTAAATGCGGAACGGTCCAGTTGAAACAGGGACCTCAACTACGGCTGTCTGTCCGGTTCGGCTAATTTAAGAACAGAAACAATTGTCAAATTTCGAAAGGGTTAGAGAGTTAATACGAAAAACCGTAAATAAATTACGCTAACTGCAGCATTTTTTTCACATACCTGACCAAAATTTTAACGAAATGGTTTGAAAAAAAAATTGATCGATTTTTCGTAATTTTTTTTATAGATTGTTTTTTGCAGACCGTTGAGGGAAACAGCGAAGGGAAGGTTTCGTAGGTTGTGTATGTAAGTGGTACATTTGAACCTTTTAAAAATAATTAAATTGAATCTGAAAAAGTTTGTGCAACATTTATTTTGTTTTTTTTCTAGGAATATTTAAAAACCAAAACATTGACATTTTCATATAACACCATAAAGATTTTCTTTACTCGAAAACGAAATTTTTAATGTTAAAAGCTTTCATCGAGTAAATGATGCGCCATATCATAACCCTCGCACTACTAGCAACAGTATAGGTCTTAAAATAACTGTATAGTCTTTAATAATATGCTTTTACACTTAACAGGTAGTATCGAGCTTTTAAAGAATTTCTCTGTCGTCGATCGGTACAACTTGAAATAAATCGTACGCTAACCAGGAGTTAAATGATTAATCTACCGTTCTCTCTCTCTCTCTCTCTCTCTCACTCAGTCATGCCGCAGCGTAGTTAAGACATCATAGCGGCCTAACAAGCAGGTGGAGCCGAACCGACAGACTAATGTCTTTATTTCCAAACCAAGATGGCCGCCAGGTCATTATACCTGGGCACAAGGAACCGGTCCTTCCAGATATGTCGGTAATGCCTGCGCTGAATCACAGGAAGTGGTCTCAGTTTTGTAAGTTCCTAGAGAAAGGAATTATTCTGGCGTTTAAAGGTCTAGTAAGCTGAAAATTAAAAGAAAATAACTTTTTGTTTTAAATGTTTGACCAAAGGTGAAACATAAGATATAAATGGAGATAGGATTTGCAATATTATTTACAGTACTTTAAGATGACAAATAAAAGCAACGACTTTTTTTAAAGTAGGTCATAATTGAGTTTTTTTGGTCAGAAAGACTTTTGAAACCACCACCTACCAAAAAAGAGGTATCTTCTACCCAAAGCTTAGCTATGAGAGGTATCTAACAAAGGAGGTATGTTTATTGGACCGATTGTGGAAAGAATAATGATAATCATAACATTACGAGTACTATTATTGAGTAAAAGCTATACACAATTTTATTGCAATGTTTGTTACAATAAAAATGGTTTTAATGTTGCCATTCCACTAAAGTGAAAATTACTAAAACTGTTTCAAAAGTTTAAGCGAATCTTTGAAATATCTCAAGTTTGTAGAAGCCCAGAAGTTAAAAAGTTGTATCTCTCTGTGTTTCTTCTGCTGTCGTGTATCTTTTTATGTTGGGTACACGACAGGGGGATGCAGACTAGCTGTACCTATTGAGAGGATTTAAACGTCCCTCGCGGTACCCGAGTGTAACACACTTACACTTACAACACTTTACACTCACACTTACATTTAGGAAGGCGATATAACACTTTACACTAAACACTTACATTTAGGAAGGCAATAATTAGTCTTAATGTACTTCTCGCTATACAAAATATTTAATCTCAAAATTAAATACAATAAAAAAATCTATTTAATCTTTCAGCCACCACTTCCTAAAACTACACCATTCTCTCTTGTTCCTAAAACTTAAAAAAAAAGTATATATCCCTAAACATTCCTGTTCAGCAGCGATAGTTAAAAATTCGAATCTTTAGAAGAATATGTATTCCCGTATATACACAAGTTTTTTTTAAAAAAACAATGTAAGATAAAAAAGCTGTGATTTTCAGGTACGATATTGCCACCATTTTGAAACTGTAGTATGAATGTATAACTAACTAGTCCAAGACGTCTTGAAAATAGAAATAGCTATTTCAAGATCGCCAAGTTTGAAAAAATCGAACAAAAATTGTGAACGCTAGTACTAAAACACACATGCTACTATATGCATTATATAAAATTGTTAAAAACCTCTTAAAAAATTATCTAGAGGACAGGATCGCAGCTCATTTTAAGGTCCTGTATCTGGCTGGGTATTACAATGATGATTGCTCCAAAAAATTATATTAAAATGGTTTTTACATTAAAAATTAAAATATCGCAGCACGTATCCGATGTTTTACACCATCGTAAAAACGAACACTATTTCGTTACTCGAAAATCAAACTTATTATACAATCATTGGTTTTGGTAATTGTCTGTTCGTTACCAGTTAAGTCCGTTAAAATATGGCTGCCATTCTTTTAAGCTACATTTTTTTTTGAAAATATAATTTTACCATCGTAATCAGCATGAACTTTGTCTTGTAAATTTAAAATCAATATTTTAAACAGTTGCTAAAATTCACTGTTATTTGTAACCCGTATTTTCATTAGGTTCAGGCACTGGAACAGTCGTAAACACTAGACAACTGTGGGCTGCGTTACCCACAAATCAAAAAAATATATGGTGTCTTGGTTAAAACTACGGACCGTACATTATCAACTCACCCCGTGCTCTCTCTGCCGGTTGACCTTAGTCTCATACTCCTGTATAACTTTTAGATACAGCTTATACGGCGTAAACTTTAAGTCAACTTGTTAACTCAAAGTTTACTTCCAAGCTGTGTTGCTAAAGTTACGCTACTTAGACGTAGGCAATGTGGTATTCTGTAAGATGGTCAGATTTTTCGGCAATTTTATCTATTTTATTTTCTCACTAAACGAAAAAGACGAAAAAACATAAGTTTTGGTAATATCATTTGAGACAACCTCATCCACTAAACAACATGGGGACTGAGTTGCACAACTAGTTCCATTACTAACATCGAAAAACATCCACGCTAAATTCTCAAACTTATCTCTCGGCTTTCAAACCGCCTACGCCTGCGACCTAGTTCACAGTTCTCCCTTTCTGATTGGTTCGCAGTGCTCGCGTATCTCGGATCTGATGTACGCTAGATTATCACATTTCTGCCCACGTTTTATCCTGATTTATAAGTTCTTTCTATGGTTTTAACAACAGATTTCTGAGAAATTGTGGTTTCCGTCATAATTTCGAGTATAAGTAGAGGTCAAAAATTGGCAAATCATAGAGAAGGACCGCCACTACAGAACTACTATACGACAGCCTGTCAACACCCGGGACAACTCTACAGAAGAGTCCAGCTTGCTCGGGTGGAAATAGGAGGAATTCAGCCAAAGTAAAGAACAAACGAACTTGTCACTATCTCAAACCTGAAGAGTGCTTCATTCCACAGCCGACCTAGTTAACGCTCGGACTTCCCATATTTCTCACGAAGGCTACAACTAAATCCCATATTTCTCACGAAGGCTACAACTAAACCTGAAGAGCCGAGCCGACCTAGTTAACGCTCGGACATATTTTCACGAAGGCTACCTAAATAGTGCTTCATTCGACCTAGTTAAGGCTACAACTAAACTGTTAGATGTTTTTACATTTGGGTAAGAAGAGCTGGCTCATATATCGAGACATTTTTTTTAATTAAAAAAAAATCTTTTGAAGACGTTCGTTTAGGAAACACTTATGTAATTTAACTGGTTGAAAAGATTTCAATCAACTACTGATTGACTGTAGTCCTTAACTACAAAAACAAACTTAGCTCTAAAATTTTGGTTCGAGAGTTATCGAGGAAAATGAAAAATTGGACTCACTTTTTAGAACTGGTTGATATTTTGCTAAAATGTCAGGTCATTAATAAAGATTTATAACTCAAACTAGTGCAGTAAATTTGACACAAACGTTAAACAATATTTAAGACAGAAACAAGACCTTAAAGTTTGAGAAAGAAACACAACTATTAACCGCTTCGGGTTCCCCCCAACCGGTTTACTCTCGAACCGTTTCAAACTGTGTGCAAAAGCTTGATCAAACGATTCAGAGGTAGCAAAAATCAGAGCGACATCGGATACAGACTTTGAGAAACCAGACCAGTTTTTTCAGTAGCTACCGAGCCGGATTTTTTGTTGAGAAACATTTGAATGTGAAAAGTTTGTTTACTATTTTCCCAGCATTTATTTTAAATTCAAGATAGCTTCGTGTAATCGCTGCACATTTTGGAATAACTGATTTTAGTTAGGGTGTAGCCTGCTAAAAAGTATTATAGTGAGCTGGAACAAGAATCAGTATCGATATTTTCACAGACATATTCATTTAGAAGGATTCCAAAAATACCCAACTGAAGCGATCGTACCTTTAAAATATTCGAAACAACATTTCATTTTATAATAATTGTCTAAATTTTGAGTAATCATTCTTTATTTCAAATTGTGTACACTCAATTGAATTCTCCGTCATTGAATATAAACAGACTAGAAGTATAACCCACTATTATAAAAAACGTGGTCGATATCAGCGGCTAAAGTTCAAGTTGTTATATTATTTGCCGCTACGAACGCTGCAAGCTGCAACGACAAGAGGGAAGACGTTTGAGAAAACAGACAGTACTATTATCTATTTAACTGCAGTTGAACACTCTGCCGCAAGATGCCACCAGCAGCGAGCACTTACAGCTCTCATAGAGGTTACCATTCTACTACGTTTATATTCAATAGTTCTGTCACGCCGATTTTGAGAAATCCAGTTTCTTAGTCACCTATGTCGATTTCGCACAAGATTTCTTTAGAAACAGTGAATAATAAGTACACAACCTTGTTGTGGATTCACAAAAATGTCAGTAATGTATTCCAGCGATGATTCAACAGTACAACTAAACCAGGGGGCCCGTGCGAAATTCCGTACTATGAAAGTTTTCAGTAAACACAGCCTTTTGAATAAGAGTAGTCGTTGGGGTGAGTGAGGTAGTTGGAAGGAAGGAAAAACATGTTTAAAAAATACATTGAAAAACGATCGGTTTGAAATAATAATTACAAATTTATGAGTCATTGTAGTATATACATTTCAATAGAGGTACTTGTTTTTTTAACAGCAATTGTTATAGGGCATTACAATACCTCGTTGTAAACGATATTGTGTAAGAATGTAATCTTCAAGTACTTTTTGTATTTTCTTTTCTTTATTGGATACAAACATTTAGTTGTCCATGAGTAAAGACGGCATTTGATCAATCCTGCTATTTGAAGTGTTTGTCCATGTGACTTGTTTATAGTGATAGCAAACGCAATTTTAATTGTCATCTAGTCAATTAAAAAGGCATTTTTGATAACCTCTAACTGTATTTTGAAATTTTAATTGTACTTTGTATTTTATGATATCTGTAATAACAATAGATAAATGCATGGAAGGAAAAATAAATATATTTGTGTAAAAACAGTGTCCAAAACATGTGTTTGGTATTCGAAATGTTTGTCCCAGCTTGTACGACGGGCAGGGATAGGGGACTGTCAGTAGGGTCACATAACTTATAAGTTTAATGACTTTTAAGTAAATATTGAAATTGTTCTAAGCACATTATGCAAAAAGTGGCATTATTATGGTATTGTCTATTTGTGATTAATAAGTAGGCTTCGTAAAATATACAAAATATTGTCTGATCTTTTTATATGCGCATGCGCATCCATGAAGCCGTTTTGCCTATGACAATTAAAAGTGTCTTTATGTTAAAATTTTCCACAAACTGTAAGTTTTAGCGCAAAATCGTTTTGCAATGTCAGAAGCCGGTTAAAAAATCTTTCTAAAGATACCTCATTTACGCCTGTACGAAGAGTATGTGCTGAGAAAAAGGGATGTTGACTCGAGAAATAATATATACGATACAGTACTACTATTGCAGAAACGGAGTGAACAATTCGTTTCCGTGTGCAAAGTTTGCGCAATCATTGTACACCCCGCACACCCTTCCCAATAAAGCTCGCTGCGCTCTCATCTCGTTATCCGCCGCAGCTTTGATTTATTATTTAAATCCTATTTTTCCGAAAACGATGCCGTGCCAGCCGAACCTTTTTGATAACCTAAATCATGCAAGCGAAGAAGGGGAGTCCTTTTTTATGCGTGATACGTGATTTTCTTGCAAACCTTCGCTGTAGATATGCGTAATGGGTTTATCCCGGCAAGGAAGGTGCTCTGTACTGGATCCAGGATCACAATCAAGTGCCTCTCGAACGTGATACATTTGTATTAATCCTGCAAACCGATCTGGATGAAAAGCGAAAACCATTCAAAAATAAATTGCGCGAAGTACTGAATAAACTCGTCTACACTTAATGAAACTATTTGTTCAGTGGAAGCTGTATTGCTATGTTGAAAATGTGGTAAACTCGAAGCTATCGCAAAAAAACAAACGAAAAGTCGACCTATTTTTTATAAAATCAGTGCGACAAATTTGAAATTAGGAAGTTATAAAGATGTTATAAAGGCCATCACGGTAAGACCAAGACCCGAAACTTGAAATGAGCTCAGATTCTGGCCTAAGATCACTCTTTCAGGAGTAGCAAAATTTCAAGTTTAATCTTATGTAGGACACCGTACATTCCAGCATACATAAACCCTGATCGCAGTCAAATTAAATTTCTTAATTTCGACTGGTTTTGAAAATTCAAAATACTTATTTATACAGTTTTTAGCGCTGATTGCGTTGATAATCTAAAATTTAGGGGAAAAAATACTTTCGATTAAAAAAAGTTAAGAATTTTTGAAGATTTGAAGTGATAGCATTTTAAATGTACGAATTTTGCTAGTCAACGAACTTGTCCAAGCTATCACCGAAATCGATTTTTGTGCCAACTTTGAAACAAATCGTAGAAAAATTTCGTACGAATTAAGAAAAAAATATGTCTGGGTCTTACTAAGATGGCCGCTTCAATAAGTCATTTTGTAATGGAAAAGAGCTAAATAGCAATCAATATTAAAGAAGGAAAACAGATTAAAACTTGACCGACTTCAGCACTATTGTTTTCATCATAAGGCATAGGAATCCCCAAACGCTAATATCTGAGTTTCATTTAACCCGCCTTAAATAATTTAATTATTTGTCCGTGCGAAGTTTTTACACTTTTTTTAAAGTACAGACTATAGTATAGTCTTAAAAAATAATCAATCAACACTTTTATAGTTCACGTCTTTGTTATAAGTTTCAAGAGAATAAAATGATATATACGATACGAGAAAGTTAATATTCCCGACAGCCAATTTGTCCCGGTGGTCGCTGATTGGCTGTTTTTCTGGTACCAGGCTACAAGATACAGGATATATTGGTAATAGTAACTCTACCAATAAACAAAAAACAATCCGCGCCCGTCCCGACATCCTGGTTATTGAGTGAGTGAATTTATCATACATAAGGACGGACTTTAGCTGCCAGCCAATCTAAAGGGCGTTTTATTTCCCTTGCACATCTATTAAAAGGGACCTTATTTACACGTTTAGTATCAGAAGTCAGGAAGAGTATGGGTTAGGCTAACTTACAACACTACATACTATTTGAATAGAAATATTGTCACCTCAACTTTGCACACGCGAGAACTTAAGATATCTAAACAAAACGTACTACTTGCTACTTCCACAAAAATTCAGTTCGAAATCTATCGAAAAATATTTCCGAAAAATTGAAATTTCTCAAAATCGATTCATCAAAAATATATCTGGCCGAATATGAAGATTCATAACAAAAATTCAGTTAATTCAAATTAATTTAAAAGGCATTTCTTATCCTAACAAAAGAGTAAATAATCATGACACACAGCTGTTTCGCTGATGTGACAGAAACGAATTTCTAACAAGTATTTTCTTCACCTTATCCTTTTTGAAGTTCTTATTTCATCGTCAAAATCAGCATTAATTTTCCCATACATTATCATTTAAGACTTTTAAATGGTTATTCGTTATACATACGGCGAATAATTGACACAAAAACTCACATTTTAATAATCACAACATGCAGCTATTTCGCTGAGATGATAGAAGCGAATTTCGGAAAGCATTTTTATTATATATTTTTTGAAATTTCGATTTTATTATCGTAAATAGCTTAAAAAACTGTATATACGAGAATTTTAAACTTTTAAAATGCATTGAAAAAGAATTCAGACAGCTGTCAAATAATTTTTTTAACAAATTTTTAAAAATTTTAAATCCAAATTTATTCAGTTTTTAAAGCTGATTATGGCCTACGACGGTGGTAAAAAATTTGGTGACATCATATATTAAAAACATCTTAAGACAAAAAATTGTGAATTCTGAAAGATTCGAAATGGCTGCCATTTTGAAACTGTTGAACGAATTTTATATTTGCGCACAATGATGAACATTATGAAAATGTTTTATCGATATCTGATTTGTAAGGGCTTTTTCATTAAGTAAGCAAATAGTATTACATTATTTTTTCAGGAAAAATGCAAAACCTGGGTATCCAAATATCGGTTAATTTAATTTAGTTTCCTGTGATTTATAACAATTTTAGATTGTTAAAAAAAATTATTTGTGTCATTCGGACCTGAAAAAAGATTTACCCACCAAAATTTGAAAATTTTAAACTATCACGATACATCTCTATACATTTACTTCGAATATTTCAAATTCTGTCAAGCGTTCATTACATAACTTAACGTTTTAACGTTAAACATGCTGACAACACGTTTAGCTTCAGCGAAAACACGGCTTACTGCGGAGGCGTCGTCCCCGCTCGCTGTGCCCGCAGTTTCGAAATTTGCCCTCAAAGCAAATTTGAAACAATGGTAAAGAAAACAAAGAAACGCTGTCTGAATTCATCAATACGTAAAGAGTCTTACAGGAACAGGACATTCAAACGATATTTATACAGTCTAATACTTCTGGTTCCAGCAAAGATTGAAACTCAGGATAAACCGTATCTACAGGGTGAATAGAAAGTCACGTGCAATCAACAGAATGTTTGTACAAAATATTTGTTTTTTCGTTTAGTAACAAAAAATTTAAACTTTACATTGTTAATTAGCACTTTTTAAATTACGTAAAATGGTAGTTACGACGTTAATAATAACGTTATTATTAAACATAAATTAAAATTAAATTTAAATATAAATTTAAAAGACTGAATTTAAACTTTTCATTCGATTCTGATGTTACTTGTAATCAATACAAAGGTTTATGGGAAGTCGATTTTCGCTCATCCTTTGGACATGGCCAAACAATCGAAGTCGTTTTGTTTTAATGTCGTCTACAATGGTGTCCTTCGCATCCATGATATCATGGATTCTTATATCGTTTATCTTCCCCGTTTCTACCGATCTGCGGCTCTTCGCCAATAGTTCATTTCTGTAGCTTCAAGAAATGTTTCTGTTTTTTGCATTATACTTCCGTATGAGATTATACTTTTTACAATTGTATTGTATATTCTCCATTTCTTTATTAAAATAAAAATACAACAGGTATTTTTACTTTAAAACTTCAAACTAACACATTTTGTTTATTTTTACGGCGTTTTTGTTTCGCCCCACAGTTAATTATATAACAATGTTGTTCATTCCAAATTACCCTGTTACATTTAATTTATAATCCACGTTGTATTTGTCCGGTTCGAACCGAGTATGTTTGTACAAATATTGTTTTGATTGATTCTGTTGTCACTGGCCGTTTGTTTATTTTAGCAACGCCAAATTCACAAATCCAAACTAATTGTGACAAATACAAATTGGGCCTAACTGTTTACTATTGTTGGATTTATATTATATTACAAGCAGTCAGGGAATGCAAGCTACCATTAACAATGAACAGTGTTTTTCTAAAAAAAAATATTGAAATAATTATATTTTCTATGCAATTGAATTTATTTCTGTGAAATTGCCACGGAAAACAATCAGTGTCATATATCTGTTCCCTGAAATATTTATAAAACCAAGTCGTTCGATATTTAAACAAACATTTGTTTGTAGTGCATACACACCTTCCTAAAACATTAATCTAGATTAAATAAGTCAACAGAATTAGTTCATAACGTACTGCCTTACCGTTTAGACGCTAGATATTCGAACAGTAGGGCCTATACAGTCCTTACCCGTACACCGTAAAAAAGATTTACAGGTTATTTAAACAGAAGCACGACTAGCATGTGTAAATGACGTCAACAAGACTAATGCCGAAGTTGATCCAAGACCTTGCATGATGTCGGGAGGAAATTTAACATCGGTACAATTAATGTGACTTATTTATCAAGATGACCGCCTAACTTAAGCCGAGACATAAAAGGCAGTGGTACAATAAAATAGGAAGACAGAAGGCTGTGTTAGACGCTAGAATTATTCTACCTGTCATGTCTCCTGATGGAATGATTAAGCAGAATTCTTTATATAACCGCGGGGTCGTTTGTCAACTCCGAAATGATAAAATAGATATGCAACTATACTTAGGTGAACTACAGATACTAATGCGGTATATTAATAACGATAATAATTTGGTACTTTCAAAGCTAAAAGTTAAAGCCGTGTAGTCTAGAAGACTTTCGGTGTATGACTGTTTTAAGTACTGTACAGAGAGTTCATGGAATGGAATTTACATGACAGCTTAGTTACTGCAGAGGTTACTACGCGTAAATACGTTTTACGAATACTAAATAAAAGCGTTTTGCTGTAGGCCTATACGGATAGCTCAAGCTTTAAAAACAAATTTTCTAACAAAAAATATTATTACCAAGTGTACTCAAATAACAAAATAACTTTTCTTATGACTTTAAAGCTTTCCTTCAACCAATAGAACTAATTATTCCTTAGTGTAAAAGGTGATTACAGAATGGCTAAAGTTTAATGTGTTTAATGTTGAATAATTATCTCAAAATGAATTTCTTTTACCAGAACGTGTAAGGGTCAAACAGTTTCCTTTTTCAACAATGATTTGTTTTTTAAATTTCTGTAGTTTTGTCTACAACACTGACGAATACCCACTAAGAAATTATATTTGCAGTTTTGTTTTGTTGACACCCAGTTATCCTTCGCCAATATTTGTTTTTGCAAATACATTGTTGTAAGGTTTAACAAGTTTCAGTTCTGTATTCAAAACTATTTCCAAAACTATAGCTTTTAAAAGTAGAAACTTTTTCTCCGCGGGTAAACCTTTAAATAAACATCAATTGTTTTCCTGAAACGTTCGTGTATTTTCTTATCGAAAAAGGCTATTGATACAAGCAAGCGACGGAACCTTCTGAGCTTACACAAATCAAGATGGCATATTTTTCTGATTTTCTTTAAAAAAAAAACAGACTATTTATTTTTTTTAAAAAACGCGACCATACATTTCAAAAATTTGTTTCAAGCCACAGGTTAAACAAAGTTTCGGTAATTCTTTTCAGGTTGTAGTGTTTTAGTTCTAAGCGATTAAGGAAATGATAAAACTGTTGTTATTCCTCTACTTCTACACAATGCTAGCCTTAATTTTATTTACTTTTGATTTCTTTTACAATTATTTTACTTGGAACGTAATTTCGTTTTGTATCTGTGGACACACAAAACCAGCATTAATTAGCTGGTTACGTATACGTTTAACTTTAAACTTATACGTTTATACGTTTTATACTTATACTTATACTTATACGTTTTAAAGTTAACTTTAAACTTAAACTTGGAGGACGGATTGCTAGGTGCCAACAACCGCTAGGTAGTGTAGTATTTATTGCGATAGATTTGGTTTCCAGGATCCTCGGAATCTTTAGCGGAATGAGCTAGTTAGTGGAGTGCTTTCACCAATCTGCTAAACTAGTAGGCCCTGTACACTGTACAGTCTACATCTGCCCATGGGTCACGATATTTAATAAACGAAAAAATCGTAGACAACTAGCGTCAAGCGGCAACTTACTTGGAATAACCATCTAGATTCTGTGGCTCAACGCCCGTGGTGCATCATATCAAGGATTTTGTCCAGCAGTCATTTATCTTTTAGCAAAAACTCAAAAACTCTAGCAGTGTGTAGAAGAGCACCAACTAATATGTGTTCGAGTGTTTTCCTGAAGACAACTCGGTGAAACCTTTAGAATGGAGAGGTAGATGTTTTGGCAAGTACTGCCTCAAATGCTCAACTCTTAGTATATCTCTGCAGTCACGGACAGGCTGTGTCAGCGTGTGCCGCAGATCTCTGTATTTCCGATCACTGGTTTATCACTATTTAAGCTGCTATATTTTTTCCGTTATATAAGCGGTGAATTAGCCAAAATCAAATCTGAACTAGATGCACTGACGTACAACAAGTTTTCAATCATACATCGATTTTGTCATCAATAAGGTCAATTTTCAATGCGCAATCTTCAGGTTCGGCCTTTGTCACGACTCCCAAAGCGCTTTTTAGTCGGAAAGAATACATATTTGCTTCTATTACCATTGTAAGCAGCACATCCTAGTCCTCAGGAAGTAGTATCCCTCTTTTGAGATCCACTGATTCAATAAGGAAAATCTGCAGAGAATTTTGGTACTTTGAATCTTATCTTTATAGCCTCACTAGAATGTTTAAAAGTCTTATCTACTGCAAATTATTTGTAAATCACGGTTTAGACTAAAACCAACACATATCCAATAGGACAGGGTCACTTAGGAGCTTGACTTTAAATATTGATCAGGCGCATCGTTAGACTACCACTACATTTTCGAGGGTCCTACAAGGTGACTGGAAAAATTAAATCATTAATATTCAGGTGGCAATGCAGGATTTGTTTTAACGCGCGAACAGCTTATATCTTGTGCTGAATATATCAATGGGCATCATTTGCACGTTAAAAAGCGTCAGAGGCTCGTGTTATAGGAACGGTTGTTAGACGGATTGCTAGGTGCTAGGTGCCAACAACCGCTAGGTAGTGTAGTATTTATTGCGATATATTTGGTTTCCAGGATCCTAGGAATCTTCAGCGGAATGAGCTAGTTAGTGGAGTGCTTTCACCAATCTGCTAAACTAGTAGGCCCTACTCGAGAGGTTTAGTTGAACAATAGGTCTGTTGATCGTAGTGCCTGGAGTTGTATTATACCTTCCTCTAGTATGAATATAATCTAATCTACCAACATTTATATGATGTTATCACAATCTAATAAACTAGAGGTAATTTGTGATTTATCAATAGTATTGGTGACAAAACGATATTTAAGGCAGCTAATTGCACTATGGGCATCGCCAAATGATACAGGGTGTACTTTATGCGGGGTTCTACGTGTTATTTTAGTTAACATGAACTACGGCAATCTCCTAACTAAAACAAATCATCCTGAAGGGGGTTGGCTTCAAGAGCAGTGACTGGTCGTTCCATTCATTCTTTGGTGCAGGCTTTGGTCTCTTCTGACTGGTTTTATGTTCCCAGCTGCAATAACAAGGTCAATAATGGAACGCCGTAACAGTTTTCATAAATTTGAAAAAAATAACATCCAAAAATATCTCTGGTTTCTACGTAACTGAACAGCTCAGGAGTACAGAGGGGGCACAATAGATCTACCGCAGAGTAACAGTAACACTAGAAAGTCAATCATTCATTAGTCTAAAAAATAATAATATGTTAAATAAATAGAGTAATGAAGCTGTAAACAAGTGTACTCAGAAGTTAGGCAATAAAAAGCACGACTTGACAACACTCATGAAAAAGTCTAATTGATATCTGCTGTTGTTCATAATTCAGTGTCGACATAAAATGTATGTTGTATTAAGCCACTGTTTGTCGAAGTACGTGCGATACTATACCATTAACAGCGCTACCAATTTTGACGAAACTAAGTTAACAACGATCCGAACGGACAAGTACGTGTCTAAATCGAAGTTTTCAGTTGCTCTAATTGATAAAGACTACCTGGCGTTTGCTGTCTGCGGAAATCTTTTCAACTCATTACCGGCGTTAACTTACGCGAAGCGAAATTAAATGTCTGCTGATTTTCTCTTGTTAAAGACTACTTTATTGCTCTCTTAAAGATTTCATTGCTCTGGTGAAATTTATTGCATCGCATTAGAAAAGGAGGTCAGGTCTGACGTTTTATTTAATAGGAGGGTCTACGATTTGAGTGCTCGCTTTAACAGAGCAACTCTTATCGGGAAGGTAAACCCAAAATACGGGAATTCAGCGAATGTACAAACAAATTTTCTTTATCTCACCCTTTTTGAAATTCTGATTCCACCATCACAATTAGCATTAAAATCTCCGTATACTAGGATTGTAAATCCTATTTCAAATTACACTGAAAATACTAAATGAACCATAAACGACGTCAAATTCAACGGATTTTCAAAATTCAAAATGTATGCAGTTTTTAACGCTGATTGCGAAAGTGAAATACGATTTAATAATCATTTTAGTCAAAAGGGTTATGATTTCTTTAAATATTTTAAATGACCGCCATTTTGAAACTGTTGAACGATTTTTGATCAAATTTATTATTATTATTATTTTAAGGCGAAAAGCACATTGAGGCTATTATCGCCTCCCTAAATGTAATGTGAGTGTAAATTGTTAAAGTCGTAAGTGTAGTGTTGTAAGTGTGTGTGTTAGACTCGGGGACCGCGAGGGACGTCTAAAGCCTCTCAACAGGTGCAGCTAGTTTGCACCCCCTGCGGGGAACAAAAACTAACTTATCCAAGCTATTACCACAATTGCTTTTGTACCACGTTTGAGTCAAATCGGACGAAAATTGCGGTGCTAACACACTCGCAAGCACGCACACGCGCGCAAAAACACCCCCACCCCCCACACACATACACAATAAAAAATTATTTCAATGCAACACTTACGGTGTGATGTTACACACGTCAAAGTTAGGTTAGTAAAATGTGTTTGTAGATTTAACAAAATGATTATGATTCGCTAGAGAATTTATCTCTCGTAGAATGTACGTTTCCCGACTCATCTGTGATAAATGAATATATTCAAAACTATTCCTCGTTGTCGAAAAATGTTTTGTTGTTTGTGTACGCGAAAATCGAAAGCACCTTGCATTTCCAAACGCTGGCTCTGATGTGGGCGGAGGTGAGATCAAATGTTTACACGACAGTTGATCAGGTATAAAATATCCAAAATTCGAACTTGCTTTTCTTAAATTTTGTTTACGTGGCACGTTGCTTAATGCACTAAAACTGTACTTGGAAATTTATATTTTCCAATAACAGAATACGGGAAACAAAATGCAGTGTACGCACATGAAATAATACAAAAGTGAATTATATCGATCTGTGATAATATTCAAAACACACATTTTTAATCGGCTGTGTTTTCTTTTACACGCCACTCAACCAACGTAAGTATAATTTGTGGACTTTTAATTTTAACAATTAACTTTCATTTGTAGCGAATTTCCATTGATAAAATGAGTTATTGGAATGGTTATGCCGGTAAAACCACCTGGAACCTTGTTATAAAAACCGATTCTGACTTCTACATCTTTTTTGAGGGGGCGGTAGTTAAAAACTAACGTGTGCGTGTAAGCGTTTTATCAAGTTTGCAATTTTGGTATAACTTGATTCAAACTTGGCAAAAAAAATCGATTATAACAATAACCTAGAAACAATTTCGCTAACCAACAAAATTTGTTCAAAAATTTCAAAATGGCGGCGATTTCAAATATTTAAAACTTTAAACTAACTTTTTTTAAAATAACTTTCTTTTGCTATTGTAATCAGCGTTAAAAACTATATAAATTAGCATTTTGAATTTTCAAAATTCCTTTAAAATAAAAATTTAATATGAAGGTGATCAAGGTTCGTTTTCGTATATCCATTGTAATTTGATATGCAGATTTTAATGTTGATTATGTTGGTGAAGTAAGGATTTCAAAATGGTACAATAAGGACACTTTTGGAAATTTTCTTCTACCACATTAACGAGACAGCTGCTTGCCGTGGTCATGTTCTAATTTTGTTTACACGTTTTGTTCCAAATTCACTCGTCAGTTAGAATAACATAACCTAAAAATACTACTCATTATTTAAAACACATCTCATTTTATCCTAAGTATGTCTGCAAGAAAATGTAAAATGAAACAAAATGAACACATTGCTTTGCCATCAGTTGATGCTTCGCGATACATAAGAATGAAAAATTATTTTGTATTACAAACTTTTCAAAATAACAATAAAACTGCCTTTACTTACTGTACTTTAGCAGATTTAAGAGTTTGATCACGGTGCTATCGATCAGCTTTCTTACCTAGAACAAAAAAATTGTCGCTGTCAATATAATATTTTAATGAAAGGAAATATGTCTGCAATAATACATGTGTTTGTTAAGGATAATGAATGAAGAAGAATTTTTAAGTGAAATTACAGTAAAGTGGTGCCTTAGTACAAAACAACTCAAGTAGGTAATATTCAGGTTTTGAAATATATATTTTACATTACAACCGTAGCAACCGATTTGTATTAATTAACGCGTTAGATCTGGTAAGATTCGACTATCTGATCACTAAGGAAAACACATAAGTTTAGGACGTTATAAAATTCCAACTGTACATACATTTCAGATACCAAATTAAAACGTGTTCTTTTGTCTGTAAATCTATATTTTCAAATGTCGATTTTATATTTCAAAAAAAATTATCGAAAAATACGATTTTCATGCAGTTAAGATCTTCGTTAAACCAGACTTATAAATGTGTTAAATGAGTAAACCTAAGTTATTGAAACGAAATTTCAATAAAATTCTAGCAGCACTCGCCACTGGCTTACCTTATCAAAGTACTGTCGGGTGGTTCACGCCATAGATCTACAAAGCATTACAACCGTTCCATTTTAAATTTATTTACAACTCCAGAGGTCTATAGTGGGTACCACGTGACTGTACTCCTGGTGCGCTAAGTGTTCAGATTAATACTCGTTTAATTAACGTTACGTTTACTCATTAAAAATAATTATAAACCTGACTTAGAATAGATATTGATAATACTGTCGCAGTAAAATTACAAACGTATGTTAAAGAATTATTTTGAATAAGTTGCTCGTAACAAAACTTAGCGCTTTTTAAAAAGAAATTCATCATAATTTCAATGTCTGTAACAGCATACTTGAATAGTATTGTTGGGGTGTACCACTGACAAAGACAATACCTTCAAACTAGCTAATAGCAAGAAAATTGCGTGAAAATCTTGTTTTTCGGTAAATTTATTGCAATATAAAATCGACATTTAAAAATATATTAACCGAATAACACACACGTATAGACAAAAGCACACGCTTCAATTTTGTGTATCTGAAATGTCTGTGCAGTAACCGATTGGAACGTTATAACGCCTTAAATCAGGTGTTTTCTTCCATGGGCCAGAGTAGAGTAAGTTTTGATTTTATGGCTACACCAAATATTTGGCTATGCCCTATGTTGTATGCAGACCAAATGTTTTCGCCCTCTAAACTGCCAACAATTGAAAATAATTTTATTTTTCATCGAACAATATGTGCACATATCATGCACAGAAGTAAAATATTACACTAACCCAAGATACAATTTACCAGACGTTCCCGCCAGTATGAAGACAATATTCTCACTCCCCTTTCTTAATTATTTCTTCAGACTTACATTTAAGATTTTTATTAATTTACTGCAATGTAGACCCCTACTTTACGTGCATTGGGGGTATTTCATGAGTCCTTGGGGAGGGAAGGGGAGTGTAGGAGAGTCATTTCGTGTCACCCTCTAATCTCGAAACTTTAAAATATACACGAATACAACTACGTACAGGAGTTATTTCGGTGTTATGAGCGCATCTGCTGCATTACGTTTGAAAATAAATTACTTTCTCTAAAATCCACAAAACTGAATTACTCCCTTGTACATCGTTGAAAGTTACGGACGCAAGGAACAAACAAAAGAATCACGAGATAAGTATTTCAAAACAGTATTGCTAAACATTAATCATAAACGTCGATTCATAAAGAAAGTCAATACAAAAAATTTGAAATGAAAATTCCTAATAAGAATAGCCTAAATATTATTAATTTATTAAAATTGACGAATCAAATTCTTGAGACGGCAACAATACTTATTCTTTTAAGAATGGGCAGAAAGTAGCCTACCGAGAGATGCTTAGAGAAAATATTTTTAAAAAATCAAGAATTAACCACCAATAAATACGCAGCCACGTTGAATTAAACAAGCAATTTATAAATATGTCAACGGTTCCTAGTGGTGTTATTTCAAAATGGCTTCCCTCTGAATCTACTGCAAACATGTGTTTAAAATGTCGTTTGAAAATCCGGGAAAGAAAGAAGTCGACATATGCAGAACACTTGTCTGCTGGCAGAGTAGAAAGGAAAGTGTGTTGCGCATTCGCCATATTGGATGCTTTACTTATTGCGTTTGAACTGGACAAATAATTATCTAATGCACTCTGTTAAAAGATTATAAAGATGAAGGTCTTCGCCCAGTCGCAACGGCAATCAATGATCTGAGTCCAGAACAAACTTAATCAGACATGGAACATCCGGATTTGTATAGACATTCGTGTTTGAAGGACTATCTCATGTGTCCAATGTGGCAATTATTCCAACCATTGTAATATATTTTTAAAGGAAACTAATTCACACTGAAGGGATTCTACAGTAGTAGCAGTGAAAACCGTTGGTAATTTTCCAGAAACATTACTCTGAAAATCCAAACCAATAGTAATTAGGAACCTACTTTCTTCCGTCTAGTGGTCTTTTAACTCATCACGTAAAGGTTACCGCGGTTTCGAAACGTCACTGTTTCGTCTTCAGCCCATAAGACTTCAGCCGTAATGATCACTTCCCTCTGACGAGGTCGTCGTAAAGTTAACAAAAACATTGAAAACACACGTCACAACACTAAACACAATCACACGATTTTATTAAAACGCAACTACAAAATTTGGTTTGGCCAAACATTATCGTGCAACTCGTATGTCGTTACACTCCGGACTGTACGATATAATTGTGCTTAGTGTTTGTAACGTGAGTTTTCAATGTTTTTGTTAACTTTGTGAAGACCTCAACAGAGGGATCTGACCATACTACGGCCTGAAGATAAAACAGTGTTTCGAAACCGCGGTAGCCTTTAGGAAACGAGTTAAAAGATCACTAGAAGGAAGAAAATAGGACTTAATCCTAATTATTTAAATATGTGGTCTGGTGGCTACGTTGCAATAATGAAACAAATAGTAGGTGTTTCCCGACTGGTTTGTTCAGGCACACTTGTCATATTGCTTGATAACAGGCTGCATTAAACTATCAATTAATTACAGACTTAATTGTAGTGGACGGACATGAATATTGTTGACATATATTGAAGAAGCTGAAGATGTATAGGCTATACACTGCCATATCTATTTTCTATTACTTGCTTTACCTGCAAGCAAACCGACATCAAGTTCAACAACGGAATGGAATCCATTTTTATGAAACTGTAACCCACTTATCGAGTTATCTTCTAAAATATAGTATATATATATATATATATATATATATATATATATATATATATATATATATATATATATATATACCAAGGACGCCCTATTGTATTTATTATTTTTAAATACAATTTCTGTAGACATTTTAAAGTGGCAGTTTATTAAAAAATTCTCAATATTTTATTCAAATAACAATTTCATACGTTAACTGAATTTATGTTTTAGAAGAGAACAGTGAAGAGTTTTTAATAACTATGTAATTCTTTTGATGTGTCCGTTTTCCAATGAAATATTGAGTACTAAATAATTGTATTTTATTAACATAGTCGTGCACAGTAATTCAGCTGCTGCTGCATTTCAATGAGTACTTATATCATCATTGGTCAGCGCAGGCAGGCAGAACACAAATTATTATAAGGTGATTAAATTGTTTGGTTGAAAAGCGAGAGGTCGGCTTTCACATTTCCCGGTATGTCTATATGACCGGATATCCATTGGATAACAATGATCCATGAGCATACCAGTTAAGCACTTTTAATATCCAATTGTAAGAAACCAATCTGTCGAGAGAATAAAATAGGTAGAGCCAGTTTGTTATATAGCGGAGTGCATGTTGCATTCCACTGAATATAAACGTACTAGAAGTTCAGTCACCATTATAAAACGCGTGCTCGTTATATGCGGCTAAAGTCCAAATAATTAGGCTATCTGCCGCTACGAACGCTTCAAGCTACAAGGACAGGGTGTGGAAATGTTTGAAAAATATACTATTTATCTGTAGTTGAACACTATGCCGCAAGATGACACCAGCAGCGAACGGTGACAAAAGTCTCGTCAGGTTTTTATATTCAATGATCCACTACTGAAAGTACACCAGGAACACTGGACGATAATTTGAGTAAATTAATCACTGTTTCAGGGTCTTCTAGGCCAGAGCTGACACTTGATACAATGCAGCCAGCTGATCCGACAGCTGTAATCTACTAAGTTTTAATCCTCAAGACTTCCACGTTCGGCTTCACCCTTGAACTGATTATATTACACAGAAAGTATGATGGAAAAGAGATTGAAAATGTGCTCTATATAAAAATAATGCAGAAATTACCATACAGTTACGCTCTAGAACGCCACGTTTTCACTACTTTAAAAAAAAAACTTTACACGTTTTGAACGGCAAATGGTTAAGAATTGATATTTTGCATGCTATTTACTGTTACAATGTCTCTAATTTAAAAAAAAAACAGCTGATTTTCTCTATTTACATTGAAATAGGAGCTATTTTATATATCTGATTAACAAAAATAGTTAGATTTACAAAAAACAACATAATTTTTAAGTGTGAGCTAATATTAAAAATTGTACAATGTAATTTTTTTTTTAACGTCCGACTATTGTGCACACTTGGGCTAATGCAGACGATGGAATAATTTATAGCGTATGAAAATGCCAAGCCCTGGCCGGGAATCGAACCCGGGTCCTCGGGGTGAAAGCCCAGTACGCTATCAACTAGGCCACCAAGACAGCTCTACGCAATGTAAAAAAAAATATATAGAAATATTATCAATCATAAAAATATTCAATCTCCCAACAATAATACTATCAATATTATCAATTATTTATTATTTACACTCATTTCAACTGTAAAAATCACAAACGTTGAAAAAGGACTTCAACGCAATATTAAAAATTGTGTAATGTAATTTTTTTTGTGCAATGTAAAAAAATATTAAGAAATTACGTTTTGGGGAGATTTTTAAAGATAACTTCGTTATTTTTTGACTTACAGAAACAAATATTTTAGAACACAATTCGTTTGTTGTTCAGATAGATTAATTCTTCTGTCGTTATTTTATTTTGAATTTGTATTTATTTATAACGAATTTTGAAGTGAGTTAGAAAAAATTTGAAATTACATTCATTTTTTGTAAAACATAAAAAATAGCGGGTAAATTGAAAGCTAAACATTTTTAAGGTAGGCCTATTTGTTTACATTTTCATTATTTTTAACCATACAATAGCCTACTTCTTAAAGTTCTTCACATTCTTTGTAAGACACGCTGTATTTCCGATCAGAAATATTGGTCTTGGCAATTAATTTGTAACACAATGGGTGTACAATTACTTAAAAAAATTCTTTGGTGGCAAACAGCGTTTGTATCATTTTCAAGGTTCGAACCTAAAACATATTGCAGTCCTTACTTTTTTTTAAAAAACAAGATATTGACAAGAACTGCACTGCTAAAAGGTTTACTTGTACTCGAAAAATATCTGTTAGTGAACTTTTGTATAAGTGAAAGTAAAATATATACAGTAAGTATACTTATATAATGTTAATAACGATTTAGAAGTTAAATCATTCAGAAGATGAAGAAAGAAATAATTGAGAAATGATAAGTTTATTTTCAAAGTTTGTTCTGAAGGCATACGAAACTCATATGCCTGGTTGTTGACAGCTTTTAATCGATGGCTGTTTGTAGTGTAAACATTTTATCTACCACGTTATGTTATCTGCTTGTACACACAGTGTATTCATCTTTGTTCACTATACATGGTGTGTCGTATGACAGACACCGGCATCAGATTTAATTTAGTTTTCTCATGGTTAATATACGCTCCTTCAGTAAGTTCAGTGAAAGATATAACTCTTAGATTGGATATGTGTGTATCCTTCCCGGCCGGCATTGTCTGACGGAACAAAGCCGACGACATTCCACGCTCGTGAGAACAGCTGTCTGGGCAGGCGAGACGGGGGGAACGCCTACACAGAGGCGTATCCTTGATTGTAGGATACGTAACGTTCAACAGGATGACCTTCACAGTGCAACTGCTGATTAACACATTAATGTACACGATGTACTAGTAAGAAAGGTCGCCATTTCGAGAATTTAAAATGTGTTAAACCACGTGTATAGGCCTACATTAATACAGAACATACTATTTTTTAAAATTTTGCTTTTAATTAACGCAAACGTCACTGTGTCTGTTTCTGGGTTTACTCACCGCATTACAGTACTATGAAAACAGTTCGCGGAGGTTATTCGTAGGTTTTTTTGCCGGCATCTGGATAATGTAGTTTACTTTCGAAAAAAAAATCGTATGACACTCTTTCTTCGTTTTTTTACATTCATCAAGTAACCGTTATGTTCTATAAGACTTAAAAAACATTTAATACATTTTTTACAAACTTTGTTCCAGAATGTTTGCTCACTTCAATATTTTTCTTTATCTCCTTTATGACTGTAAAGAAAATGTTAGACCCCTTCCACTATCATCTTCAATCTATATTCTTTTCACAAACAGTATTATTTTTTAGGCGATAGATTGCCTGCCATACTAGGATTCGAACCTACATCCTTTTATTTATTAGGTATGTGCCGCCAGGTGGGATATTGTATACTGGATGTCGAACGAAAATGGGTAAAAAATCATAAATATAAACCTAAGAAATATATCATATATATACTCTCTCTCTCTCTCTCTCTCTCTCTCTCTCTCTCTCTCTCTGTGTGTGTGTGTGTGTGTGTGTGTGTGTGTGTTTGTTTGTCGACTCGGTGGTCGATGTGGATAAAGCACCGGTCAGTCTGCTGCGTCCCTGAACTGCGTACCTTAAGGTTCTTAATTCTAGCAGCAGTTACTCCCATTGCTTTACTTTTACGCCGATTCCTCGTCCTCATTAGTATCAATTGCATACAGTATGGTCGTCAAGCAAACAATAATGATTGTAACACACACACGCAAGCACACACATACGAGGTTTGTCTAAAAAGTATCCGACCTTGAACTTTCCCCTGCGCAGTAGCGATGCTACAGTGCAGCGCCATTGTGTACAGTGGAGAAAGATAGCTTAATGCGCATGCTTGAATTTGTTCACCACGTTTGAGTGTACCAGTCGCTGCCTGCTGACCGCCAATTGTTGTGTTGTGTGCGTCGGATTTTTATTTCTATCAAGAGGACTGAACGAATTACGCAAAGATACTGCATCGAATTTTGTTAAAAAAAGATTATTAAAGCGAAACAGTATGTAAGATTCGGCAGTTATTTGGAGAAGGGTAAAGGGCTAAAGGGGGAGGGGTAACACAAAATAAGGAGTAGTTTAACCAATTCCAAAGTGGCCGCACATCGGTGGAGAGTGTACAGCGTTCTGGGAGATTACAAAACTCCCATATATGGGATTTCAGTATGGGCAGAGTTGCTGCAAAATTTGAAACCAAGCTGCTGTCGGTGAAATAGAAAGAACTCCGTCTATATGTTGCACAGGACCTGCTGGATACTAAAAACACTGATACTGAGTTTCTGAACACCGTGATTACTGGAGATGAGCCATGGGTGTACGGGTACACCCGGAAACAAAAGCACAGTCGTCGGAAAGGAAGATACACGCCATTCCAAAAGAAGCTTTCCAGACGTATTTGCGGTGCAAGGAACCTACTTTGAAGAGGATTAGGGTCTCAATTCCGTCATGTACTTAATTTATTTTTTCCATCCAAAGGTCGGTAACTTTTTACATCGGTCCCGTACAACATGAGTTGCGGACATTACATTTTATGTTTTAATAAAAACTTATAATTATAACGAGATCCTGCTGATTGTTGTAGTTTCTTTCAGGGCCGAAGCCAAAAATATCACAATAAAAGAAACGTCTAGACCGCTCGCTACGGTTACAGTTATAAATGTACGCAGTAATATTTTTTGTTTAATCATAAAAATAACTGCTAGATTTTTGTTTTTATTTTACTTTTACGTCATTACTATATGCCAGCAGAAGAAAGAGTCGTCGTAGCTAAAAGCTAACTCTGTTTGCAAGTCCAAGTTGTAGCGAACTGTTCGCTATCCTACCGACTGAGCTACTAAAAAAGAGAAACACTTGTTCAAATTTAATATTACTTTATTTAAATTACAACCAGCTTTATTCGCCTACCAGGCTATTCTATCAATGTAGCCTATACGTAACACAAATTCGGGTGACGGTATTTCATATAAAGGCTTGCCATATAACAAATATATTTTTCTAAACAAACCGCCAATTTTAAAATCTCCGTAATTGCATTTCGAGGGAAAATCGAACCCGGATGCACGGAACTTTGTCAAGCGGTGCAGTTTTAATTGGGCTCCGAAATTGTTTGTTTGCATCTGAATTAATTTCAGCCGACTCCATGTTTCTGCACTTATAATTACTGTATGTGGCTTTGTTCTCGTATAGTTTAATTTACATATTACACGAAGCATGTGCCGCAGTACACGCCGAGTGGGGCTAATTATACAGCGTATAGGCTAGAGAAGAATTTTGATACGGCAAAATACAATATTGGATTTGTGCAGTAGGTCTACTTATGAGTTTTTGGATGTTTTGTATTGGAATTTTAAATTTTTGTGCCGATTGTTGTTCCGAAAATAACATCCGTTAAATAACGACCACCTTATCGATTGCAAATTTCAAGCCTGTTCTAAGTTGCTCATAACATCTTCCAATAGTTCCAGATACATTATCTGCAATTCACGGTAAATGGCATCTTCCAAGTCGGGACTTTAGATAAACTCCACAAGACAGGTCAGGGGAACTAGGTGGCACAGAGTCAAAACTAGAGAGAGGGAACTAGAGTACACAGTCAAAACGTGAAATGATTCGTTCCTAGAAAGTCACCCGAAGAACTCTCATTGAGGCACATGCTGTGTGGGCTATGGCTACTTAACTCTTCTTTTAATACACAGGTACTCTCCGAGCAATTCTACGACAGGTTTCTGCCTGACAGCTTGAATCAGTTTTTATTGTGCACTGGAATCAGGAGTTCTGACTGTGCGGTTGAATCAGGAGTTTTGTCTGTCCGATTGAATCAGGAACTTCTACTGTGCACTCGAATTAAGGGTGCTGACTGTACAGTTTAATCAAGAGTTCTGACTGTGTGGTTGAAACAGGGGTGTTGACTGTGCGGTGGAATCAGAGGTGTTGACTGTGTGGTTGAATCAAGAGTTTTGACTGTGCGGTGGAATCAGGGGTAGGCCTACTGAATGTGCGGTTGAAACAGAAGTGCTGACTGTGCGGTTAAATCAGGGGTGTTGACTGTGCGGTGGAATAAGAAGTGCTTACTGTGTGGTTGAATCAAGAGTTTTGACTGTGCGGTGGAATCAGGGGTACTGAATGTGCGGTTGAATCAGAAGTGCTGACTGTGTGGTTGAATCAGGGGTGTTGACTGTGCGGTGGAATCAGAAGTGCTTATTGTGTGGTTGAATCAAGAGTTCTGACTGTGCGGTTGAAACAGGGGTGTTGACTGTGCGGTGGAATCAGAGGTGTTGACTGTGCGTTGGAATCAGGGGTACTGAATGTGCGGTTGAATCAAAAGTGCTGACTGTGTGGTTGAATCCAGAGTTCTGACTGTGCGGTTGAATCAAGAGTTTTGACTGTAAGGTTGAATCAAGGATGCTGCGTGTGCGGTTGAATCGAGTTTTTACTGTGCCGATGAATCAAGAGTTTCGACTGTGCGGTTGAATCAAGTTCTACCTGTGCGGTTGTGGGGTTGAATCTGGGATTCCAACTGTGCGGTTAACCACTTAACGTGAAATGAATCACGTGATCCAACGTTACTCCCAAGCGCTGTTTTATTAAACAAACTACCATTGAAAAATAGTGTGTTGTCAGTTTGTAATATTTTGTGTACTATACAGTACGTATTGCAGGCATAAGTTATGTTCACAACATTGTCGTACAAAAAGCAGCGCAAAAACAAACCGTATTATCGTGTCCCCCACGACGTACATACAAAGGGCGTGTACTGTGGTTCAGTCAACACGAACATAACCTCAAAACACGAGCATATGCTTGTTACTACCCTTAAGGAAGTAATTATTTTACTATATATACATTTAGCGGGGAGGGGAAACTCGCGGTCGCGTGCGACGTGCGTGGACTACAGCTTTTATCGCTATTATATCGAATGATTGAGTGACGTCATATTAGCAGTCTGCGCATGCGGTGAATAAAGTAAGTTCAATGAAAGATGACATTTTTGTCCTCCCCCTTTACGATAGCTATTAAGTGGGACGGGTAGGTTACCTACCACCAAAGTCATAAGCAAATGTCCCGTTTGTGTTAATTAAATTTGTTGCAGTTACTTTCTCACATACGATAGTATGGTGGTTGCTGTACACTTTAATATTTAATTACAGGTTCTGTAGGCTACGTATCATGATAAATTAATGTGTCAGCTTCTTCGATTTACAGATTTTCCAGCTGCTATTTTTTAAATCGAAAGCAAATAATATTAAATCAATACTAACGAAATATCAAACGTAATCTAGCTCACAGCTACAAATATACGTCGTTATACAACTCACAACAATATTAATTTTTTAAATTTTTTCTCGGTGAGAAAGCTCAATGTTTATCATAGCCGTGTCGCGAGTTCAGCGATTCAAAATCTAAAATATATTAAGTAAATCCAGGGCAGAAATGCATGAGAAATTTAGATAATTAGAATTATGACCTATTTTTCCGTCTAGTAATCTATTTACTCACCTCGTAAAGGCTACCGTGGTTTCGAAACCTTAGTTTCACGTATCATTTGACCAAACCAAATTTTATCGTGTGTATTTTAATCGTGTAAATGTGTTTAGTGTTTGTGACGTGTGTTTTAAATGTTTTGTTCAACTTTGTGACGACCTGGACAGAGGGATTTGACTTTTTGTATTACGGCCTGAAGATGAAACTATAAGGTTTCGAAACCACGGTAGCCTTTACGAGATGAATAAATAGACCACTAGGTGGAAAAATAGGTCGAAATCCTAATTATTCAAATATGTGGTCCGGTGGCTATGTTGCAATAATGAGAAATTTGGAAAACAATATGTCTAAAATTACTTAACAATACCGATAAATTGATCATTTATTGAGTAAATCTTTTAATTAAGCTTTATAATAAAGTATTCTATCTTAAGCCTAAATGATGGTTACAATATTATTATGAATATATTTAATTTAATATGGACTGCGAATGAAAATGGGCTGTGGTTGTTTTTTTTTTCTATGGTGAGTTTATGGTTCGGTGATTTATATTTATCTTTACGTAATTAGATATATTTCTATATAATTGAAAAATCGGTGTCATTTCAATAATAATATCAAAGGTAACATAAGCGGTATCCAATATACATGCGAGTGGATCTGGGTTTAATTCCCACGAGCGCTAAAACAAGTAACTGTGTTCAAACATGCATTCACAGATACAGTAATTGGAAACCTGTGATTTACAGCGAACTCTAGTTGCAAATTTTGGAAATACGGTAACAAAAACCGTAATGTGAACTACACTAAAAAACAGTCTGGCAAACCTTTGTGCGTTGCAGTACGAAGGAACAGCTGTTAATCATATGTTTATTCAAGATAAAATAGTAACACTACCTTATTCCAGTAAAGTTATTATTTTATATTCACCGTATAATGACCAAAGTTCGAAATATTCTATTAAATGTTACACGAGGACAGATATTCTGTGCATGTTAAATATTTCGTAAAAAAACGATACTTTGCATAATACTATATTAAAGTTATCACCTCCACTTAACTAATTCCGTATTCCAACATTAAGTTTTGATAACCTAACAACCCTCTCACCCCCAAGCATGTTACAGGGGTGCGTGTCAGGATTGCTAATAGGGTAGTCAAAAACATTGTTCTGACCTAACCCCCGGACGCTAGGGGTGGGTTTCGTCATGAAATTGTGCGCCGCGTGTTAGCCCATATAATTACAAATAATTTAATATCTGTTTCGCTATTAATTTAATGGCGGATAAATTAATCCGCCGGAGAATAAACGAGTGGAATTTTAATTATTGAAATTTCACATTGTATTCGTAAGAGAGGACCACTTGGTGTCTACTTCGTTAATGGTTTATATATATTGCAAAATATGCTGCGATCAGTACTCTTTGTAAATTAATGCTTTTTTAACTAAAAGGCGGTTAGGGTTTATTTTATTTTTCAATTTAATACCACGCCTTGAATTTGTCTTACTGCAAATATTTTTAAACTGATCTGAATTATGAATTTTTAAATATGATCTATTTTAAAAGCCAAAACTAACGACCTAATTTAATGGATGGACAGTGATTAATAACCATTTTCCTGGATACTTTTAAGAAGGCTTATAAAACAAACTATTCGCTGTGATTTTAAGTGGGCTAATATTTTAAAGCCGCTTTGTCAGTACATTTCTCTAGCGTCTAGACGGTAACTGTAATAATTTATTTAAGACAAGTAAAGGAAAGCATTATACTATGCTAATGCCAAATCTAAAACGAACACACCACACAGAATGTAGGTCTACTACGTAAGTTGGTTGACTTAGGTTTTAACAAGCACTTAGAAGTACTTGTTGAGCGGTGTACTACACTTGGAAGGAAAGTAAAAATATTTCAGGAAAATTAATTTCGTTCATTAATTAAAATTCGTTTTTTATATGACTTACTTAAAAAAAAATGTCTAAAAAAAAGAAACAAAATAAAATTATACTCAATACAAGCAGCTGTTTCGATGATGTAATACGGCGAATTTTTCAATAATTGACAAAATTAAAAATGATAAAAAAATAATTGTTAGAAAATATAAGTTATTGGGAATATGAAAACAAGCCAAATCGTTGTCAATTTTGTTTGAATATTTTTATTTATATTTTAAAATTTAAAGTTGTCAGGCAGATAAAATATCGTTATTACTTAAACAACTATTAGAATAGTGAAATTATATAACTATATTAATCTACGGTGTACAGCTTCTTTTTTATAAGTCTGAATACAGATCAGAGAAAAATAACGAACACTAGATACAATAAATACTTTTTTATTTTAGGGTCATTCATGTTTCTTCGTTTCACCTTGATTCAATAGAGTAATTTGATAAAAAAAAACAAAAATCCATTTCTAAAACCATGTCCTTCTCAAATACCAACGTGCTCATTCAAAATTGAGAAAAATGCCGCACGACAGAGCGCCAGATGAAACAGTTAATGAATCTTCGCGAATCGGCCATCACACAAAGCGCACGTAGCCTACTCCGCATCCTGGTCACAGAGTCTGTTCTGATCGCAGTAACAAGCCGTCTCCTTTAACTTCATTATTTCCTTTACTTTGTTTCCAACTTTTGCCCGTCCCTGGCAGGATCTTGTGAAAGGATTGGAGACAGAACTTTGTAAAGGCTTGATTACAGATTGTCCATACGTGACAGTGGAAATAAAATGGGGCACGACCACAAAAACAAAAAGCGTATGGTCCCCTCAACGGCAAAAATTGCATCTGAAAGACACAATCGGCGAAGCACTTCGCACAAAAGTATTTCATGAAAATAGAATAGAATATTTATTGGCAACAATACATAAATTCTCCAAGAAGGAGATACATTATATATCCTGAAGAGAGAAAATTCAGTGCTCAGGAGGCATACTAAAACTAAATTAAGTATAAACAGAAATTACACTGTCATCAGGAGACAGTCAGACACATAATTTAGTAAATAAAATTAAATATCAAAATAGAAATTATAACTTTGTATCTGCGTTACCATTTTTGTGACAATGCTTCATTTAAAGCTCTCTATATTTATATTACACACACACACACACACACACACACACATACATATATATATATATATATATATATATATATATATATATACATTTGTAAATCTGAAAATATATACATTTTCATTTTTGTTTCATTCGTTACATTCAGACCACTTTAGATCATTTGCTAAGATACTGACTACCAAACTGGTTACATTAGCTGTGTACACATAATTCTTCTTTGTTAAAGTCTTTATATACTTTAGTAAAGAAATAGATTTACTCCTTGTTATATCTATATACTCTAGTTGACAAAGAGTACAGATTTGATAAGTATTCACAGTAATGTAAAATAGTTTTAATCATGTACAATTGCGATGAGGTGAGCAAAAGTATCAAGTTTTAAAAGATTTAAAATCTAAACTACATTCTGTTTAACGCAGTTAGTTCAGTTAAGCACCTCTCTATAAAAATAAACCATAGTTTAGAATACTGTAAATATAGCAAAATAAATAGTTACCATAACTTTTACAGAGAGATTCTTAAGCTTAAAAGCTAAGTAAAGAAAAAAATACATCTATTTACAATATTTTTTATGTGGAAATGTATAAGAGTAATAAAATTATAATTATTGTTGCACAAATCAAATGTTAGTTACTGATATCAAATATTAATATACTTTAAAACATAAAAGAATATGTTTGTGAGATATTCAGGACAAAACGTATCACTTGCGAAATATAAAGAAAATTGTGGACTGTACTTACATACCAACTGAAAAGGAACATGTGATAATGACTCAGTGTATGCTATTTGTAAACTTTTTCTTTTGTTTGGAAATAACAGTTCACCAAAACTGCTTCGTAATAACTATATTATTATCTAAATTTACAATTTCCTTCCACATTCGAAATCTTTATGCTACTGTAAAATTAACGCTGTCTACGTTTACACAATTATTTAAAATGTTAATTAAAATAAATTTTACTACAGTAATCATTTTAGATGCACAAAGACTCTATCTTGTTTTCGTTGTAAACGAACACATATTTCAATAAACAATTATTAATTAATAATTATCAATTATCAATAGTGATTCTTTTGTTTTATATTCGCTGTAAATAATGGAAATAAACAAAATCTCAGTTACGAAATAGTATTAGGGCTATCAAAGGAACAGCTGTAGTTCGAAGTCAGCTGTTTAGGTAAACTTTCACCTCGCGTCACAATTTTGGAACCACTTTTCGTTGTATATGTTGGAACTTAATGTTTTTCGTTTACCTTATCTAATAAAATTTCCTAATTTACTGAGGCGTATACTGGACCACTTATATACTGTCTTTATAAATTATTATTTGCCTTTATAATTCTTTAAAGTATTAACTATTATCTGTTTAATAATAGCGTGGGCTAATTAATTTTATCTGCCAATCATCAGAGTGATTAAATAAATCATTTATATATTATGCTGCCATATAAAATGCACTGAAAATAAGAAACGAACTCCGACCACCGTCAAATTAAATTCCCTAAATTCAACTGATTTTCAAAATTGAAAATACACATTAATGCAGTTTTTAACGCTTATTGCGATAGCGAAAACAGCTTTTCAAAAATATTAAAGACAAAAAGAACATGACATTTTAAAGATTTAAAATATCCGCCATTTTGAAACTGCTGAACTAATAATTTCGCTACTATATAATTTTTGCTGTATAACGAACTTGATGAAGCAATTGCCAAAATCGATTTTAGTACCAAGTTTAAATCAAATCGGACATATAAACGGGTTCTCAAAAAATGGACTAGAGGTCAGGATCGGCGCTCATTTCAAGGTCCCGGATCAGGGAGCGTTTTCTAGCACAAAGCTAATGTTAGCACAATGGGTAGTAGTATTATTATGATCTTCCATAACATCTATACTCTCAGGTAGAAGTGAAACGGACAGTAGTTAGAAAACAGTAAAAAATCTAATTATTTCGCGTAAATGTCTATGATGGGAACTAAACAAGGATCATTGCAATACCAGCTGTTAATCAAACAGATCGATTATTCGTGTTGTGAAATCATCACGAAGCTTCTGTTTGCCAATATGGAATCAAAATAAAAACTGCGAAAGCACTGAAAAACAATTGCATTCACATCTCACACTCGATTAAATTACGTTCGATTCAAAGGTTATCGATATATAACGTTATTCAATGTTTTCTACTTATAAAAAATTATAATACATGGCAGTGCCTAAACAAAATCTTTAAAAAAAGCATAATTACTACACATAAATTTTAAAATTTCGTGCAATACTCGAGTTACGTACCTTCGCGACCAAAATTATTGAAAAAAAGTATCGTATCGTTTTTGAGAGGGGAAAGGTCGATTTGTGTAGGGGAGAGCGGGGCAATACCGTGCAGCAGGGCAATACCGTGCACCAAGTTTTTAAATACCGCAGAGAGCGTAATGAGCGCTGGGAAGTGCTGCTGTATAGCTGGAAGAATTCGTAACAGATCAGGACAGTCGGAGAGCTTATAGCTTTACATGCGTATTTGTGACGGGTTTTTTTGTTATTATATCAACTTTTCTTATAATATCAACGACGTATTAGAACTGAGGTAAGTGAAATACGTTATTAATGATTTTATTGAAACTAATTGCTGTGAATAGAGCATTTCTTCAGCTATTTTTTACATTAAATACTGGTACTTAACTTTCTTTATTTTTAGGTTAGGATTGAAAATGTGGTGATATGTCGTCATGGGGCAATGCCGCTCAAGGTGGACGGTATTGCCCCGTGTTGAACGATATTGCCCCATGTGGTATTTACTTGTTATAACTTTATTTATTTACATATTTCATTATATTGGTAGCTTATATTTGTGTGTTTTATAGCGAACATGAATGAATTGTGAATGAGTGAGAGGCCAATACTTTAACTATAGATCTAATAACATAATTTAATTCTGGAGATTATGTACTTTTTTAATTTCTAACAATGGTGAGAAAAAGAATAAGAACAACAGAGAGGGGCAAAGGATGGAGCGAACATGAGATGAACTGTGCCATTCATGATGTGAGTGCAAATGGAATAGTTAGTTCAGTTAAGCACTCTCTATAAAAATAAACCATAGTTTAGAATACTGTAAACATAGCATAATAAATAGTTACCATAACTTTTACAGAGAGATTCTTAAGCTTAAAAGCTAAGTAAAGAAAAAAATACATCTATTTACAATATTTTTTACGTGGAAATGTATAAGAGTAATAAAATTATAATTATTGTTGCACAAATCAAATGTTAGTTACTGATATCAAATATTAATATACTTAAAACATAAAAGAATATGTTTGTGAGATATTCAGGACAAAACGTATCACTTGCGAAATATAAAGAAAATTGTGGACTGTACTTACATACCAACTGAAAAGGAACATGTGATAATGACTCAGTGTATGCTATTTGTAAACTTTTTTCTTTTGTTTGGAAATAACAGTTCACCAAAACTGCTTCGTAATAACTATATTATTATCTAAATTAACAATTTCCTTCCACATTCGAAATCTTTATGCTACTGTTAAATTAACGATTTCTACGTTTACACAATTATTTAAAATGTTAATTAAAATAAATTTTACTACAGTAATCATTTTAGATGCACAAAGACTCTATCTTGTTTTCGTTGTAAACGAACACATATTTCAATAAACAATTATCAATTATCAATAGTGATTCTTTTGTTTTATATTCGCTGTAAATAATGGAAATAAACAAAATCTCAGTTACGAAATAGTATTAGGGCTATCAAAGGAACAGCTGTAGTTCGAAGTAAGCTGTTTAGGTAAACTTTCACCTCGCGTCACAATTTTGGAACCACTTTTTCGTTGTATATGTTGGAACTTAATGTTTTTCGTTTACCTTATCTAATAAAATTTCCTAATTTACTGAGGCGTATACTGGACCACTTATATACTGTCTTTATAAATTATTATTTGCCTTTATAATTCTTTAAAGTATTAACTATTATCTGTTTAATAATAGCGTGGGCTAATTAATTTTATCTGCCAATCATCAGAGTGATTAAATAAATCATTTATATATTATGCTGCCATATAAAATGCACTGAAAATAAGAAACGAACTCCGACCACCGTCAAATTAAATTCCCTAAATTCAACTGATTTTGAAAATTAAGAATACACATTAATGCAGTTTTTAACGCTTATTGCGATAGCGAAAACAGCTTTTCAAAAATATTAAAGACAAAAAGAACATGACATTTTAAAGATTTAAAATATCCGCCATTTTGAAACTGCTGAACTAATAATTTCGCTACTATATAATTTTTGCTGTATAACGAACTTGATGAAGCAATTGCCAAAATCGATTTTAGTACCAAGTTTAAATCAAATCGGACATATAAACGGGTTCTCAAAAAATGGACTAGAGGTCAGGATCGGCGCTCATTTCAAGGTCCCGGATCAGGGAGCGTTTTCTAGCACAAAGCTAATGTTAGCAGGATGGGTAGTAGTAGTATTATGATCTTCCATAACATCCATACTCTCAGGTAGAAGTGAAACGGACAGCAGTTAGAAAACAGTAAAAAATCTAATTATTTCGCGTAAACGTCTATGATGGGAACTAAACAAGGATCATTGCAATACCAGCTGTTAATCAAACAGATCGATTATTCGTGTTGTGAAATCATCACGAAGCTTCTGTTTGCCAATATGGAATCAAAATAAAAACTGCGAAAGCACTGAAAAACAATTGCATTCACATCTCACACTCGATTAAATTACGTTCGATTCAAAGGCTATCGATATATAACGTTATTCAATGTTTTCTACTTATAAAAAATTATAATACATGGCAGTAGCCTAAACAAAATCTTTAAAAAAAAGCAAATATAATTACTACACATAAATTTTAAAATTTCGTGCAATACTCGAGTTACGTACCTTAGCGACCAAAATTATTGAGAAAAGTATCGTATCGTTTTTGAGAGGGGAAAGGTCGATTTGTGTACATCTTTATCTCTCAAATTACATCCTACTTTGTATATATTACTTGCTTTGTATATATATTATATATTACATAATTTGTTTTGGATAACCTACATTTTTGCTAAAACTAATCAAAATCGAAAGTTCAACTCATTTTGATAAATCGATACTTTTGTGTTATTTTTAAGGGACGAGTTTTTCCAAAAACTGCTTAAAACTAATTTCGTATTTGGTGAAAATGCACAATACATTAATGAAACATTTTTTTATATGAGTCTTGCCAACCAAGGTTTCACTCGTTACAACACTGTCAAGACCACTTAACAGAACACAACATATATATTTGTTAAAACAGCTAGAATACATTATTATATTTTTGTTAGAGAAATCCTCCACAGTACAGGCCTAAGAAGTAGGAGGAGGTTCGTACTAACTAGGAGGTTAAACAACCTAGGGTAAATGTTCATTTAAAACTAATATAGATTTACCAAAAACTAACCGATCTATTTCTAAATTCTCTAAATAATTTAATTCCTTTGATTTGTTAACAGTTCCAAGAAATTAAATAAATTCAGAGAATTTAGAAATAACTCTTTTAGTTTTAAGTAAATCTGTATAAGTTTTAAATGATCTAATACTTGAGTAAGTTTTTCACCTCTTTTAAAATCATTGTCTAGGTCATTATCTCCACCTCCTTCTTAAGCCTGTACAGTAAGTTGACCCTAACAAAAATATAATGTTGTACTAGTTGTTATAACTATAGTCTGTTAGGTGGCCTTAACATTGTTCTAACGAGTGAAACCTTGGTGGGCAAGACCGAAATGAAAATATTGCCGAAATATATAAACTTGTTATTATTTCCTTAATTACTTTTTACAGATTGCGTACAGCAAAAACATTACGGAAGACGATTAAGTTAATTCACGTGTAAGTCAAATAGCTGCACGCAATGATTATTAATCTTCACCAACAATTCACAAATAATAAATGTTTGAAATACAGTTTAAATTTATTATGACAATTAATTATAAACTTACTAAGAGCTGTGGGGTAGTTTAACCCTACGGTCAGACACATTAGCATTCCCCGAGCTTCCACTCTGGGGCGGTCGCAGATGACTTGGCCAGAGATGTTGAAATTTCAAAATATGGAATATAAAAAGACGTGACCGGAAGTCTAAAGCAGTACTTCCGTTAATGGGCGTCACGTGTTTGCGTTTTCTAGTAGGTTAAAACATTTTGTATTCTAAGTAAAACTGCTCGCTTTTTGCTTTCTGGCCGTACAATTTGTAGCAATGTTTAGTGACAATCCGTTTTTAATCCCGAAATTTAGTCTTGTGTACTGACCAAACGGTTTGATCATTTTTTAAACGAATTCTGTACAGGATTAGCCTATTCTCCCATGATTATTTCTATCATCAAAAACTTGCATAAGGGCCAAATTGTAAGCTAAATTAACCGCCATCGTATTAAACACTGATTAGTACCAATTTCTTTGTCAATCTTAGACAAATAATTTTAAAACATCTAGCAACATCGCAGGCACGTAAATCGAAAAGAAACCATGATCCCATTTGGGAAAAACAGAGAAATCAAAAATAATGATAGTACACTGCTGTCCCGCTGACGTGATGGACCCACTTCCAAAGCTGAATGGCACTGAATAAGTAGTTTTTGTAATAGAACAAAAGCCACACGTCAGTTTCAAGAAGATGGCAATTCAAAATGTTTAAAAAAATCATACATTTTTTGACCATCCAGTTTAACTGTTATGCAAAATTTCACTAAAATACAAATATTAAAATTTTTAATTTTAAAATTAATAACAAAAAAGAAAAACGAAAATCAATCTGACAATTGCCAGAGTTTATTCTCGTTATTTTCAACATGTTTTGTATATATATATATATATATATATATATATATATATATATATATATATATATATATATGTGTGTGTGTGTGTGTGTGTGTGTGTGTGTGTGTTTAATAACATGTTAATTATTACTGTAATTTATTGAAGCGGGAATGAGGTCTCTGTTTCATAATCGATTGTTCAGCATTTGTTTTGGGTGTTTGTTTGTTACGCTACTTTGGCAAAACGCAATGCCTGATTATTTTAAAATTTGCAATGTAGGTACCGTGTATAAAATCCAAACGCACATGCGTTTCGAGATAGCGGCCTGTGATTTACAAAAACGAGTGTACGCAGTTTTAACCAAACGCGTTGACCGATTGTTTTGAAATTTTACAAGCAGGTAACTTGTATAACGCCCAATGAAAAACTTTCTTCCATTTACTTATGTTCTCAGATGGCAGCCATTAATTAACAATGACAAGTGTACACAACTGAAGCTATACTGACCGATTGTTTTGAAATTTTGTAAGAAGCTAAGGTGTAAAACACGTAATTTGTGCGTGTAGAATTTAAAAATTTCATTTCCGTTTTAAGATGGCGGTCTCTGATTTGCAATGAAGAGTACACGTAGTTTTGACTAAAATTAAGCCGATTGTTTTGAAATTTGGTAAGAAGATATCCTGTATAAAGCTGAAATGAAGTAGCCTATATGTAACACTTTTCTAATTTTTTTTGTTTCAAGATGGCCGCCTCTGACGAGTATAGCCTACACAGTTTTAATCAAACGTACTGGCCGATTATTTTCAAATTTGGTACGAAGGTACTTTGTAGAAAGCCCAAAAAACGTATGTGTAAGATTCTCCCCATTGACGTCCGATTTAAGCTGACGGGCTCTGAATATACGTTGAGAGTGTAGTTGCTGGTTATTTCCTGTAATACCGGCTGAACGACAAAAACCGTCGTAATTTTGTCAGCTGCATTGAGAAAAAGCAAAAAACCCGTAGCAATGCGTTTAAGTACTAAAAGCGCAGTGGACGTTTTATGAATAGGTCTTCAATCACTTACTCGCGTCACAGCTTTTCATGTTTGTTTGTCGATGTGTGTGTGTGTGTGTGTGTGTGTGTGTGTGTGTGTGTGTGTGTGTGTGTGTGTGTGTGTGTGTGTGTGTGTGTGTGTGTGTGCGTGCGTGCGTGCGTGCGCGCGCGCGCGTTACCTTGTTCGCACAAAAACATAGGTCTATGTAATTATAATATTAAGAGCGGTTTTCTACAAGCTATATTTCAGGACAAGAAATAATAAAATAATTTTCTTCTTACCAGTGGGCAGAATCTACTTTAAGGACCGTCAGTAACACTGAGAGAAACTGAACACAGTGTAGCGATAAATAAAACGCAATATTTTTGAAAATGAATGGATTTACCCCGCGCCCCTTGCCCTGTCCTCACCCTCCCCGTACAAGGTCACACGCACAGCTAAACTTCGTTAACTGCAACCAATTTCCGAATTAAATAATTCACGACACTGCATTTACAAACGCACCGCAACAAATTGCAAACAAATCGATACTGACCTGACCGAACATTCGACAATGGATAACCGCTGCGTAGCCAGCCGGCAGAACTCGTTACACGCGGTTTTCACCAATAACGTCGCGGTGAGCAAATATTTACCGCACCTCTGTTCTCCACTCATCTGTGATTATATTTTAGCTTTTAGCGTGATTGGTTAGGTTAAGTTAGGGCTGTCCAACCTAATATACGCTCTGTTTGATGTGAACGACACAGCTGCGTGTAGGCCAAAAAAGTAGTTTTTACACGCTTTTTCTTAACTTGCTTCCTCTGTTTATGTTTCATAATTCAAATATTGTAATCGATTTTTAACTCACTTTCCACCATCAATCGACTTGAAATTTTGCACACTTGCTTGCTTCCGATGACAATGTAATATTCAATAATTAGACACATCAAATTTTGCTTCATTGTGCTTTAATTAATTAACTAAAATTGCATATGGAAAAATAGTGTTAGCTTTGCTCAACAGATGGTGTTAGTTTCTTCTAACACTTTTCACTTTGAACTTTGAAAGTTGTCAGAAGAAGCGAGTTCGAGCCTAGCTCGACTAAATTTTTCAAAAATTTCGAAAATCGATTACAAAATCCGATATCTTTTTGATCGTTTTTATACATTAAACAAGCCGCCTCGGTGGTCTAGTGGATAGCGTACTAGGCTTTCACCCCGAGGACCCGGGTTCGATTCCCGGCGAGGGCTTGGCATTTTCATACGCTATAAAATCATTCCACCGTCTGCATTAGCCCAAGTGTGCACAATAGTCGTACGTTAAAAAAAAAAAAAATACATTAAACGTTAGCCGAGATACATAAACATATCTACTGAAAACTCAACACAACACAAACTACTGAACACCAAATACCGCAACAAACATAATACTAAAAACTAAACACAATAAACATATCTACTGAAAACTAAACACAACTACTAAATACTAAATACAACAACAAACATAAATATTGGAAACTGAACACTATAACAAACATAACTACACTCAAACTAAACACAAGAACAAACATAACTACTGAAGACTATACACAACAACAACACACAACTACTGAACACTGAACACAACAATCTAAAGTTAAAGTTTCAGAAGATACTGGTACTAACGTCACAAAATAAAATAACAACAATAATAATAAAAACAAAAATGAAGCAAATTTAGGACTAATATATTTTCTTCCACTTAACCAAAAAGGCATGTAGTTGAGGATGTTAAACAATATCTCGGATTGGTGTTGTAGTTACCTCTTTATCAAATCAAGTCTCAGGTTCAAGCTTGCAAAGGGAAAACCGAAAACTTTTGCTTTTTGCCTTAAAAAGTAATACTGGATGTAACAGAATAATAAAGGGCGTGAACGATATGGAAGATTCACATGATGGAAGAGACTGAAGGTAACACGCGGCTATAGGCCTACGTGTTTGTGAGCGACAGTTTATTTGTTGACAACACAGCACTGCTTTTAAACGAAAACAATCTTCTAATGTGATCTATTATAACTCAATGGTCACGCAGTAACAAAATTAATGTTCATTAAAGGTTGGTTTGATATGCAACGGGTAATATGCATATTTAAATAGAGCCTATAAAGATATATGGGCTAGAAATAAACGAAACAATGTTACACTATAAAGATACGGAAAGTGGAGGTAAATGTTCCCCATACACCAGGGACTTTACATCACAGCTGTTCCTTAGATAATAGCATATCAACTGAGGTTATGTTTATTGCCAACGGTAAAGTATAGGCCTATAATAACAAAGAATTCAATAATTATGAATTGTTTTTTTAATAATTGCTAAAGTGATCATCATAATTATTTGTTTTAATTAACGTGTTTTTAATAATTATATATTGGAGCTATGAGTTTCGCACACGCGCGCACGCACAAAGAGAGAGAGAGAGAGAGAGAGAGAGAGAGAGAGAGAGAGAGAGAGAGAGAGAATGTCTGTTTTATACAAAAATATAGATTTGAATACGGCTTTTAAATTTAGGATCGCTATTCATATGGTAACTGACGTACACATTTGGAATCACCCCAATAGTCTAGCAATGTGATTTATTGTTTTATATTAAAATATTCCATAAATTTTCAATTTGATCCTCAGTTCAATAGGTTGCAGTTTTTATATGCACTGCGTCCGCTAAGCTACAGGTACCGATCTGATTACAAAGGCCAGGAAAGGCAATGAACTTGGCTTCCAGGATTTCCGATATTGACAACATTTCAGCTGAGAAGATAGCGAACATTTGAATACGAATGGTTGGTCTCAGAATAAACGCAACCAGCAAAGTTGAAGATGGTTCACAGTTCTTGTATAATTATAATTAATTTAAAAAGTTGAAAAACGACGTAATTTTTATTAAAATAAAAAAAAGTTGCTTCGATTTTAAATCTAGATTTTTTCCACTTGAGCAAACATTTTGATGTGTAAAATTTATTAACTCCTCAGTTTTATTCAATTATGATTTTAATTATGTACTAAGTAGGTACTGTATCAAAGACGATTAATCTCATCAAGGTGACCTTGAATCCCTTCCGGACCAGCTGATCGGAAAATTATTTCACTTTGACAGATTTACGGTACAGGAAGTACTTCACTAATCTTTCTTTGCGATCATTTTATCCTGTAATCAGTCTTATTACGCTTTCGTTCACTATAAGAAGCTGATTAAATCGTTCTCTTCAGAGAGTTTAGAAAACTGGGTTGTTTAAGAACTTTATTATTACAGTAACTGTTGCAGATTATAAAGATAGGCATGTACAGTACAAATATATCTAAAATGCGTATCAACTTGCGTATGAATGTAAATAAGTTTGAAGTTAAATTTGTAAATAATTAAAACATGTTGTCCAAATCTATACGTTTTGTTTTTTTGCACTTACAGAAGACTGGTACTGATTGTATTTCAGTACAAATCGTTATTTTTCAGGACCTCGATCTACAATATACAGCCATATACACGCCTGATATGGGCCTACAAGAGAACCTAGTTTGTCCTCTTAACATACATACTTAACAATATAAATAGTGCGACGATAAGACGATCTTTTATACATTCCTCAACTGTTTCCCCATCATTAATTAATGCCGGTTAATATTAGTACTGCTTAAGTGTTTTGAAATATTATTCTATTTCCCTAGAGAATGACAAACAAAACCAAAAAGGGATTTTATTTTTACTACGACGTCACCTCACTTTACGATCCATGAAATGCGTCCTCCCATCATGAACAACGAGTTTTCAGCGGCCAAACTTACAAGGATCTAGTTGCTAGAAGTGGATCGACTCTCGTTCTCTAATGACTAAGTGTTCTATTTTTATTCGATTCTACTTCATATACTCGTACAAGTATGTTTTAGTATTCTAACAAAGGCACTTGGACTCGACACAGATTTGCACTTTAAAACGAAAGAGGAGAAAATTTGAAAATGTTTCAATGTTATTTTCAATTAATTATTTGCACCGAAAATATTTGTAATAATAACAATTTTAGAATAAAAAATATCTTATGCGTTATTTAAATGAAGGCATAGGCCTATAAGAAATAACAATAAACATTACTTTTGTCCTAGCTAAAATTAACACGCAAGCAAGCGCGCGCGCACACACACACACACACACACACACACACACACACACACAACTAAGTTTCTTGCAGTGCAGCTAATTAGAAGGCGCGAGATTTAGAATCCCGAGGCGGTAACCGGAAACGATCCAATTAAGCCTAACATCCGGTCCCTCCTCTTTTGCTACCAGACTAACTTCTCTTAATTTCATCAAGATAAGGTTACGCGTTACGATGCAGCTTAACAATCGGCGAGCTCTTTCAACGTGAACTCTTTTTCCTGATAAATAAAAACGGTTCTGTAATTAACCTCCCCCCCACACACACACCGAGCTTTTATTGGGTTCTAAATGTCAAGAACCCACAGGTCTTGCCGTACGTCTTCCTCGTATCGTCTCTAAGTTAACCAAATGCATACTTGTTTTTTAAAACATCCCGAGTTATAAACACATAAACATGCCGTCGAAGCTCTAACCAATTATAATTTTCGTTACTCGGCTCACTTTCACCACCTCCAATGAAGTCCAGAACTGCGGACTTTAATAAGTAGCAGCTGTTCCGTAAATTCCTGTACAAACACAAACACTCAAGAGTCTGTGAACCTTGTCGGCCATTTGGAATATATTTCTTAAACGACAACGTTAATTCATACTGATTATTCCGCTATTTATTAAGACCAAGGGCCTTGCGCGAAATTTCGCACTATGGAAGTTTTAAGTAAACACAGCCTTTTGAATAAGAGTAGTCATTGGGGTGAGAGTGGTAGTTGGAAGGACGGGAAAACACGTTTAAAAAACAAATCGAAAAGCGATCGGTTTGAAATAATAATTACAAATTTATGACTGTCATCGACCGTAATATTTATATTAACCTGTTTCCAAAGAGAGGTGTAATGAAAAACCGTAATATTCAAATACCAATAAGTAAATAAATGCGAAACGTTAGAACATTATGGTTTGCTTCTTACCTGGTATATCACAAACTCCACAATAACCTCAAACCGTATTTTGACATTTTAATTGCACTTCGTATTTTATGATGCCCGTATTAAATGTACGATAGACGGAGAAATCATAAATTTATTTGAGTAAAAACAGGTCCAAAACACGTATTTGGTATTCGATATGCTTGTCCCTACTTGTACGAAGGGCTGTCAGGGGACTGTCAGTAGGGTCACATAACCTATAAGTTTAATGACTTTAAAGTAAATATTGAAACTGTTCTAAGCACGTTTAGCAAAAAGTGGCATTTTTATGGTATTGTCTATTTGTGATTAATAAGTTAGCTTCATAAAATATACAAAATATTGTCTGATTTGTGATGCCGCGCATGCGCATGCTAACTGCGCATCCATGATGCCGTTTTGCCTATGACAGTTAAAAGTGTCTTTTATGTTAAAATTTTCCACAAACAGTAAGTTTTAGCGCAAAATTGTTTTGCAATGTCAGAAGCCGGTTAAAGAATCTTTCTAAAGATACCTCATTTGGGCCTGTACGAATAATATGTGCTGAGAAAAAGGGATGTTGACTCGAGAAATAATAAATGATAAAATTATGTTTGTATCTCATTTTAATGGTCTTGGAGCCGCCTCGGTGGCCTAGTTGATAGCGTACTGGGCTTTCACCCCGAGGACCCGGGTTCGATTCCCAGCCAGAGCTTGGCATTTTCATACGCTATAAATCATCCAATCGTCTGCATTAGCGTAAGTGTGCACAGTAGTCGGACGTTAAAATAAAAAAAATTAATGGTCTTGTACGTGGGAATGATGTTCGCTACTTAAATTTTGTATATATTTTTTTGCTTTTAAAGACACAGTCAGCTGGGTCCACATACTTTTAATCAGATTTTTTATGAGGTTTAAGAAAACATCACGCTAAAATTAATTCCATATGTAATCGTTGATTAAATTTACTTTAGAAGTGTAACTATATACTTGAATGATAGTTATAAATTATAAAGACGGAGAGAAGTGTCATTTTGCAACCCAAATTAATACAATTACCCCGTTCTTGTATAAATTACACAAAACACAGCGGTCGCTTTTGAATCGACGCATCGTACGTGATAAACTACACTGATAAACCACATCAAAGACAAAACTCGCTATCAATCTCTTTGGAAAAGCTACTAATTCATTATCACGATACAAGGACTTCCGCCTGCCACAGAACTACAATATATTACAAAAGAAACCCTTGACCAGAGCCATTCACGCGTTCGCCTCTATAGAAGCTGGACTGTGTGTCACAGTGCCGTTGCATTACTTCCACACCGGCGACATGAAAGGTTTTGCATTCACGTGCGAGATTGAAACCGGCAAAGCGTTTGTCGCCGATAATTAAATTAAACACAAACACCGGCTGGTTTTATGCCCGCTTTGTTCCACGATTTACCAATTCAGCCGTGAACAAAGGTTGAGTTTTTAGAAAAACTGCAGCTTCATTGACAGAGAAGCGAACTGACCGACATCTAGTTACGGAAGTTCGGACACGACATATTGCCGGACCTTGTCTTCCATGAACGCTCTATGCTGTATAAAAAGTAAACAAATTATAACTATTTGTGCTTTGAAAATAATTTGCTTCTAAGGTCTGTTACAGCTCTAAAAAGCCTTGTAGAGCTCACGAAACGAATTTTGTTTACCGTTTGTAGGCTTACGTAATTAGTAATTAACAATATATACACTCATGGCAATAGATATGACGCACAAGAATATGTTTGATGGCAATTCCCTACAACATGAAGTAGAAGTTACGTGTAAAGATTTCCATAAGTTAATAGGTTTCAGGCTATCAGTTTTCAGGTCATCTGGGTACACAGCTTTTTTCTTACGTGGACCTATATTCGTCTTTGTGCTAAAAAATTGAAAAAAAAACATTTACAAATTAAAAACTTTATACAACCATTTTTTAAAAATTACTATGTAACACTAACAAAAACAGGATTTCTTCAAATCTGATTTAACGATTTTCAGTTCTTGCTAATTCTTAAATACAGACAAAACATGTTGGTCGACCTTTCTACACATTTTGATTAGAGAACTATCGACAAAAATTAGAACATTGTAGATAACTAATTTCTCAAAACCTATTTTCCGGATTTTTCTAAAATTTTGGTCACCTGTGAAGTTTATAACCGAATTGGCGCAGCGCATTCAAAATCCCCCCTGAAGTTTTTAAGTTTCAAATTTGCTACACTCACTTGTGTTTAGAATCTTCATATACAGTACGACCAGAAATCCAGGAAAATATAAAAAAATATTTTTGTGAAATGCAATTTTTATTGTCATTTTCGACACTTTCCAAATCGGTTTTTTTAGGGGAAACAACACTTAAGTTTTATTCTTGTTAGCGCTATGCTCACAATTTTGTTTCACCGTTAGCTGTCAATCCCAATATTTAGAAATATCACTTAGCTATTAAAACATACAACAATACTTAAATATTTGCGTAATATTTATGCTGTTTGCTGTAATCTTCTTGATTGTTTGAAATCAAAGAAAATTTAGTAATTATTTAGAAAAGATTTCTTTTTCAATAAATCTTAAATTTATTTCTTTTTTAGGGTTAGAAAGTTTTAAAATACATAAAGCTAGGCTACATAAATCATGTTCATGCAACAGGTTTTACCAATTCTGAACTTTATAAACAACTAAACGTTTTTAGTCTTCTTTAACACACACGTTCAGTTTTACTGAGCGACAAACACATCGCTTGCTCGTTTTCCCACTTTAAATCTTTTAACTGAATCTGGACCTAAGCCCTGACTCGGTTTCTCAAACTTTAACCAACAAACTTGTCAGAACTTTTGCTCTTTTATTTCTAACGATTCCACTGATAAATACTTAGGCTATATCGTGCTGTACGAAAACTTCCTGAAAAGTGTAGAGAATTTGATAAAAAATAACCGTAGGATTATGTAACTACGAGTTGAAAAATAAACTACTGAGCAAGGAAAATGGTAAGATCCTTGACTTGTCCAGCTATTCCAAAATCTATATCACCGCGCTAGATTCAAAATTTGACACAAAAATATAAAGCTTGAAAGTGCCTTAAACAGCAAAATATGTTCAACCTTTTCAAAATTGCGGCATTAAACAGTCTTAAGAAATTATAACTTTAGAACGTCTTTTTAATCTGATTCAACAATCATAATCAGCCTGAAAGTCTGCCAAAATCAGCATTATATAGTTCTAACGAGATATTAAAAAGGTCAAACATTTTGTAATGCTAATTTCCATAACGGAATCAGATTTTAAATGCATGAGACAGTTACAACATGCTGTGATTGTTTTAGACTTAGTTTTCAACTACCGTAGGTATATGAAATAACTGACCGAGGAAAACAAAGTTTCTGTTTCAACTTGACCTTTCAGCATTTGGTTTGTGCGTTTGTTTGTTTCGCAGTTTTGGCCAAACACATAAACCGATTGTTTTAAAATGTGGTTCGGAGCTACCTTGTATAAATTCGAACGAACAATTTGTAAGATTTTTTTTCACTCGTTTCAAGATTGTTTTTGAAATTAGTATGAAGGTACCGTATAACGCCCGAAAGACGAGCGTGTAATTTTTTCCATTCAGTTCCTTTTCAAGATGGAAGGCTTTCATTTAACGTTGAGAGTGTAGTTGCTATTAAACGAGCGAAGCGAGGTCTCTGTTTCAACTCGACTGTTCGGCATTCGGGCTAGCATTTGTTCTTTTCTTTATTAAGCACTTTTGGTCAAACGCACTGAGCGATGTTTTAAAATTTAGTACGAAGGTAGCTTGTATAAAACCCAAATGACGACTTTGTAATTTTTTTCTTACGATGGCAGTCTTTCATTTACAATGACTAGCGTACGCAGTTTTGGCCAAAAGCACTAACCCGATTGTTTTGAAAGTTGGTATGCAGGCATCTTACTTATATAAAGCCTAAATGACTTATCTGTAACACATTCTCCCATTTATTTCTGTTTCAAAATGACGATCTCTGATTAATCGAGACGAGTGTACACAGTTTTAGCAAAAAGCAACGACCGATTGTTTTGAAATTTGATACAAAGTTATCTTGTGTGAAGCCCAAATGACTTCTCTGTAAGACTTCTCCAATTTACTTCTGATTCAAGATGGCGGCCTCTCATTTGAAGTAACTAGTATACGCAGTTTTGGTCAAACGCATAGACCGATTCTTTCCAAATTTGGTACCAATATACCTTGTATAAATACCAAATGACGTATATGTAACATTTCTAATGTAAATAGGAATTTACTTCCGTTTCCAGATGGCGATCTCTGTTAACACATTTGCCGATTGTTTTGAAATTCGGTACGAAGGTACCTTTTATAAAGCCCGAAAGTATGATGTGTAAGTTTTACTCCCAATTACTGCCGTTTCAACATGGAAATTCTGATTTATCGTTGAGAGTGTAGCTGCTGTTTATTTCCTGTATTACTGGCTGAACGGCAATACGTACCTAAATTTTCACCGCTTCATGAAGAAAGATCATACAATGCCTAATAAAGTTGGTCCAGTAACATTTTTCATAAATATTACAGTTAAATTGGCGGAAATACCTACAAGTTTCCGTGCAGCGCGCTGTATAATAATTATGAATATACTACTAGATCTACTATTCTTTGAACTACTACTTAATAATACTGTGAACTAACGCTCCGTCTAATTCTATTTCGGCATCTTTCAACCCCACTTCTATACAGTAATCGCACACACAGTATCGATTATTGTTCATAAATTACTTACTTCTAATTACACGGGGAATCGATACAGGTAACCATGACGACAGCGAATAATTGCACAAACCGCCAACCGATTCTGTTTCAATTAATGCAGCCTACAGTTAGTGGAGGTGCTTTCACTCTTGCGGTAACCGTCGGTTATGTACTCGCCGAACCAAACGTGGGCAGGGGTAACTTAACGCAGTATTATTACACCCGGTGGTGATTCAAAATGTGATTTTAGTAAACAAAATAACCTATTTTGGATGTTTATAAGAGTTAATATATTGTCGTGCATACAATCCGTGAATAAACTATAGAAATATTTACAATTCGCGCATGCGCTCGCGAGTATTTAAAATTCGGTAGGTACATTAAAGTACTAATCCGGTACAACCTTTACACATGATTTAAGCTCTCACTAAAATCTAATTTACTGATTTACCTGTTTTCTGTATATAGCTTTCGAAGTAATTTCTTTCAGAAAATGGCGTGCAATACGTTTAATATGTAAACAAAATATTAGAGCTATGTTCAGTATAATAATCTGCCTTCCCTAGCATCGTCAATTCTACTTTCGTTGAACCTCCATCTTCAAAAACTATTTCTATACTCTATACGCGTCAACGAAAATAGGGAAGGCAGATTATTATACTGAACATAGTGACAATAATCCTAGCAGAAAAGAAGAAGAATATAAAAAGAAAATATTAGAGTATTAATAGTGTAATCCCTTAAGGCAAACAATGCAAAATCGTTAAGCTGAGTTTTGTAATCTGTAATATTTGTTGGCAAGAAAAGAATCGGAAAACAGAAAATTCAACATTTCAATAAGACGTAAGAATCCATAAAAATCTCGATATCGATTTTTGTTCAAATTACACGTACGCGCGCGCACACACACACACACACACACACACACTTTATATTTTTAAGCACTGCTGTAAAGTAGACTTCACTGCCATGTTTTACACTACAATAGGTCGGGTAGTTTCAAATTTTTGATGTGCTGTATAGGTTAGTTGGGTAGTAAAAATTTTTTTAAATCCAATTTTCCTCAGTCCCTCTTATCCTCCATGCCCTCTGTTATCTTGGAAAACCGTCGACAATCGGCACTTTTTTAGTGTCCTGCCTATAACTTCCTTCGGTTCATTACTTCGCGAAAAAACACACAGATATTTGCTGACTTAGAGAGGACAAAATTTCCTAAACTATTAATATTTAAAGTTTTATTGTACAATGAACAGTGACAGAAATGTAAAGTTCCAAAAAGAAAAGAAAAATTAAGTGAATGACAAACATTTTTACCTTCTTGCCACTTAACGTCGTAATAACGCAGTAACACTTAATTTTATCATAAAAGACATAATTTTCAATCATGTAGATAATTTATTTAGCTACAAATTCCACTGGTTAATTTTGTTTTTATCACTTATTATCACGAAATAGGATAAACTTTAATGGAATTTGTTTTCACGCATGCGCAACCAAATATATGTAGGCAATGGTAGATCGAAGTAAAATGGTTTTATTAATTTTCTTATAGACTGTCATTCGAAGTAGTGAAAACAATTGGGGCTTTAACAATAGCTAAAACAAATATTGCAAACACTAATTTTATAAAGTAAAAATTAAACTTCGCATAGTGTACATTTCTCATGTTTCCGATTAATTAAAATTAGATTTTTCAAAAATTTACAAAGCCAAAAACAGTTTTTCTATTTCCTATAAAGTAAGTACTAGAAGTAACTTAAGTATTTTCATAGTTTTATCACTGCACACTCAAATGAAAGCGGCAAGGTACATAACGCACTCTGTTCGTAAAACAATAGGTAGCCTATATCCTACCTAATCAGCTATATGCAATTAGGAATCACTTTATTCTGATAATTCCAAAAAAACCAAAATCATGTTATATGTTAAATTATAATTAAATATTGTTTACAGTCTCATTTGAACATCATATCTTCTTCACTTTGAACCGAGATACTTAAAAAAACACTATCACAACTTGCTTTACCGTTTAAACGTTACAGGTGTTTTACAGTTCGCTCGAAAGCATAATCGTTGCTAATTCAGTAGGCCACCTTCCCCACTATGAAACTTTGTTTTTAATTCAGCTGTTCTCATTTTAAATGTCTGATTTATGGACTGCGCCGTTGAAACTTTCTTATCGGCGCTCGTTAACGTTTTAATAAAGAAAGGTTTTGCATAGCGTAATTATTTATGCAAATTTCCCGCAACTGCGCATGCCCGCGACACGCCGGTCTTCTGGTGCCGAGTTAAAATTATGTTCAATTAATGGTAAATAATCACGCGATTTTTGGTTTAATTAAAAGTGTCGTCTGCTTTACGCGTTAGCAATTACATTGTTCAGGGTGAGACACCATAACCTCTCAAATAGAACAGTGGTGATTGACTCAGAAGGTGCAGTAGTTGGTGAAAGATTCTGTTACAATTCAAACGCCGGAATGTTGTGACCCATCAAGAATGTAGATCATTGGATCTTTTTTCTCCTGAAGTCGATCTTACGGTCGTTCTGAATACCGAGTGGTAGGACTTTATAATTGTTTGTCAGCTCTAAATTAAATTAAATGCAGAATGTGAGGGGTGGCCTACCCTGCTCAGAACTCAATGCCTGCTGGGAAGATGTTTCCTAGATCGACAATGCCAGAAGGCTTATCTCGTACACAGCTTTTTAAGTTGTTAACGTTTAGCCTATAACTACTGCAAACTCGCGATTATGCAAGGTAATTGGGACCGAGACTACCCCGGTAAAGAAAAGCTCGGATAAAATAATTTGTAAACGACGAAAAAACAAGAAGAGTTTTAATGTTAAAAAAACAGGTTATAGGCCTACACTAACAACCAAACATAACTCAGTAAGAAACTTTAATAAAAATAAAAATCTCTACAATATTTTATCTTAAAAGTCTTTGATATCTAAAAGTCGGTATCTAAAAAATTTATAGTATTTTATCTGTTTCTGAAAAAGCCGGGCTAACTTCTTGCGTCTCTTGGACGCGGCGATATTGCGCCAACGCTGTAGAAACAGATTATGCGACAAGGATTCATCTTGCTCCAGAGTGAGATATTTTTGGAATTAATCTTGTCAGCATCGCCCTCTTCGTCCTGTTTGCATTGTCAACAGGTACTGCATTAGCTAGTTCGACTAGTTCACTGACAGAGTTTTCATTATCATGTTTTGACACAGTTTCCTCCACGAATTTTGTACGAAATTTTACCATAAATTGCCAATTGTGCCAAACAAGGAAAGCAAACCTCTTTTATATTCCTAGAACCGTTATTGGCCGAAGCGTCGAAAGTGCCAGAGTTTCACATCGCCCATTTCTACACCCCTAATCACATTTCAACCAACCAAATAAAATCATACATTCTAAAAATAGCACCAGCTGTGTATCCGTTCCTAATTCTGATGTAGGTCTAATGTAATGTGGCCTTTTTTAATGCTCGGTTAAATTCGGAGCCTCGGTTGACCGGGACTCGGATAATCGCGAGTCTACTGTATATGCTTTTCAAGATAACCAACATTTAAAGTGTATATCTGAGTAATTAATTTCATTTAACTTGTTAAAGTATTTTATCATTCAACACTTCTGGGACGTTTATTTTCGCGGCAAATATAAAATGGATGCTTTTTACTTCGATAATTTTGATTTTTAACGTTTTGAATTCATTTTGTAGTCGGTCTAAACGAGTTTTTATGCCTTCGTCGTCAAAGGCTTGGATCATTTATACCAGTAATAAAGGCGTACCTTATAATATGCGAGGCTTATCAGTACCATCGTCAGTACATAAAACGTACAATAATGAGCCACTGGAGTTCATCTAAATACTCACCTTAGTTAAGTCTAATGCAACAATCACGAAATTTCATCTGAAAACATTTCTTTTTCAGGTACGATTCAAGCAAGATGTAGAAGGACCTTTTTTTCTCCTCAAGACTATCTTAAGATCACTCTGAATACTAAGAGGTCCTATGATTGTCAATTGATCATATATTGTTTATGTCAGCTCTTTCTTTAATTAAATAGAAAATTTGCGGATCCTACAAGATGGATGGCCTACCCCACTCGGAACTGAATGCCTTCTGAGAAGATGTTTCCAGAGTGACATACCTTTCCACGAGGCTTATTTCGTAGATTGTACACAGTTTATGAGATCATCATTCAACACTTCTAGGACGTTTGTTTTTGCAAAGCAAATGCTCTTTACTTCGTTAATTCTGTTGATTGAACCTGTTTTGTAGTTGGCCCAAAAGAGTTTTTTTGCACGCATGAATCACCTATATCACGAATAAAGACGTAGCCTACAATATGCGAGGTTTGTAGGTACATAATCAGTATACAAAACTTACAACATTGAGCCATTGTACTGGCCTAAATGCTCACCATTAAGTGTAGTCTAATGAAACCATGACATTTCACTTCAAAACGTTTCTTTTCTAAGTATGATTTGAATAAGATGTAGAAAGTATATGGCAAAATCTTCTTTAGTGCACTATACCAGATTTCATCAAATGCTTAAATATTTGGCACATGAGTATGTCACATGTACGGTAACATACATTGTAGTCACCATATTTATTTTGGTTTCTGCACCAACCGTTTTAACTGAAAATCTGGAAATATTTTTAACTCCGTAACTTCTCCCTCCACAACTTAAAAAAAATGTATCTGCTGCCATTATATTTTCCTATATTTGGACTATGAAGAAATTTCATAATTTTCCAACATACGATTTACGACTTGAAGACATCACGGAAATAGTAACAGAGAGGCGCATGCGCGAAAACATTACAACTATGTTTGGTATAAACAGTAACAACTCGAAAAAAGCAATTAAGGCAAACACAATAAAATGATCGATAAACAAACAGAATTTAATCTAACTGCAATAAAAACGGTGTTTATTATCACGTTATGAATTTGTTAATTTGCAATGTTGACAATTGCGGGAGATTACATTCAGCGCCCCCCAATAAAGGTAACTATATTACCTGCGAGGCATCTGTCAAAACAATGCGTTCCAATTCATTTATGATTATTGAATTATTTCCAATGTTTATACCAGGTGAAATTTAAATGGATCACCCTACTATTTTCTAAATTACTTCAGTTATAGTCTACCGTTTCCAACCACCTAGGATGATCAATTGGTAAATTCTTCGTATTGACAAAGAGGAAATGTTTATCTGACATCTTGGAGTGTGTGTGTGTGTGTGTGTGTACACACAGCTGTAGGATTAAAATTTGTAAACATATGTAAGCTATATGAAACCGGATAAACTGTACCAAATTCTTGAAGAGATAGGTCCGAACTACTATATATTATTTGGGTTTTTAACAGCTACATTTGATCAAAACGTAACCAACATTTGAGCGACATTTAATATCAAAATAGTTAAAACTTTTTAGATATTATTTACATTTATTTATTTATAGCACCTAATTAAATTGCAATAAAAACCTAAATCCGAATAATTTTCAGTTTTGAATTTTGTAAGTCTGATTTTTCACTACAATATTTTTCACTAAAATTTAAAAGAGTATTTTGCTGTTTTCAAATTTCAATGTTAATTTAAAACGCCATTTTGTGCAAATTTTTATAAAATTTTATTTTTAAAAATTACATATTTTTAAAATTTAAAAATGCCCACTATTTAGACGGTTTTTGTTGACTACCCAACTTCTCACTTTTCGAAATATTTTTTTCAAAATATCGGACCATAAATTCGAACTGTAGAGGCAAATACAGAAATAAATAACATTTTTAACGGCTTCTCAAAACTCTTTTTAGAAGTACGTGCTTATTTAATGTTCTTAGGTCTAGAGTCTGGGTTTTAAATTAAGGGTTGTTTCCAATAGATTCGCCAATTTAGCATGTTTGTGAACAGGGTGCATTACCTTCAGCTTTAGCCTAATGTTTATGTGAATTTTTCGGATAATGTCTTCATTATTGTAATGGCATACAGCAATAGGCTACCGCTCCAGAGTACATCGGAAATTATTCAGATGCGAGTTCAAAGACAGATAATAAGCTCAAACTTTTCAACGCTACATAAATTATTACAATGTGGCCATTTTTAAATACCTCGACATTTTTCATTAAAATTTACAACTTCCTCCGTAAACCGGAAGCGATTACTTATATTACAGGAAGTTAGGTGTAGCCGAGGGGGCGTGGCGATTTTTACTGTAACGGACAGTATAGGGGGAGGAGTTAGCGACAACCAGGTAACTTAAGGCCGTAGAACACGAAACTTTGTAATACTTTACATTCCTGAAATTCATTTTATAATTAAACTAGGAAACTGCAAGTTGCGAAAGCCGCAATTACCGGTTTGCTTGCAAGTTGCGCGAGTCTCTATGGTCATCTTAATTTGAATGTTATACAGCACTGAACTTGTACTCGTTAACTTATATAATACATTTAATATTAATCATGCAGGGTATGAGTGATAAATAAGATTATTACTAATGGTTAAAAAGCAGTAGACCTCGCAATATATACCTTTATTGATATACAGAGCGCTCCAAGACAGCGGAAGCCGCCTCGGTGGCCTAGTTGATAGCGCACTGGGCTTTCAACCCGAGGACCCGGGTTCGATTCCCGGCCAGGGCTTGGCATTTTCATACGCTATAAATCATTTCATCGTCTGCATTAGCCCAAGTGTTCACAATAGTCGGACGTTAAAAAAAAAAAAAAATCCAACACAGCGGTCGTAACTTTTTTTGCCAATTTAACCGGTAACCGTAATATCTGCGAAAAATGTTATGGAACAACTCTATTGGAAGCTCTGTGCTCTTTCTCAATGAAGTGGTCAAAATTATAGTAGGTCTTGTCGTTCAGCCCGTTGAGTCTGCCATCTTTAACGGTAAAAAATCTTACAAATACGTCTATCGGCCTTCGTACAAAGTTTTTAAACAATCGGTTAATGCGTTTGGCCAAAACTGCATACACTCATTATGGCAAATCAGAGGCCGCTATCTTGAAACGAAAGTGGGAGAAATCTTATACATAAATCTTTCAGGCTTATTACAAGGTAACTTCGTACCAAATTTCAAAACAATCGGTGAATGCATTTGGCCAAAACTGCGTACACTCGTCATCGTTAAACCAGAGGCCACTATAAAACAGACGTAAAAGGGGAAACATCTTATATGTCATGTGGGCTTTATACAAGATATCTTCGAATCGAATTTTAAAACAGTCGGTGAATAAGTTTGGCCAAAACTGCGTACATACTCTCATCATTGCAATTCAGAGGCCTTTATCTTGAAACGGAAGTGGGAAGAAACTTTGTATGTAAATCTTTCGGGCTTTTTACAAGGTAGCTTCGTACCAAATTTCAAAACAATCGGTGAATGCATTTGGCCAAAATTGCGTACACTCATCATCGTTAAACCAGAGGCTACTACGCTTATCTTGAAATGGAAATAAATGATGAAACATTTTTATAAGTCATTTGGGCATCATACAAGAAATCTTCGTACCGAATTTCAAAACAATCGGTGAATGCATTTGGCCGCCATTTTGAAACGTATGTAAATGGGATTACACATGCATTACACGAAATTTATAAAGGTACCTTCGTACCAAATTTCAAAACAATCCGTGAATGCGTTCGGTCAGAATGTCCAGATACAAACATACAAACCAAATAGCAGACCTCGCTTCGGCGGATCGAAATTATTATGGTATAGTCAATTTAGTGAATACCCTAAATTTCTCCCGAACGCTTGTAATATGTACAAATATGTACAGTATTCCAATCCGAACATTGTATTCAGTTTAGAGCTGAGAAACGATCTCGCAACAAGATCTACTCCGATTGGTTGGCTCAAGGTCACAGTGCGAGATGGCCCATCCCTCAACGGAACTGACTCGTTACGCAAGGTATATCAATTAATTTTCATTTTTTCTCATTGTGTTACACTGTACTTTACTAAGATTTATTGATTTATTACAAGTTAAGCAATAGTTTAACTTTAGCATATTTTCTAAGCACTGCAATACACGTATCCAAAGACAAATACAGTTTATTTAATAAGAGAAGTCCTTTACATCTCCCACCAGTGCTCACATGTGCTACCCTAAAGGTTCATTTACATGTTACCAGTGGCTGGCATGCCAGTTGAGAAAAAACTGGAATGTCACTGGCATTGCTAACTGGCCAAGCATTGTTTGTTTGTTAAGGGCGTACGACTTGGTTGATTTGTTTTATTTGTTTAAAAATGACTGAAACATCAGAAGGAATTTCTAAATAATACGTAGATCTTAAAGTTTTTTTTGCACATCCTTCACTGTAAAATTTGGTACATTGCATCAAGGCATTCCTAGCCTCCCGATTGCGGTAATCTTTACTATACATGTTCCACAAGTTTTCGTGGTCGCGGTACAACTGTACAAATGTTAAAAGTTTTTTCCTCACTCCAACGAATAGCCATTTTTATTTGCTTTAACTACTTAAACAGGACTTGGTAAACGTAATCCACGTGTTTGAAAGTTTCCAGCGACTGGCGGACAGCGGTTGGCGCCAGCGAGGCAGAGTGGTGGAAGGGGAAGCTGGAGCGCCAGTAAAACAAACATATTTGTTCTGTTGGAGCTGCCAGCAACTGGCGCACCTGCGGGCCTGTCCAGCGACTAGCACAGGGCGTTTACACGGTGCTAGTCACTGGCATCCAGCGACTGGTAATCTCAACTGGAACACCGACTGGCATCGTGTACATGGGCCTTAATTAATTTTCTTTTTTCCCTTTAAGCAGGCTATATTCATTACAAAACGAACAGATTACACAAAACTGTTTATGTCGGTCAGTTCGCTTCCCTGTCAACGAAGCTGCAGTTTTTCCAAAAACGCTAAACGTTTGTTCACGGCTGAATTGGTAAATCGTGGAACAAAGCGGGCATAAAACCAGCCGTGTTGGCGTGTATGTGTTTGTGTTTAATTTAATTATCGGCGACAAACGCTTTGCCGGTTTCAGTCTCGCACGTGAATGCAAAGCCTTTCATGTCGCCGGTGTGAAAGTAATGCAACAGAACTTTCCGATAAACAGTTCTGGTTCTATTGCGGCAAACTTGTGAATGGCTCTCGTCAAGGGTTTGTGCTCGTCTAATTTTTATCGGGAAAAGTTTGTAATAAAAACTCTGTTTATCGATGAATGTATAACCGCTTTAATTTTTCCAGAAATAAACTATGGACGTGCTCAATACGTAATGGTTAAATTTTAGAAATTACCAATAAGCACGCACGCGCGAGCGCCCTCTCCAAACACCTGTATCTATATGACGATTTTTTTTTATTTTAAGGCGAAAAGCACATTGAGGCTATTATCGACTCCCTAAATGTAAGTGTGAGTGTAAAGTGTTAAAGTCGTAAGTGTAGTGTTGCAAGTGTAAGTGTGTGTTAGACTCGGGTACCGCGAGGGACGTCTAAATCCTCTCAATAGGTGCAGGTAGTCTGTATCCCCTGCGGGGCTCTATATGACGATGCGACTTTGATGAGGCTATATAAGTGCCACAAAACGTAGAATTTACATTATTTAATTGAATTTAATTAGAGACTATTAAACAGATTTATTTCTACAACATAAATTTAATCTATTTTATTTTATTTACAGAACACACAGTCGGTACTTGGTGAAACTCCATGATATCCAGCAAAATTAGAACACTTATACAGTTTCAATAAAATTCTTTTATTTAGTGAAACACGTTTCGCCGTGAGACATCTTCAGATATGGTAAAGCTAAAAATTATAATGTACTTATGTTTAAGCTGATGTTAAAACTGGAAGGGAGAAGGAAAAGAAACGAAGGATGGTGTATGAAAATTAGTGTGCAGCTGGTTGGGAAAATCCACTAAAATACGCTTAAGTAAGAGAGATGGTTATTGTTAGTCTGTTGGTTTAAATTAAAATTTGGGTTTTTACCAATTAAAAATAATTTAAAAATATTTTCAGAATCTTCAAAGTATTTAGTAGTATATATTTTTGGTTTTTACGGATTATAGTGATATTGTTCAAATTAAAAGAATAACCACATTCTGATAAATCATTCAAAAAATGTCACTTTTTAGTATTTCCAACTATGTAAATATTCTTAAACACAAGTTTTTTTATAGTTTTTCCAAACTGCCCCAAGTATTCACAAGGGGCAACTTTATATAAGCCACTGTTTAGTATAAGATCTACAGTATTTTATCCTTACTGTTGACAATGTGTTTCTGTAAGTTCGATGTACAATTAAAAATTGTCTTATAATTACTTTTTTCTAAAATAAAATTTCTAATTTTATAACTTATATTACTTAAAAATGGTATTTTACAGTATTTTTGTGTTTTCTGTAGTTGATTTACTTACAATATATAACATACTAATTACTAATTCTGTTCTGTAGATTTTGAAGTTATTGTAGTTCTGAAGATGCCTCACGGCGAAACGTGTGGAACTAAATAAAAGAATTTTGTGTAACTACGTAAGTATTCTACGTTTCCTGGATATTTTATTTTAAATTTACTACAACTACCTGGAGTTATGAATCTTGATATACCTACCGAAAACAAACCCTTTTTTTTAGAAATTCGACTAGTAAATTCTTAAGTAATGTTAAATCAACTCGTATAGTATTCAACAATACTGACAGATCTTCAAATAAAAACCAAACCTTTTAGTTTTTTTTAAGGCGAAAACACATATCGCCTCGCTAAATGTATTTATTTTTTTTTAACTTCCGACTATTGTGCACACTTGGGCTAATGCTGACGCTAAATGTAAGTGTGAGTGTAAAGTATTAAAGTCGTAAGTGTAGTGTTACAAGTGTAAGTGTGTATTAGACTCGGGTATCGCGAGGGAAGTCTAAATCCTCTCAATAGGTGCAGCTAGTCTGCACCCCTGCGGGGCAAACCTTTTAGACTTAGTCGACTTGCAATATTTATTTATTTATTTATTATAACTGATTTTTTCAGAACCGCCATTATAAATATACAGCGCCTATTGCCCATCATAGGCTATAGTGAAAAAGTAAAATATTTCTTTTTCCTTTTACTTCCAAACAGTTAACTTACAAAATTGTTTTATTTCAAAAAATTTGTAGAATGAAAGTTATGGAACTTCATATCTGTTCAACATCTGCGTAAAAGTTCGGTAGCCAATCCTGAGGGGGAAATGATTTTTCGATAACTCTCGCACAAGATCATTTCCCAAAGTATCTACAATTCAAATAACGGAAAGTATGAGCATTATTGCACAATTTCATTCCAATACGCATAGCCGTAAAGAACAATGCCTGTGAGATTTTGTCAACAGTACTGCAAAAATGCATGTTGCATTCATCAAACATTAATCACTTAATTTCACAGCTTTGTTAATTCTGCATAAATTACAACGAAGTATCCAGCAAATTATACAGCGTTTTAATATCGCGACTGTACAACGTATTAAAACATAAAACTAGCGAAATTTAATTACTACAATAACATCTACCTGTTATCAATTTACGATCGATATAAACTGGGTATGAAAACCATTAAGCGTGGCAAATAATCCGCAGATTAAAATTTGTTCCTGCAAACAAAAACATTGGACACAGTAGAAAATGACGCGTACTCTAAAAGTAAATTTAATTGCAACCGTTATCACGTTTCAAAACAATGTATAATAATTATTTCGTGGTAATTATACGAAATCATATAATGCAAGAGGAGTTATTTAGAGATTACAACAGCAACTATTGTTTGCGAATTATCGGATTATAGATTTTACCATGAAATATGGCCTTTGGAGATCACAGCCGTCGTTTGATTATTAAATCCAATACTGTATTAATATAAATTCACATTTATTTTCAGCTATATTATTGGGAAAATGAGCTACTTTTTTCCGGAGAAAAACTATCATCGCCGTCACGCGGAAATGAAACATAAAAAAAATCTTACAAAATTCAGAAAAAAATAGGTAATATAAGAAAAATAACTTATAATAATACAAATAAATAAAACAAAACAAAATATAATAGATGTTATAAATATATGCCTAAAACTAGTTAACAATAATAATCTTTAAAACAACAACATACTGTAAGACTGTAAATGGGCGTCACAATAATAACAAGATAAATAAAAGAAACAAAACAGAAACGTAATTAAAACTAATTAACAAAGTAAAAACAAAAAATAAAAATAATAAAATAATAAATAATAATAAAAAAATATTAAAATCTATATTTTTAGCTGTCATCTAATTACGTTACTACCAAAGTTATAGGCGAAAGGATAACAGCAAAAGTAACTAATGCGCCTATTATAAGTCTATAAAGAAACCATTCAAATTCTCCTGCTCGGATGATAAAAATATTCGGTAAAACGCACTTTGTCAATGCTGATAATTTTCGCACCAAAACGCTTTACTATACGCCCAATAGTAATAATCCAAAAAGTACAAGTGCGGAAACAAAGGGAAGTTAGAAAAAAAATTATAATAAATTTGGCAAACATAACCTAAAAATGACTAGGCGCGGAAGTAGGTAACGTGTTTTTTTATAGCGAAAATGATTTATTAAATGCTTGTTATTAGTAATGCAACAATTTTATTAAAACAAAGTATACTTAAGAACCTAACTATAATGGCTGTTGGATGAAAAACCTAAACGGTTTTGCGTGTAATTAAATAACCATGTAATGACTGTTAGGTTATTAGCATACTAAGCACGGCTAGTGGTCGGTTAATGTTTGATATCGTCTTATCGTAATAAATTTATTCTTCCGTGGGTGAATATCTTTTAATTTAATAATAAAGTAAATAGAAGAAAAACAATTGTAGAACTCATAATTTCCGTAAAAATGTTAAAAATTAACAAATACGAAAAGTGCATACTATTAATAGGCTACGAACTCAATATCAGATTATCTAGCGAAAATATTTTGCGCACGGAATCTGAATTAGCTCATCCAATCGCGTCATCAGAATACGAAAGATTTGTGCTTGCGCATAATCGTTACTGATTAATAATAGTATCGCATTACTAATGAATCACTGTGACCATATCGAAATCGTCGTCGATATAATATACGACTGAATTCATGTTAAAACTGAACCTTTGAGACTTTTGTAATTTTTACGCTAAAACGTTTTATTATACGCGCAAAATTAATAATCCAAAACATAAAAGTGCGGGAAATTATCGATAAAATGAAAGTGACAGACATAACCTCAAAATTTGTTAATGTTTTTTTTTCATCGCTAAAACGATTTAAAATGCGTGTTTTTAATAATGAAAACAATATAAACTTTTTTTTAAACAGGACTAACTCGATTCGGTTGTTGGACAACCGTGTATCGAACTTCGATAACATCTTTCGGTCGTATTCGTAATTATAATGATGTGATAACGTACATTAGTGAAGGACGTTGGAGTAGTAATCTGGCGTAATACTAGTACTGGCGTTACTCTACTAAGCGAAGTAAACAGCAATGACGTAACAATATATTTCCGTTATACTAATCGTAATAAATAAATAAATAAATTTAATATTCCGAGGATGAGTACAAGTCTGAAAAGTTCAGAAATACCAAATTCACCAGTTATTAATTTCGATTAATCGGAAAATTTCGAGTACTATCCTTATCATTAATCCTAATTCACACACTACTAATACATACCACCAACGCGGCTCCGTCTGTCCCAAGCAACAGCCTAGTATCCTACCGTATGACTAACGCGAAGTAGGTTAACTGGAACAGTTCTATCGCAATCGGTTTGTGAAAATGATCGATTCTGCATCAGACCTACCTGCATTGTAATTTAAAGTACATGTAATTGTAACCAGGTTCGAGTCTGTAATTGGGAAAGGCTGTTGTTGACGGGGCTGCGGTTTACTTTCACACTACAATTAAGTGAATGACTTAATTGTGATGGTGAAAAAATCTATTTTGATATTTCAACAAGTATACTCAAAAAAAAAAAAAAAAAAAAAATGGATGTATGTCAATTTGCGTATCTGTGAACATTGCTTGAGACTAAAACGGTCTAGTTGAAGTCAGTTATCAAATCTAGACATTAAAAATTAAAGAAGCTTGAAGGTGGATTTTCGCTTGTAGTGATGTTTGGAATGGAATTGCTTTTACAGTACTATCCATGTAGGAAAGTCAGAAACTGGTTTTCATTACTAGCGCTGTGCTATAGTCCAGCCACTTAATAAACTGCCTGAGCAAGAATTTCTCGTGCATGTATTCTCCAACAGTCCAGTGGCACGCCAATCTTAAGTCTACAAACTGTTACTACTCAGCGATAGTGAAGGAAAAGGAGGGAACTGTATGAGAGTATGGGGACTTGACCTCTCGCTCTCACATTTTTTCGCTCTGTCTCACTGGTGTTTTCTAAGCGGCTGACTTACAATGTCGTGCAGGTTTAGTGCTATTTGAATTGACTACTAGAGCGATTCCATTCGACACTGAACTGTACTAGCAGAGGACTACAAGTAAAAACGGTCAAAAAAGGCGTTATTGCAGCCTTAACACTGTCTTAGTGTCGTGTACACTACTTCGAGTAGTTCCGCCATCGTTCGTGTCTATTCGTGATTAATAGTTACAACGAACAGCTTCTCTCAACGTTGCATATCAATTCCAACAGCCACCACGTGTTTAATTCATTCATTACCGCTCTTTAGTCGACCAAGTTATTATCTGTTGATTTTTTTAAAGAAATTGCTAATTGAGTTAGTGCACATAAAAAAAAAACAGTATATGGAAAGACATTGCTTGTAAATTAAAATCTTCTACATAAACATTTTAAAAGCAAAATATAACTCACAAGCAATAACAACATCTTCCAATCTATTTAATTCAACTATAGGAAGTGCACCTACTAAGTAGCTCTTAAACTGAAACAGGACGAAGACAACACTAACAATGAAAACGGATCAGAAAGTGCAAAGCACCTGCAAGGCAGTACAAGTGAAAACCAAACTTAATACAAGTTTCCTTCAGGACTTCGCCCCACTGGCTCTCAAAGTTCCAACGTTAATCCAATGGCGAAGACGTTTATTTGTTCAGGTGATTAATTAAACATACGTTCATTAACCAATAAAGTTCATTACTGTTCAGAACGCAACACATACGAGGCCGTTTTGGAAAAAAAATATTTTTTTTCAAAACAAAATTTATTTTTACAAGAAATAAAATATATTTATTAAGTAAATTTATTTTACGATTTCAAATTTGTTATACTGAATTTACAAATTTACTGAATTTACATGTACTTTCCAAATAGGACCAAAATTTGAGCGGAATCTGAATTAATCGATTTCGAGAAATAACTGGTGGCGAAATTATTTTGGAGTTCGGTGGTCGATGTGGCTAAAACACCGATGAACTGCGTCTCTGAACCTGCGCATCTCAAAGTTTTTAGTTCGAGCTGTAGTTACTCCTGTTACTTTACCCTTACCGTTAATGCCCATCCCTCGTCCTCATTGGTCTAATTGGCATAAATTATGGACGTTAGAAAAAATCGAGAAATGAGACCGATTTTTCGTGTTACGCCGGAACAAGGATGTTTTCAGGAAAGTGGCAACAGGCGAGAAAGGTGTAGGTGCCATTTATTATTTTATCGAATTACCGTCGCAAATTGTTCTGGATCAGGGATAATTTCAAGGCTATGACAATGTCTGTATTATACCCCTTGGTAGGCTTAAAATGCAGCACTGCGGTCTTATCAACAAAATACGCGTGTCAACACAGTTACATAAGTGCCATTATATTAAGTTTGACACGTATTTCGGTGATAAGCTCTTATCGCTGCGTGTGTTGACGTGTGTTAATAATCCCGGCAATATTTCTACCATAATAATATTTATTTATTGCACACAAACTACCCATTTGTCAAGAATATGAGATCACTAAATAATGCTTATATATATATATATATATATATATATATATATATATATATATATATATATATATATATATATATATATAATGTATTAACACTGTTATTATTGGCTATATAAACACAATTAGTTTATGATATAATAATGTTGAATATAACCGGACTGAAATTTACAGTATCATTATAAAAAGCATGCGCGATATTAGCAGCTAAAGTCCAAGTAATTATACTATCTTCCGCTACTAACGCTGCAAGCTGCAAAGACAGGGTAAGAAGACATTTGAAAGAAAATAAACAGCACTATTATCTGTTTAACTGCAGTTGAACATTCTGCTGCAAGATGGCACCAGCAGCGAGCGCTCACAAAACTCTCATAAGGGTTATCATTCTAGTATGCTTATACTCAGTAGTAACAGTTACTTGATAATGTGATGCAATGTTAGTACTCAAATTCCGATACTACAAGGGGATCTGAGTGCTTCAAAAACGAAATCTGTAACAGCAAAAAAATTCCGAGATCACGACTAATTGAAATTTTAAGTTGTTTCGAAAATTTTTCTCGCGGGAATCACTTTTTTGAGCAAACGTTGTACAATCCCATTTTATGTGTCCCAAACAAGAATTTTAAGTGTTAAGTACTTAAAATTACGGATATCATAAATTGCATGCCTGTAAAATTACACGCGATCGCTTATGAAAAACTGGTTACCGCAATTAAAGTGTAACTTTTTTCAATTTAAACTACACAAAATTTCTCAAAACAAATAACGCCGATATTACTGAAATTGTATTAAGATTCTAATTAAGATTATTTGTTTTTATACGTGGAAAACTATAAATATCTGGCTGAAAAAATATCGTTTCAGAAGAGACGCGGTAAAAAAGCGAGCAACAGGATAAACTCTGGACGGAGAAAATTTGTACCCTTGGAAAAATCTTTTAAGTAGTTTCTCAAGTCAATTGAAAGCTAAGGCATTAATGAGCTGCGTGTATTTTACACTGATGCCAAACTCTCATAAACTCTCATCTGTGTGTGTGATAAAAGTTTTATGTCACACAATTCAGAATTATAAGAAGTATGCTAAGCGTGAATCATAACAAGTAAATAAGCAATAAGAAGCTGGTGAGGAAGGTGAAGATTTAAAACTTGGCGGGAAAAGCGCTAATGTTAAAATGGAAATGGTGTGACACATAGCAAGAATGGAAGATCACCGTTGGGCGAAATGGGGTGACACATAGCAAGAATGGAAGATCACCGTTGGGCGAAACTAACTACATAATGGATTCCCAGCGATGAGCAGAAGAAGAAAGGAAGACCAGCTCTGGGATGGAGGATGAATTCATGGAGAAATTAGGTGACCAATGGAGCATGCAATCAAAGACGAGAGTGTTGTAGTCCGGAGTTATAAAAGGACTACACATACTTTAAATTTTGAAAAAAACAAATATTAAATATATATTTTTATTTTCTTTGTTTTTCTATTTTGCATTTTAGGTTTGGTACCATTGGAAGCAATTGTTTTGTATGTCTACAGCAACTCAGTTTATCTACGAAAGGAGAGGCTTTTGTTCTTTAAAACAGAATGCTTTATTATTTTTATATGTTTTCTCTATTTACTTGTATCCTATAAGTGTCATTTATTTGGAATTTAATATAGTCTACCTGTTTGGACTACGGCACTTCATATTTCACTTACTTAACCTGTACGGTTGATTTTAAATACAGATTATTAGATTTTTCTAAATGATAAAAAAACGAAAATGCATTTAAAAACAGTTTTATCTACAATTTATCGCTATTTGCTCACAATGACCTATTCTTCTCTATAAACAAATTGGAGAGGCGTACAGAAATTGTCAATCAAGTTAACGGCCAATGAATGCTCGCTGAATTACTGATAGTGCCTACACATTATGTTGTACTTTCATAAAAACAAAATTAATTTTAAACTTGAATAAAATATGGGCCGGACATTCCAAAAACTGAAAAAATTTCTGGCGATTTTCAAATTTTCGAATGAATCGTTTAAAAGGAAAAGTAGATTTAATTATCGATTAAAACTATATTTGAATAAGACTTGAAGATAAAAAGCAACTACCCTTAGTAAACCACCCTTAGATCCATATGCAGTTTCAAAGGCAAAAGGGAAACGTTTAATAGCATTTAATCAACCCGATGCTAAGGGTAGACTTGATGTTTGTAAAGAGGAACAAAGGTTGTGCATACCAAGTACCCTTCTGGTAGTAGAATATCTTATAAACAAAATAGCGTGGATATAAACACTACACATATTTTCCTCAAAATATCCAATTTGGACGTTACCGATAATAGGTAGATTTTCAGGATGTTTTTTCAAAAGCTGTCCATCCGAAGTTTTTGTAATAAAGCGAAACATTTTTTTTTTTTTTTTGGTTAAAGTATTTAAATTATATTTCAAACTTATTTATCAAAAACGTTATAGCCGATGTTTTGTGTGATTTTTAACAATCGTTTTTATCAAATTTTGAGGATATAGCGAAACATACTTTTTGTTAAAGTATTTAAATTAAATTTCAAACTTCTTTATCAAAAACGTTAAAGCTAATATTTTATCCGATTTTAAAAAATATATCAAATTTTGAGGATATAGCGAAATATTACTATTTATTAAAGTACTTATAGATTAAGTTTCAGAATATTTTATCAAAATAGCTGAAGACGGTATTTTGTCTGATTAATAATAATTTTTATCACAGAAAGAGCTTCACAACACTTTTTTTAAACTGAAAAATTTTCTTCTCGATATCTAAAAAACAGAACTTTTTTTATGAGAAATTTCATCAGAATCGGTTAAATAGTTTAGTTTGCAAAGACGTGTACATATAGAAACAAAGACCTATACACACCCAAATGAAACTTACTTTTTTCCATTCAAGGACCTGAAAACAAAAATATCAAGATCGTTTTTCTGCGTAAAAATAACCGGTTCGGAAAATAACGACAAAATGATTTCGAGAAATTAAGTCGATTTTCACTATTTTTCGATAGCCAAAGGAAGGATTTTTCGGAAATATAGCGACCATCCTTCTTGTTTAGGCAGCCCTATTAGGTATAGTGGAATAAATTTTAGAAAATTTTAAATTAAAAAATGGTCCTGAAATATGGGAATACCAGTCTCTACATGATACATATCACAAAAAACGGTCAATTCGTTTATTTTGCAGAAATGTACTCTACCTAGATAGATGCACAGACGGCTGAACACCGAAGAAAAATTTTGGTACTTTTTAGACTCGAGAACATGATGATGGATAGATTCATCAAAATTTCTAGATCAATTTTATGATAATTACTGCATACGACTTATATTTATATATAGCGTTGGGAACTGCATAAACTAGCAATTTAAATTTTGAAAATTCATTGACTTAAAACATTTTTTTATGGCAGTCAGGATTCATTTTTTTAAATTTTCCATGTAATTTGAAAGTTTGAAATCTTACTATATGCAGATTTCAATGCTGATTATGATGTTGAAATCATAATTTAGAAGAGGTTAAGGTAAAGAAAAATACTTTTGGAAATTCGCTTCTATCGCGTCAGCGAAACAGCTGCGTGCCGCGATTACTCCCCCTTCATAGCCTATTAATAATTACAATCCGCAACGAGTTGAAACTCTTATAGGCTACAAGTAAATATTTTCCGACGCAGCTAAAGTTTTATTCGTGTAACAAATAACCGGTGTTTAACATCAGCAGCGAAGAGGTCACGTGCTCCCTCCCTGCTCACCCTCCACCCGCCCCTGATATTAAATACAGGTCACGTGTTTACATAATAAGCAGCCCGTACTTTACTGCGTGATGCTAACGTGTAATTACTTAACAATAACGGCATGATAGGTGGCATGCGATGCGATCAGACCGTGCTAAAAGGCCGGAGCATACCGGCAGCGGTGGGTGAAATATCGCCCGACACGTTTTCATGCAGCAGACAGGTTTGAAAAACTCGGGAAAGTTCGGAATGTGTCTACATAAGCAGGCACGAAAACATCATATTGTCTCCAGGTGGATCGTACAAGGGGCTTGAACAGAAGGTAAGTTGGGAAAATATGGAACTTGGCAGTTTCGAAAAAAAACAAGCATTCTTACTGATAGCGAAGAAGGGAAGGGGGAAACCACATTCAGGGTCAGAAATATAAGCGGAAATAGTAACGAACATATTACAAGAACACCTACGTTTATTGACCATTCACATAGTTCAAAGGATGAAGTCAGCATAGATATTTATTTTGAGTCCTCAGAAGATAAATTTATTTTGATTCTTCAGAAGAGAAATTTGAGTGTACAGAAGAAAAATTTATTTCGAGTGAACAATTTTTTTCTTTTGAAAAATATCGGGGTGCGAGAAAGTAATCGCGGCACGCAGCTACTTCGCTCACGCGATAGAAGCGAATTTCCAAAAGTATTTTTCTTTACCTTTATTTTGAGTCTACAGAAGGGAAACGTATTTTGAGTCTACAGAAGAGAAATGTACTTAGAAAACATGCACGTGAAAGTTATTTTTGAGTCTACAAAAGGGAAATGTATATTTAGTCTACAGAAGGCAAACGTATTTTGAGTCCACAAAAGAGAAATTTATTTTGAGTTCACGCAAGTAAAATTTCAGTCCATAGAGGAGAAATTTATCTTGAATCTATAGAAGAAAAATGTATTTTCAGTCCACAGAGGAGAAACGTATTTCGAGGATAAGCAGAAGAGAGTCCTAGTTTTGACTCAAATAAAAGAAAAAGCATACATTACATCAACGAAGTGTCTACTACTGTAATTGTAAGTGTCTATGATTACGTCATTTTGCACTTATACGTTTGTAAAGCCATTGGACACATTGACACTTAATTACACCTAAGTATATAATAATTTACCAGGTGCAGTAATCAGGTGTATCTTATATGTTTTGTATATACTGACGTATAAGCATGATGTACATATAAACATGTAATATACATTATAATGGTACATACCACCTGTAGAATGTTCATTTTTCAGAGTATTCTGAATAAGATATAATACAATTAATAAAATTCTAGTTAAGTAACGGAAGCGAATTGGAAATTATAATTAAAGCACATTTTAACACTGATTTCGAAGGTGAATTTTAAAGAATGCAAGAAAATAATAGTCTATTGTTTTCAATAGCGCGATTCTGGAACGATTTAATGAATTTTGCTAAGTAGCAAAATAAATTTGTGCAATCAGATTTTAAACGCTATAGTGCAAACACACATAGTTTTAACACCATAAAAAAGTGTTTACCTTCGTGATCGGTGTTCATTTCGGATCTGGAACTTACGATGTGGAAACCCTAATACATAATTTTCCAGTTAAAATGCAGTGCTATGTTTTAAGTTTTCCCGACTTTCAAAACTTTTTGAAAATCAATATCACCGATGCGCCCAGATCTTTCTTAACAAATAGACATATAAAGCATTTTTAAAAAATGTTATTTTTGACTGCTTATTTTTTTTACTTGAAAAAAATTTTAAATGCTTTGTCAATGACAAAAATTTTATGCTTTGTCAAAATGCTTTTGTGTGTGCGCAGCATTTAAAATGCGCGCGCACACGCACGCACGCACACACACACGTGCGCGCGCGCGCACACACACACACACACACACACAGAGGCCTATATATTATGGAATTAGAATTCTAACCTAAACTGTTTAATTGTCCGTAATGTTTAGAAGCTGCAGACATTTTAATTTCCATTACCAACGACAAAAACTGAAAACACAAACTCCCTTATAAGTTTACAATTGTGGCAAAATGTTGGAGAGTTAAACAAAAATCATGCGTTTTTTGAATATTGAATACTGATGCGACGATAAGATAATTACTGTACAAAATAATTTTAAAATGTTTCAAATCTGCGATTGTACACAGCTCGCGTCCGACGATGCAATAGATATTGTTCGGCCCATAAAACGCAGGAGGTGTTTCAATTAATGCACGAGATAATTTCACGGACATCGGCAGCGACAGATACGATCGCGTCTGGCCGTTTGATAAATTTAAATGCGCACAAAACGCAGCCAGTATAAATTATTGTTTTTGCGAAGCGAGCAAAAGCGTTGCCTGGTCAACGGAGTAGAAATTTCAACGGACCTTTGATAACCGGTACAGATAAAAGTCGGCAAATTTCATATCCAGAACAAATTGGTAGTTCCATAATAAGGAGGGGAAGTAGGCCTACGTGCAGTTAGACAATTACTTTAATTATTAAAAAAACTACGATGATATAGGCTACTACAGTTTAACAAAATATAAATTCAATTTAATAGCTTACTCGAACATATTAAAACTGGCATTATTAATTTATAAAACATATTTTTTAAGTCATTTAGCGAACATCCACTGGAAAATGTATCATTGGTCTTGACCAATGATGGATCTTGATCCAAACCTATATTTAATTCAAACTGGTTGTGGTAATAGCACGGTCTAATTAAAATCTGATCAACAGTTCCAAAACGACCGCTATTTCAAATCAATAAACAAATACTTTTTTAAATTAGACGTATACATTTACACTAGTAGTTCAAAGAACAGCAGACCACGCAATATATTCTGAATTGATATACAGAGCGCTCCAAGACAGCTCTCGTAACTTTTTCCTTCAATTTAACCGGTAACCGTAATATTCACGAAAATTATTACCGGACCACTGATATTGAGAATTTTATGATCTTTCTTACAAATTATGATAGGTTTGGCCTGAACCTGTAAATAACCAGCAATTACAATATCGTCACTAAATCAGAGTTGCCATCGTGAAACGGAAATGAATGATAGAAAATGTTTCACATACCTTTTGGGCTTTATAGAAGGCACCTTCAGACCAAAAAAGCAATTGGCTAATGCGTTTGATTAAAACTGCGTACACTCATCCTAGGTAAATCAGAGGCCGTCATCTTGAAACGGAAGTAGGAAAAACTGTTACACATACGTCATTAGGGCTTTACACCAATTTGTTTGATTTGTTTCGTACCAAATTTCGAAACAATCGCTCTATGTGTTTGGATAAAACAGCGTACAGGACTACTCCTTACTGTAAATTAGAAGGCCAGCCAACTTGAAACTGAAGAGGATTAGAGGAAATCTTAAACATACGTCTTTCAGGCTTTATTAAAGGTACCGTTATACCAAATTTCAAAACAAACGGTAATTGCGTTTGGGCAAAACTTGCAACAACCAAACAAAAGAAACAAACCAAATGGTCAAGTAGCTTGATTTTGTAATACATATTGTTGTTACTCACTGACTGACGTATCTGTGATAACCAGCTGTTTCAACCATCACAGTTTCCTTCCGTTACTCTCACTTCGATTTCATTGTACCAGAAAATTTTCAAGAAGTATTCACTTTAAATATCACCTAACAGCAGGACGGATACTGTTGAAAGTCTTATTAAAACGTTACATTTGTTTAGTATTTTATTAAAGATATGATAGAATAAATCGAAAGTTGACTGATGCAAACATTAACTTGCGTTTACATTTTAAATATCTGTTTTGTTTTTGTTTTTAAGGAAAACATATTTTGTAAACTAAAAACTCACCAAATACAGTATTAATTCTTTCTTCTGCTAAATGTAGTTCATTACCTGGAAAAAATCACTTTATTAATACATTCAATCATAATGTGTACATTAAAATACCTAGATATGTCTGTTATCATAATTCCTGTGTCGTTTTAGAGCCTTTAGATAAAATTAAATTTTCATCTTATCAATTCGATAAGATGTCTGTCTGTCGGTACACACGTGACCGATCATTATAAAATTTGGGGAAATGGTTATAGCATTATGGGTAAAATCTAAAGGGCATTTATTTTTAACTTATCTCGTGTGGCTACCTTTGAAACCAGAAGTGAAGCTTTTTCCCAATACATAGGCCTATAGTTTTTGCGTACGTTTATAAAGAGCCGCTAGACCTTCCCAAAAGTTTACGGTTTTTTGCACCCACCGGGTCTCTAATTTCGACATTTTCTGTAAGAAAAATTTCGAAAATTGTATAGAACAAGTTTTGATAAAAAGAAACAAAAACGTTTTTTTATGATTTTCCAATATCTTAAGTATTTGTTTTATATGTGGACCTCAACAAAAACGTATTTTAAAAAAAATCACCGAAAATTTTAAACAATTTTTGAAGAATTGTTTTACGTTGCTCGAACTTTTGGCGTGTGGTTATAAGTAAATAAAAATTGTTTGCCTACTAGAAGCAATTTAAGAGTATGTGTCAAGTTTTATTGTCGTGTATGCAATGTTCGTTTTGTAAGATTACTCAAACTTAAAAAAAAAAAAGAAAAGCACTTGTTTCTATCACGTCCGCATGACATTTCTGACCGAACGAAGCAAGATTTCTTTCAACTCGACCGTTCGTTATTTAGATTGTATGTTTGTAACGCAGTTTTGGTCAAACGCATGGACCAATTGTTTTGAAGTTTGGTACAAGGTACTTTGTATAAAGCCCGAACAACTTATGTGTAAGATTTTTTCCTATTCACTTCTGTTTCAAGATGGCGGCCTCTGATTTGCAAAGACGAGTGTACGCAGTTTTAGCCAAACACATTGACGTTTGTTTTAGAATTTTGTACGGAGGTACCTTGTATAAAGCCCTAACGACGTAGGCTATGTGCAGGAATTTTTTCCATAAACTTCCGTTCTAATTTACAATAACGAGTGTATGCAGTATTAGGCAAAACCAAGAATCGATTTTATGTGACATTTTATACTAAGATATTTTTTTTAAAGCCTAAATGATGTATGTGTACGATTTCCCCTGATTTACTTCTGTTTCAAAATGGCGGCCTATAATTTAACGATGACGAGCATACGCAGTTTTGGTCAAACGCACTGACCGTCTGTTTTCAGATTTTGTAATAAGGTACCTTGTACAAATCCGTAAAGACGTATATGCAAGATTTTCCCCGTTTACTTCCGTTTTAAGATGACGGGCTCTGATTTAACATTGGTTGAAAGACAAAACACCGTAACTTGGAGAAAGAGAATAGGCCTACAGTTGCTAATAAAGTTGGTCCAATAAAATGTTTCGTAAATTTTACGGTTACCGGTTAAACTGGCAGAAAAGCCAGAACGCTGTAGTGGACCGTTCTGTATATTAATTAAGAATTTAGGCTACTATGTGGTCTAATGTTCGTTGAACTACTAGTTTATGGACTTGGGTCACTAAACCCACTGAAGAATTACGCACTAGGGATCCATTAACTGTCGTTAACGACGGTTTTTTTCTCCAATATTGTTCGTTAATTAATAATGCGTTTGCCCACATTAGTTAATTTTCCAACGCAAAACTTTTCCGACGACAAGAGCTTCGGTTAAGACTTCCTGCCGCATGTAGTACAAAGATGGCGGCCATCATGGATGACGTACGGCATAGTTTCCGCATCCGCTAGGGTTCGATATCGTTAATGGCGTACTTCCCTAAACGTGGCGCATCCTGAGCGCATTGATTCCATCAACGTCTTCCGATATTACCGTGGCCGTTAAGCGATAACGTACTAGGCTCACCAGAGCAGGCACAACGATATAGCCTTAAGTAAGAACAGCCGAACTATAGAAGGGATTCAACGATCCCACAGTTCGATCGTGGCAAGTCTGGTGATTATGAAATTTAGATGGATCGTTTGACAAGTTGATTTCAATTTTTTAAAATTACTTAGATCCTTCTGTGCTTACGTTTGTCTCTAATCTCACATCGTACATCACGAATGGAACGAATTCGATGGCATATAGGTCAAAACGTAATTTACCATTTCTCAGAACCATTTTGTAATTTAAAAAAATGTTTTCAAGCTAAAGAATATTGAAACAATGAAATAATACTGAAACAAATACTATCAAGAAAGTAGTTATTGCAAATATACTATGGTCTGTTCTACAGTGTTGCTGTATATGGTGTTGTGGGCTGGGGTGGTCTTTACAATGCATCGTTTAACCTGTGAATCGGCTACAGAAAGGTGTAAATGAACAAGACAAAGATAAACCATTAGATATTAGACGAATGTTGTGGTTAATTTTATTTTTGAAGTGACTACTTCTTATCGCGGGGTATGGGTGTTTGTTTTGCACGGGGGAAAATTTAATTTATCGTCACGGAACGCTCTAACCCATCCATACGTGCACCCTAGTGAGCATTATTACAACATACTATTTTTTTTAATGATTAATAAAATGTATTTTTTAAGTGAAAACTTGTGTGGTCGCGGATGACAAAACATGGATATAAACATTTGCTTTCGCGTCACGCTTGAATCCGTAATGCATATCTCACAGCATATATTGTTCTTGTATATATCTATCTAAACTGGAAGATAGAAGTGACTACTTCTAAACAGCTGATTTCGCACAAAAGCTTCAATATCATTCAAATTGAGGTTATGTTTATTGCTCTTGTTAATTTTAAAAATGTGTATTTCTAAATTTGTTTAGTTAAATTATTTAATGTATATGACCTATAACAATTTGTGAATGTTAGAATCACAAATATTATATTTATTATTATACTTATACAGTATAACTGTCAAAAGTAGGGTTATAAACTGATTAATTATTAAAGTCCCTTATATAGCCTGAGATATTCAGATTCATAGTCTGCGACAGTTTCAGTTAATTTTTAAGTTGTGTATCTACATACACGCGAAATTTAATAAGAAAATATTTTCAAGAGTTGCCCTTTCCTGCATGCATCTGAATTTTTATAAAAATAATTCAAATCATAATAGTGAAAAATTATACAGTCAAGCATGCCAAAAGAAGTAGTCACTTCTGTCTGCCAGTCCCGCACTGCCCAATTCTTTATCAATATAATGAACTAAAAAAAGATTTTTTTACAAAATCCAATTAATACTCGGTTTAAAAGTATTGCACTGCCTAAACAATGAGCTTATTGCTCAAACAAGCTATGTGTGTTATGCCAAAACGTATTTTAATGAATTACCTAACTAGTTGGAAAATTTAAGTGTAAATAAAAAAGTGCTTAAAAAAGTTAAAGAGAAATGTTACTGAATAAATAAAAACATAAGTCTATAATGGGGTGGACACTTTTTTCTTGTCGTTGATAGTTTATTGTTTGTTGCTTCTTTTATATATAACTTAAAACTGTTGAATTAAAATGAAAAATCGTTTACTTTTTTATATTAAATATCATTTGTTTTTGTATTAAGTGCAAATATTAATCGGAGGACCAACCTATGTACGGGCATTTATTCCCCCTTCCTTTATGTATCATTATTATTGTAAGCTAAGAAAATGTTTGGTAATAAAGAAATATGCCAGTCAAAAATCTCCGAAAAACTATCAGAACAGTTAAAACCATTTTAATTATAACTTGTTACATATATCCTCAAGTAACCAAACAAAATATTTGGTTACGCTGTGTAACGAACTTGTCCAAGCTGTAACAAAAAAAGTACTTGTACGCCAAGTTTGTATGAAATCGAACAGAATTTGCGATGTCTAGAACATAAGCATTAAGGTACGCGGCCTCTCTTCCATAAACTAAACCTAAAAAGGCTGAACCTCTTTTTTATATACGTACTCCCTCACTTTCTTGACATGTATACGTTTAAATTTTGCTCTGAACAAAATGAAAGGAAGAAAATTCTTTTTTCGGAAGGACATCGTTGTACAAATTATAATCATTTCGTGACACGAATATTCAATTTCAGTATATACAGTCTGTGCCGAAGCGTTGTGTATTATCTCAGATTGGCCGACTAATGGTGTGTAACTTTGGTAACACGATACGTGTAAGTCGTCTGTCATTGTTGACAAATGTCAGCGTCTGACGTGTGACATTGATATGTCATATACAGTGTACACATTCCATTATCAATATGTTTTCAATTAAGCTATTGCTGTGAAAAGGTCTATATTTGTAAAGAATAGTCTATACTTCCTAGCATCTTCTTTCATAACTGATATGGGAAAGAGTATACGAAAATTACAAAGGTTGTTATAATTTATTAGTTACAACAGAAAATAACAAAACTCGTGTTCGATGCGTGCGTGCGCGCGCGCATGTGTAAGGGAAGCTTCTCATTATTTCATTTTCACTATTTAAGCTTTTCACTTCTCTCTTAACTTACTGGTCACAAATCTATCTTATGCGGCAAAATAAATATGTTTCGAAATGTCGACCGTCTGTCAACTATCGCTGACATGCTCATATGCTAAGCCCAGTAGTCTACGGGCACTTTTAACATAGCAGTTCGGTGACGTCATCTGGTACCAGACTAAACATTGTTTGTGACGTCATAAAAGAGCACTATTATCGGTTCTGCACTGCTTGCGTAAGCATTGCAAAGTCAGTTATTTTAAACAGTCCGTACCCATTATGTAGGCTATGAAGAATTAACACTTTTATACAAATAACACAAAAACTGAAAAAGTGTAAATGTAAGGAAGCTATAGGTTAAAGGTCACTAAGCACATTTTTAATGTATATGCAATTAAATATTAACATGTATCATTTTTTAGGGCTGGTTTGATAGATTTTGCACGTCGTGTCATGGGAGTGCACAAATTTATAATGGTACTTATAGTAAAAGATCAGTTGTTTTATATTAATTCGTAATTATCAGCTGATTTCAATGAACAGCTGATAGGATGAACTAGAATAAATTTTAGTTATGTTGTTAAAAAACCATCTACGTTAATGTATCGTATTTTCGAACAAATTATCGTAATTAAAATAAAAAGGAAAAAAAAACATGTTACATAATTTTTATGTTTGGTTCAATAACAGAATTTTGTTCTTTTTTGAATCATCATTATATCCATGTGTTTCTTCTATATTTGTAAAGATGATGTAGGGCCTAAAACAGATTGTTACAAAAAATTATTATTTTACGTTGTAATATAATATTTTCTGCTGTGATCATTTAGGCTACGGTACGACAGATGATCACGGCTAATGAATGGACCATTACGGTACCATTGATGGAATGTGTAACTTCATGAAACGAATTAAAGAAAAACCAGTAGAACTGATTTTCTGAATTTAAGACAGAAATTACATTTTCTAAGCCCCGCAGGGGGTGCAGACTAGCTGCACCTATTGAGAGGATTTAGACGTCCCTCGCGGTACCCGCGTCTAACTCACACTTACACTTACGACTTCTACACTTTACACTTACACTTACATTTAGGGAGTCAATAATAGCCTCAATGTGCTTTTCGCCTTAAAAAAAAAAAAAAATAAAAAAAAAAAAATTAAAACAAAAAAACATTTTCTAAGTGTCGATTTTGCGACAAGAAGATTTTTTTTTCGTGTTTAACGTCCGACTATTGTGCACATTTGGGCTAATGCAGACGATGGGATGATTTATAGCGTATGAAAATGCCAAGCCCTGGCCGGGAATCGAACCCGGGTCCTCGGGGTGAAAGCCCAGTACGCTATCAATTAGGCCACCTAGGTGGCTTCACGACAAGAAGAATGAAGGTGAACTTATTCACATTTACATATATTTATTGTTCCAAAACTAAAGGTGACTCATACGAGGTTATCACTTAAAGGTTTTTGGGCTAAAATATTCAACCACAACTCTCTTTCTTTTGTTAAAACTGAAGGATACTTCGTAAAAAAACAACTAGGAGAGGCTTTTATCATGGTAATGTAGGACCGGTATTAACAAGTTCTGGAGCGGTTTACGTGCCGCACGTGTAGATAAGGCTCCGAACAATAAAATACCCAATAGAGTACTCTACAAGCAAAACACAATAACTTAGATTTTCAAAGTAAGGCATTGAATACCAATAGGATGAAGAACAGTGTACAGATGCTAGATAAGACTGAAGTCAGGTAAGGTAGTTAACGGTACTTATATCATGACTAACTGTAACATTATAGTACCAACCCAACCCAGTCCACGTGTGTCCCTATTAATTATCCGTTCGTAAATTTAAACGTCGTGAAACCATATAAATTAGTATCACAAAATGTCCAATATAATATCGGTTGAAGGAAACCTTTTTATTTGGAAAACCATATTGAATAACTACGTTTCGCTATCTCCAAAAACACTTGGATTCGGAAGGCGTTTTAAAAAAAATTCCCTATTACTAAAATCTTGTGTAGACTTTTAATAATCGACTCCACAGATTTTGTTCAAATTTTACTAACACAAAATGCGTAATAAATGTGAATTACTGTTAACAATAAAACAGGAAACAAACAAGGAAGTCTGGACATTTATATTTTCATCAATGGTAGTTGATAGCTTCCAAAGCGGAATTTTCTAAGACAGCGAAACAAACACAAGCAATTTGGATCCAAAAAACCAACAATTTAAAACAACTATAATCATTTTGGGTAGCCTACAATATGTTGGTTTCCCTTTATTTAGTATAAATCTTTCGCTTTTTACTTAAGAGAGTAATAGCTTGTCATTAAGTTTTAGCTTATATGGGTAAATCCACGCAAAAGTTTGAACACACTCATATTTTAAATTTGAACCACATCACAATAGGCTTTCTTGTTGTAAGGGCAAATAACACACAAATAGACAGGCATACAAGTAAAAACATACTTTTTAGTTACAGACAATCCCCGCAGGGGTGCAGACTGGATGCACCAATTGAGAGGATTTAGACGTCCCTAGCGGTACCCGAGTCTAACATACACACTTGCAACACTACACTTACGACTTTAACACTTTACTCTCACGCTTACATTTAGGGAGGCGATAATAGCCTCAATGTGCTTTTCGCCTTAAAATAACAAAACAATTTTACAGAAAAAAATTTACTTGATAAATAATTGCTATTTTTTATGAACAGAGTAGCTTTACCGACAAAGAAAAACTTACACCAAACGTTAAAACTCTTATCAAAACCTAAAAACACAAAAATGAAATTCTTCTTTTACCAAGAAAACTGACGACTTAACAATAACACCACTAGGTTAAACAGAGCGTCTAAACTGTTCATTAAAAGGACACACTTCGGTCTAATTAATGGTAGTTAATCATCCCCTAACATCAAAGTATAAAATACCAAAGACGTAATTGAAACATGTGAACAGGATATATTTCCCGGATTTAAATTGGGTCGCAAACGTAGCAATTAAGCTACAGCTTTCCCCCCGTCTCCTAAACAAAGAGGTGTAATCAAGATGGCGGTCCTGTAGTTTTTAATTATACAAGCATGTGCACTTGCACACTAGATGGGGTAATAGCTTGTTCAGCAACTCCCAACCCTTACACACGCCCTGATTGCTTCTAATAACTGCAAGGACAGAACTACCCTTAGCGTTCATTAAATAAATTCGAGTGTGACGGCGGTGCAGCGGGGCCCAAAGACGCGGGGTAGTAATTTAAGACCTGTGTAATTTGGATTTTGGCGTAATTGCAGCAGGTGAAGAACCCTTGCTGTTAACCCCCTCGACTTACGGATGTCTTGAAGGTTAACAGAAGTTTACTTTTAATTCTGTTTTTTATAATTTATTTTGCTTTCATATACAAACGAAAAATTTAACAATACCATAATAACTTGTCAGTGCCCGTGCTACTAGCCATCTTGTAAAATTAAAATTGCTTGATTGTTAATTACAGAAACAGTACACGTACAAAAACACGATGTTTTAAGAATAGCAATAACAACTGTTAACAACAATTTAACAAATAACATAGTTTAGGCATCAACTCACTATGTTTCATTATCCACTCGCAGTATGCGTGAGTCAACGCAACAATACTTTTTTACAAATAAATGTCTTTTATAAAAATGTTAAAATGCCTACCTCAATCACGCTAATAAACATCTTGCAAAAGTACCACTGTGTGAGTACTAGTTACAGAAAAACTACTAGCACAGGATGAAAATGTTTTTAGAACAGCGCTTTCATCAACTTCGGTACTAAACAACTTACAAACATAGAACCGCGTGAATTATATGTAACAGAATTTGCCCACTACGTGACACGATGTTTTCAGAACAGCGCTTTCATCAACACCGCCACTAAACAACTTAGATATATAGAACCGCGTGATTTACATGTAACAGAATTAGCACACTATGTGATACGATGTTTTTAGAACAGTGGCGTAGGCCTACCAATCACCCGCTGACAATCCACCTATTTTATGTTTGAAGATCAAATGTCAAAGTAAAAAAAGTCTAAGATTTTTGTTTGATAAGATTGATTTTGTTTTGTACATGAATAATAAATGTGTTTATTAAAGCCCGCAGACTTTTAAGAAGTGAACATATTCAGTTTTGTATCAATTTAGTCCTTAGAACTGCACTTTAATACTTCAAATAACATTAAAAAACAGCAAGTGATTCCACTGATTCATAAACATAGGTGTTGTCCGCTTTCAATGTATACATTTGCAGAAAACAGCTGTTCAGAGATCTCTCGTCGTATTTCTTGTAGTAAGTTTTATTTCTTCGAATCTGCCGTTGATCTTCTCGTGATCCACTTCCACGTATGTACACACACTACAAACCCTACACAAATCCGTGTACGTGATATAATCCGGCACGTGTACGTGCTATCTCGCTTTGCATTTATTGCCGACTTGAAGCTAAAGCCTTGCAAAGTATTCACGCTTTACGTTTCCCTCTTCAAATATGAATCCGCTTTACGTCTTTACATGTACGTTTTATAAAGAAAGTTTAGTGCTTTACCCACTGGGTTGCAGACGCAACGGTTAAAGCTTAGTTTGCGAAAAAAACAAAATCAATGGACATCGAGCAAACGGTAAAAAAACTCAACTAGTATGTACTACGCAGAACAGAAACATTGTTATTTCTTCGAATGAGATTAAAGTTCACAGTGGATCTGTGTATTTGAGCAGGTGACAAAACACACGTCGCTCTGGCAACACCCTTTTGTAATTAAACCTTCCGCTGCTGAACCAAAAATTGTTTTTGCTTTGGTTGATTAAAACGTGTTTTGTAATCGGATTTCTGAAAAAAAACGGAAATGAAATATGAAAAAAGACGAAATGAACTACTTTATATCAGGTTTCAGAATGAGCTTCTGCAAAAGTTTTTACGGTGAAATGAAAAGCGACCAGATCCAGATCTCGTGAACCAGTGTTGTTGAAAATATTCGATCATATACATGATTGCATTATAGCAACCGTAATTATCGTGGTTCACTAGTAAACAAAGTTATTGTAACAGCTTTAATAATTTAGCCAAATCTCTTCTCGCCTGGTTTGAAACGTTTAAATCACTCATAAATCTGAGTGTGATAAACATTCAACACCGTACACGTGTTTCAATAAACAATGAGTTTCTGTGGCGCACTTTCCGAGTTTCACCAAAAACTTCGCATTCATGCGTTGTTGTTTTAAAACGCTAAGCATTTTTTAAACGGACAACAAATACAAGTATTAATAAGAACGAGGATCACAGCCTGACTTAACGGCAGTCGTATCAGCGGCAGGAATGGCGAGGGGAGATGTCACGTGTATGACAATGTAGCCTTTGACATTGCCTTAAAAAAAATTGGATTTTGAGGGATTTGTGATGCAAGGAACATATATATATATATATATATATATATATATATATATATATATATATATATATATATATATATATATATATAAAACAGTATATTTTTCGTGTCTCAAGTTTCATATTAAATTAATTATAATTAAAACGTACTGTGTTTCCACCGGGATCGAACCGGGGACATTGTGCGTGTGACGCGGACGCGATAACCACTACACTACGAAAACTACAAAAAATTTGACCAATTTAAGTATATGAAATGAATCGTTAATTTAATTTTGGTAGTTATATTAAAATATCAATTGTTTTATATTAATTCGTAAGAACAGCTGATTTTACTGAACAGCTGATAGGCTATAATAGTTTTAGGTTGTGTTGTTAAAAACTACCAATTTTAGTATCTTGTATATATTAATTCGTAACGATCAACTGATTTCACTTAAAAGCTAATAATACGTTTCATGTTATGTTTTTAAAAACTAGATATGTTAACTTGTCGTGTTTTCGAACAATTTATCGTAAATAAAATAAAAAAGGAAAGCATGTTAGGCCTACATGATTTTATTTTTAGTTCAATAACAGAAATGTTTTTAGCCACACATCGTACAGTAGCCTATATTATATTACAGAATATATCTATCTACCTATCGTTCTATCTATCTATATATCTAAAACCTATCTATCTATCTATCTATCTCTCTCTCTCTCTCTCTCTCTCTCTCTCTCTCTCTATATATATATATATATATATATATATATATATATATATATATATATATATATATATATATATATATATAAGCCGCCTCTGTGGCCTAGTTGATAACGTACTGGGCTTTCACCCCGAGGACCCGGGTTCGATTCCCGGTCAGGGCTTGGCATTTTCATACGCTATAAATCATCCCATCGACAATTAGCCCAAGTGTGCACAATAGTCGGACATTAAACACCAAAAAAACAAATATATTATTATTTTAAGGCGAAAAACACATTGAGGCTATTATCGCCTCCCTAAATGTAAGTGTAAGTGTAAAGTGTTAAAGTAGTAAGTGTAGTGTTATAAGTATAAGTGTGTGTTAGACTCGGGTACCGCGAGGGACGTCAAAATCCTTTCAATAGGTGCAGCTGGTCTGCACCCCTGGGGGTATATATATATATATATATATATATATATATATATATATATATATATATATATATATATACACGAGGTACGTCCAGAAAGTAAGTTCCGTTTGGTAATAAAATTAAGTTGTGTACAGATACAGAAAAATTATTTATTGCACAAAATTCTACAACTCTTAAACTACTTTTCCACATAACTGCCGAAATTTTGCAGGCTTTTATCATAGTGTGGCCCAAGTTTTTGTATACCTTCTTCATAGAAGTTTGCCGCCTGTGTCTTCAACCAGTTGAAAACATTTTCTTTCAGCTCTTCGTCATTGTTGAAGTGTTGTCCGCCAAGGAAACACTTGAGATGTAAGAACAGATGAAAGTCGCTAGAAGCGAGGTCAGGGCTGTACGGAGCATGGTCAAACACTTCATCCCCAGCAAAGATTAAGCCGAAACAAATCTTGACACCTCGAAAAATGATGTGCACAGTTTTCTGGGACTGGAAAGGCATCTTACTCATTGATTTCTTACTGCGTGGTCAAACAATCAAAGCAGATGTTTATTGCGAGACACTTAGGAAATTGCACCGCGCATTATAGAATAAGCGCCGAGGATTGCTGTCAAAAGGAGTTGTTTTTCTTCACGACAACTCACGACCACACACTGCAAATGTGACGAAAAACCTCCTACAGGGATTTGGCTGGGACGTGTTTGACCATCCTCCGTACAGCCCTGACCTCGCTCCTAGCGACTTTCATCTGTTCTTACATCTCAAGTCTTTCCTTGGCGGTCAACACTTCAACAATGACGAAGAGCTGAAAGAAAATGTTTCCAACTGGTTGAAGACACAGGCGGCAAACTTCTATGAAGAAGGTATACAAAAACTTGTGCCACGCTATGACAAATAACCTGCAAAATTTCGGCAGTTATGTGGAAAAGTAGTTTAAGAGTTGTAGAATTTTGTGCAATAAATAATTTTTCTGTATCTGTACACAATTTAATTTTATTACCAAACGGAACTTAATTTTCTGTATCGTGTATATATATATATATATATATATATATATATATATATATATATATATATATAGAGATAGAGAGAGAGAGAGAGAGAGAGAGAGAGAGAGAGAGAGAGACTACAATATAATACAAAAAGTATTCTTTAGTAAGCAATTTATTTTATCTCGGCTTATTCTTTATTATAAATACATAAAGAATCTGATAAACAAAACACTCCATCACACGCCGCATTACTTAAAACCTACATCTAATAACCCCTTGCAGCTGCCACCCCTTTGTTTACCAGGTGTGAACGCACTGCATACCCCCCTGCTTTGAAGGCGCAACAATAACACGTTTCGGAAAATCTCTTTAGTTTTCCCTTTTTCTAAGGTGTCTGAAAGCTCTCCGGGGTTGAATGGGAAGCTAAGGGTGACAACAGCCCATTACAACCCCCACCACACCCCCTCAACTTGTGTAATTAAAACTACACGATACGGCGTGTTGATTACGGGATGCTTCGCTTTGTCTCAGACTTTCTTCATAATTATTTTCACATCCCCAATTTTATACGAAAGCAATACGCGGAGCGCGGCGTACGAAGCGATACATTTTTAAAACGAGTGAAAGGGCGTGGCGACGGAAAATTGTAGCTGTGAATAAAATATGCGACGCCATTGAGTGGATGTTGACGTGTTTTATTTGCGGTAGATGTCGCGGCAGTCGTGATTTTTTTTCTAGTCAGCTCTAAAAATGCTACAAACTTTACACTAACTTTCTAGCCTACATTGTATCACGTATTTTGTAAAATTAGCTTAAATGTAACCCGCAAGTATCCTGAAGAAACGTAAGCTATAGTTGACTTTCTCCGTAAATTTTAGGTTAGGTGATAATCCGTAAAATCTTTGTGATTTTTTTTTTTTGGAAATATGAGAAGGTTTATTTGGTCGATGTGTCTAAGATACCAGTCTGCTGTTATTATAGTGTTAAAAAATATTATTTTCTAAATACGTACTAAAATTTAAATTCGTAATTAGTGAAAAATAACAATAATATTTACTTTCAAAGAATACTTTCTGTAACCAGTCCATTCAACCAATCCATGTGGTCTACACTTCTCTTCCTACCAATCATTTATGAGCGTCCCAGTTTCGCTTTAATGATTAAAATTGATCGAGAACATATTAGTACAGATAATTGTAGGATATGGTCTTTACAAATTCTCATGTGAATCCAGCCTCAACAACGACAAAATACAAAAGTGTGTGTGAGCGTGCGTTCACAAAACAAAAGAATAATCACGAGCACCTTAGTATAACAGTGGTGAACTTCGTATTATTCTTTGAAGACTAAAAATTCTTCAAAAAATTCTTATATATATATATGTATATATATATATATATATTATTTACTGGGAATAGCAGCATGTTTTTATATTAGGTAGTACACGGCAAGTAGTGGGGGGATGGCGTTTGGGAAGGTCATGTTGTGTAGAGGAGAGTTGGAAGTTTCAGTTACACTCAAAATTTGGGACCTTGAGCATCGCGCCTTTGTTATGAGACGGTTTTACGCTAAAGGTGAGTCCCAATGAGACTTTCTCCGGCACTTCCATGTACCGCCGCGTGGGCCGATTCCGGATCGTAACACAATTTTGAGGTGGATGCATAATGTGAACACAACGAGATCATTGATGAAAAAACCATCAGGGCCAGCAAAAACCGTTCGTACGCTTGGGAATGTTGAGCGTGTGCGCGTCACTACGTTGGGAGAGCCCAAACGTTCGCTAAGGAAGCGAATCTCAAACCTCCGCATGTCTGCCTCTATGGTAAAAAACATTTTCATTAAAGACCTCAAGTTCCATCCGTATAAGGTCCACACTGCTTGAATTTCGGTGGAACGTGTCCGACAAGCTTTCCCTGGAAAAGTAATTTCTCGTTTTGGAGATGTTACTTGTCCCCCTCGTCCCCTGATCTGATGATTCCGGACTTCTATCTTTGGGGTTTCTTAAAATGATTGTTTACGTTGAAAAACCATGCAGATTGCCAGAGTTGAAGGAAACCATCCGAAGAGAAATCCAAGCCATTCCACGAGAAATGTTACAAACTGTTACAAGATTCAATGTGTAACTTCAGGGAACGTCTGGAAATTTTTGCTACTTAATATTTTGTAAAATTCCAAGTTTGTAGAACACATTGTTTAAAAAAATATTTTTTGTAAAAAATTTTAAAATGTGTGGCTTTTTGAAAACCATGCGATTCCCGGTAAACACCGCGCGCGCGTATGGTAAAGACTGATTTTTAACAACTTCTGAAAATGTTAATTATTTTTTCCAAAGTACTAAAATGTCAATTTGTTTCATAATTAGACAGAGCCTAGGTCAATACGAATTTTTTTCAAGATATATTTATAAATCTGTATTTAAAGCAAAGGTGTAAGCATAAATTGTACCCTCACATTTCACCACGGTTATTTTTCCTGAAAATAAGACTGTAACATTAGAAATGTTTCTAATTACATAATACACAAAAGCCTTTTTTTAGTTCCTTTTTGCAAATTCCGTTTTTGAATACTTATAGCGGTAGCATTTTCGACTGTTAGTATTAGCACAAAATTATACAACTGCACATTACTTAAAGCATTTCAGTTTCGCCAAATTTGAACTAGACAACACTCCTAATGTAGCGTACTTCCGGTTAAATGCTTTACCGCATTATACTGGCGCTTTGTATAAGGTTGTATCATGAACTTTTAACGTTGTCCTGGATGCATACAGGATCTATCAGAAGGAGACTTGCTTACAAGACATACAAACTAGCGAGAGTTGGACTATTTCCACGCAGGCATAAACTGCTCATATAATTTTGGACTGAAATTTTGACAAATTACAAGATATTATTGTCCTATTTTGGGTTTGATTTAAGTTATACGTGGTCGATGTATCAATAGGAAACCGTAAATTCAAATTTGTAGCCAAAATTAAAACCGACAAGTTGAATTTATCTCTCATTCGACGAATAAAATTTTCTTAAATAGCACGATAAAATAATATAATGTTTGTCAATAACATTTTTATTGAGTCGTACCAAAAAATATTTAGGTAAGATATACAGGATGTTCAAAACTACCTTCATAAACATGTCTTTCTCCCACGAAATATTGGCGATATTTAAAAGTTAACATGATTTTAATAAAGATTATTTTACGTCATTTAAATATTAAATCCCCCCAAAATATGAATTCATTCGTATTATTCAAGTCACAAATATTATTTAAATAAACTTTTGTTTACTTATTTATTTATTTTTAAGCGAAACGTTGAACGAAAGAGTAGGCGATTTTCGTCTCTCTTCTTTTGTTTCTTTCTTTTTTTCCTCATTTTCGATAACAATACACGCGTATTATATGAAAACGTTGTGTTGCTTTGGTTTCGGTATTTTTCTTTAGTTAAAAAACACGTGCACATTGTAACCGTTTATAATACTTGCATAATTAATATACACGTTTATAATAACTGTTGTTAATATTGTTAGTTTTTAGTAACATAACCTGAAACTTATTATAGCTGTTCAATGAAATCAGCTGATCTTTACAAATTAATATAAAACAACTCCTCTTTTACTATAACTGAAATAATTAATATATAAGCTAGGTTCACTTATTTATTTACTTAAACAAAACAAGATATTTGTAAATATATTTTCAAACTAATTGTATATTCAGCAAATATATTTAACAAAAGCTACGCTTCTCGAGTTCCACAGGAGTAACTTTTTTTTTGTAGAGTACATATCTGCCTTTCTTTAGCTTCAAAGATTTTTTATTTGTTGACGCGTTTCAAAATACTTTCATTTTCAAAACGTTTTTCTGTAATGCTCCCCCAAGTCTAGGTTCATTGTTTTTTTTTACTACCTTAACTCCTCTCCTGCCTACTTCTACCTTAAGAGTTATGGGGAAGAACGAACCTCCCCAAAGAACGACTTGGGGGAGCAGTACTTGAAAATGGAAGTATTCCGAAACGCGTCAACAAATATAAAGTGTTTGAAGTTAGGAAATGCAGAGAATTACAACTTCCCGCGGAAAAAAGATTACGTGACGAATGTATTTTCTTTTTTTATTTAATTAAGTGTTTGCGGACAGTTGCCGATCGGTAGCTCACGGTGTCCACCAAAAACTTATGTAACTAGTACTGTTTTTGTGTTGTGTTGTTCATCTGACGATGTGGTATAATCTCGAAAAGTGTAACTAAATAAGAAAAAAGAGGCAAAGAGTCGGTATGTATGTATCTTAACTTTACATTTTTGTTTGAAATTCATATCTACTAAATTCAAGCAAGTTAGTTTTAGGATACTAAAAACATTAAAACTATACCAACCGGACAAATACACGAAATATAGTTTAAAAAACCGTTTTACTATTTAAAAAGCTTCAGTTTACAGAAAGGTATACGATAAATTTAAAAATTAATCTCCTCTTTGTCCTTAACATGTAAGGACATATCATTCCAAGAACATAATAGTCCAAATATGCACCCTTTCAACGAATTTTGCACAAATTAAAACAAACGTACAAACACTGTGACGTTAGGAATTTCTGGTTTCAGAGCTGGGTGAAATTTTTCGTAGCCAAAGTAAATATAGGCATAATCAAAATCGACTTATCAGAATTGAATCAAACTTTGGTAATCTCTTGGGCCACAATTTTTTGTAATCTTATAAAAAGAAAGACATTTTACATTGAGGAGTATTAATCAGAAAACAAACAAACCCTAACCATCTCCAGACCTTAAACAAATAAATTGATTTGGATAAAATGTGGTATATAGGTCTGTTTTTTTAATTTTTTGAAAAAAAAATTTAGAATTCGTTTGTAAAGAAACTGAAGAACGGACTTTCTGAAAATTGGCTCTAACGATTTTGATTACATTTGTTTAAAAATGTAGTCCTTAATTAAAAACAAAAGTCTGGAGCGCTATGCAGCCCTAAAATGCAGTTCAGGAACTACTGGGATAGGCATTTTCGATAAAACAGTTTTGCGCGTAGGTTCTACAATGCTTTAAATCATAACTTAACAATGCTAATAAATTCGAAGCACTTTATATATTTATAAATTATATTTTCAAAAGACTTTTTAGAACTGAATATTGTCTGGAAACATGGAAATTAGTAAATGCTGAGCCGATATTTCATGACCACAAAACTAATCTCCGCGTTATAGGGAAAGTAATTCGATACACCACCGCGGCTATGCTAACGTGTAAACAGAACCCGAGTTTCAGTATTAATTATGAAAGGGATGATAGAGGGTGTAAATGTATCGTGGCAACACAGCGATGCGCTTAATGAGTGTGTCTGCATGTAGGCCTATCGTGTGTTCATAGCTGAGGACCTCTGTTTTAAATAGGCAATTGTGGGGCCACAAACACACACATCTCGGTAGGTAACAATCGGGGGGAAACGTGAATAGGATAGAAATCAGTGTAGTGAAAAAAGGGTGAATGCTGATTGTTTCGGTTTGCCAGACCTGACATAAAACGCGTGGGGTGTTTACACATATTCTCGTGTCGCGCATTCACAAAATATTAGTCATAATCTATTTTATACGTAATTTTAATTTTATTTTTTAAAATTCTGTTTAACTTTGCTGAAAGTTTGTCTTTAAGACTTTTATATATAGCAAAATATATTTCATTTGCATCGGCTGTTCATTATTTCTCAGATAGTAACCCAGCGCGGATACGTTTTTTACAGAAGGCCTACTCTCAATTTATTCCTGATCCACGAATATAGGGATCTCTGCAATGACTACTTAAAACTTTAGTTAATAAAATAATAATTCAATAAGGTCCAAAAAGGGCTAGTTAATAATTCACACACGCACGCACACACACAAACCACTTAGGAGGCATATGAACTAAGTACCAACTATTATTTATGTGCCTAAACACTAGTATAACAGGTCTGTGTTGACGTGTAGCACTCACTGAACATAAACGGACTAGAAGTACAATCACCATTATAAAAAGCATGGATAACAACGGGTAAAGTAATTGGACTATCTGCCACTGCGAACGCTGCAAGTTGTAACGACATGGGGAGACTTTTAAGAAAATAGTCAATACCGTATCTATTTAACTATAGTTGAACATTCTGCCTCAAGATGCCACCAGCAGCGAGCACTGAAATACTTCTCATAAGCGCATTCTAGTACGTTTATATTAAATACCTGTAGTGAAGTACACGCGAAGTGGGCATATAAACAGGCATACCAACCTATATAAACAATGCAAATATTGGTAACAGCAAAAACAGCCCTCTCCCAAGGACAGGGTAAACTCGATCACGAAAAGGGCCAAAAAGTATTGCACAAGTTGTTTGTTATTTTGGTAGTAAAAAGGTAATAACAGTACTTGACAGAAGAAGAAAACTATAAACAATAACTGAGTGAATGTTGTGCATACTGAGTTATGTAGACTAATGCCTTTAATTAATCAGCAACGAACTAACAAACAAAAACTCGAAACTTTGACTAAAACAGTAAAAACAATGCCGTGTTACTTATTCAAAGTCCTTTAACGCAATGTTTATTAAGTATAACAGTAGTGGATTTTAATTTTCCAAAAACATGGGATTTTGTTTAGTAATTTCCTTCTCTGTTCTTGTTACTTAAATTTTAACAATAGTGAACATCAACAGTAATGTTTATTCGTACGTCCTAATTTCTCAACCCTGTTCAAATAACGATACTGATGCCTGAAAATTAAACTGTGAAACTTACCGTTGATACGCGATACTTACCGCTAACTATTAATACATTCAATAATGTACCTTGACGTGAAACGGACTCTGTATCAAACTGTAAGGGCGCTTCCCGAACCATCTTCCACCCTACCAACTCCTTACCCATTGTTTGTATGCTAAGTGTAGGATCACGCCTATTGTTCCTGGTTTGTCATTAGGCCTACGTCTAATTCAGCCATCGTTACAATACAGCTTGTAGCAACCTGGATTTTTCTTTCTTATGCATGTGCGCTTAGAAGTGACAAGCATAAATGAAAATCACATATTGTTTTGCATTTTCAATCTATATACGAGGTACAGTCAGAAAGTTCCCGGAAATTGTAAACGAAAATTTACCGAAAGAAGTTATACCACAGTCTCAGGAAAATGGAAGCGAATGAGAAAACATTATAGGGTCTACACATACGTCTTTCGGGCTTTATACAAAGGTACCTTTGAGCCAAATTTCAAAACAATCTGTTAATGCGTTTGGTTAAAATTGCGTGCACTAATCACAGTTAGATCAGAGGCCATCATTTTGAAACAGAAGTAAGTAGAAAAAATGTTACACCTACGTCATGACGTTATGCAAGATATCTTCGTACTAAGTTTCAAAACATTCGGTCTATGCGTTTGGTTAAAATTGCGTATACTAATCATAGTTAGATCAGAGGCCGCCATTTTGAAACGGAAATAAGTAGGAAAAAATGTTACACTTAAGTCATGTTGGCTTTATACAAGATATTTTTCGCCAAATTTCAAAACATTCGGCCAATGCGTTCGGCCAAAACTGTGTAACGAACAAACACTGTCGAGTTGAAACAGAGCTCGTTTCATTCGGCCGAACATATGTATTTATTGTGATGTTAGGAGTTTAATAGTAGGAGGCGAATAACAACAGACGATTTAGGAAAGATTATGTAATTTTGAAAAACCTTTGTGACCAGAACAAAAATGAATGAATATGATTAAAAAAAGTGATAAAGGAAAGCTTTACAAGAACCTTTGACTCCATAACTATGTCACAGAAATGAAATAAACATTAAAATTTACTACACATTCTACGCGCGGTACATTCTATGGGCATTTCGGTCCTCTAGGCAGGATGTTTTTAACGACGTAAATATTCATGAGGGACGACTGTTCAATGCAAAGACTTTGGAAGTTTGTTTTGGATACAAATTTAGCCTAGCGCTACAGTCATGCTTTGATGTGGCTTTATTCGGTGCATTTAAATTGCTAACTTCGTCTCGACACTGTCTTCGGTCCGTCTTATTGGATTTAGCAGTTTGTTGTGTCCTTTGACCTGTTTCACAAACTCCGCTAATTCAAGTCTTTAGGCGTGATATTCGTGAACTGTGATAGGAGGCCTGTGATTACACAGGTCTGTGTACAGTACAGTCGCTTCCTATTTTCACAAAGTACAGACTGTTCCATTTTATGAAAGCCTGTTGATGTTATCTTCCGATGGTTTCAGATAGAATCTGTACAGTGATGTGACCCAGCTCGTCAGCTTTTCTAATTAAAACTACGGCCTGGTTTAATGCAGGATTAAAAGCACAAAGGCAGTGTTGTTTTTAACGCAGATTTCAGAACTACTTACATAATCGCGATTGCATGACGCAAATAGGCTCATTACGTGAAATCGTTTTCCGTCTCTTCCATTTCACAATACAAACATTAGTTGCAAATTTTCATTAAAGTATATTTTAAATAATAACGCGTCAAATGTGTTTTATATTTTGTGAATGTAAACAACATTCTGAGTGAAACCGCACCTAGTGCTGGCGATGGATTTTCTTTTCAGCGTTAGATTTTTCTTGTAAAGTTCGGTTATTTTCGGATGTGGCCCGAACAAAAAACTTTTGGTCCTGCTCTTCTATTCCTCAGATCAAACGAAATGAACAAGCGCCAATCATTGGTCATTATATAAAGCTGATTTCCTTTACGTTGATGTTGCGGATTACAGTAGGCCGGCAAGTTACCCAACAAGAACTAAAAAACCGTTTTTTTAAAAACCTCTTTGATTTTGTACAGCTAATTTTAAAAACGTTCTACAAATTCATATCATAGTGAAAGTAAAAAACTAGAATGAAACTGCAGTAAATATCACATCTACTTTTTTATTGCACGAACGCCGTGCTTCTAATCTCATGTCTAGACATACTGCAGTGTCTTCACAAAGAAGTCTTAACATGCGTGCCTGCAACCAGCTAGTTACGGATTAATCCGGCCTCCGTACCAACTAATCCGGTCTTGTCGTAATACTCTTAATTAATGTTAATACGTGCCGAGGGTTAACTCGGTGATGCGGATCATAATGAATGAAAGTAAAAACGTTGCAGAAACTTTCTCACTTCTAAAAGGCTGATTCACTTTAGCAAACCAGACACAACTTGAGGGTCGCTATATTATCCGGAATTTGTGTATTTAAAAGTTTAGGTGCGTCCCAAATCAAGACAATTCGCTTGTTGAGTAAAATTTCTTTTAGATTTTCAGTTAATTAAAAAAATCTTATCGAATTCCAGTTGGAAAATGAGCGGTTATCACGGTAAAAAAGAGAATCGAGGAAATGCAATGACTAGCTATTGATCACTGAACAATCGTTTTAAGGAGTCGTTAAAAATTAATTAAACATACATAAATACGAACGAGCGTGTGCGTGTGCTTGCGTTTAAATGTCTTTTCTGTATCACCTGAATCTTCATTTTTAAAAAGAGCAATTTATCAACAAAATTAGCTATTTTTGCGAATTTTCATTAGAAAATAAACTATTAGTTTGTTTTTTTAAATTTCTTTAGGACTTACTTTTACAGCTCCATTTGTATTTTAGGCACAACTAATAGATTTTAATAAGCTTACTGTTACACGAAAAACAAATATTGTTGTTATATGAAAAACAAATATCTTTATAGACTAAATATCAAGCTTGCAGCCAAGCCTAGATGAGGGGCTCGGTAGTCGAGGCACCGGTCAGTCTGCTGCGCACCACAACGTACTTAGTTCGAGCCGCAGTTACTCTCGTTGTTTTACCCTTACCGTAAACGTTGTGCCCCAGTCCTCATCAGTTTAACTGCCATAAAGTATAGACGTTAAGGGGAAAAATTGAATAGATTATGTACCAAAAGAAATGTTTCACTCATCCCATACAACAGTTCGAAAATGAGTGCACAAACTAACTTAAGTGAATGTTAAATATATCGCGATTATTAAAGTCTGGCTCACGGAAGAAAACGCCTAAATTTAGAACGTTATAACGATGCAATCGGTTATTGTACACACATTTCAGATACAAGAAATTAAAGCTTGTTTTCTTGTCTATAAGTATATGTTAATTCCGTTAATATTTTAATAAAAGTCAATTTTATATCTCAATAAATTTACCGAAAAAAACGATTTTCATGCAATTTCTCTACTATTAGCTACTTTGAAAATTCATAATTTTGTAAATTTTTAATGCACAAGAATGTTGTTCAAACATGTTATGGCATTTATTCATGTTTCTGTAAAAATTGAACAACTTTTATCAAAAATTGAAATTATGGTGAATTTCTTTAGAAAAAAGTGCTCATTTTGTTACCACATATGTTGTTGAAATAATTCTTTAACAGACGTCTGTAATTTTAGAACAGTATTATCAAGACTATTTTCGTATTCAAACTTACAATTGTAATGTTATCTTTTCTACATATTTGTTGGCTAAATTAGCTTAATGAAAGCTATATAAAATTTAATTACAAAATTAATTTCAGAACTGTTTTTCTTCTTCATTTTAATGTTTAAACGAAATTGGTTTACGTGTATACATAAACCCAGGGGAAGGAGAGAATTCCATTAGCATATATGAAAAAAGCGACCCCTTGTCCTATTTTAGGCTTAGCTAAGGGTCTGTGACTTAGTACTGTTATTCAGTATGAATATTTTGCGATTATTCAACTTAGAACAAAAAATTAATTTGGTAATAGCTTCAAAAAGTTATTTCTGCGAAACTCGTTTAAAAAAATAGCTATTTCAAAACAAAGAAATGTATGATTGTTTACATTTCAGGTTTTTAAAAATTTATTTCATCAAAATAGCCAGCTTGGTTTAACGTTTATTACAAAATATGTGTAATGAAATGTTTTGTTTATGTAGTGCTATTCAATCTCGTTAGTTCTGGGAAATTTGCTTCCATCACATCAGCTGAGTTTCGCAATTATTTTTGTTTTTATAAGATCTCTAGACGAGTTTTAATTTTATGAATTTAAAATAATCTGTTTTTTCGATCACCTGTTTTAGCCATAATTCTTGTACCAGCTGTAGAACCAATCAGTTACACCTGATCGTTACTTATTAACCTTACAGTATTAATAAGTAATTGTAAAAAAAAGTTATTCTAAAGGGGTTCGTTTTATAGTGAAAAAAGCTCTTGTAGTAGTAATCAGGATTTGTAAATAAACGGGAAAAGAAATAAACTTTTCGAAAATTCCTTACACGTGGCAACACTCGACAGGCGAGGAGGCGGTGCGGGATGGAAGGGGGAAGACGAAGTGGTAGCAATGTCGGCGGGAACAAGCTTCTTTGAGTCTTAGCCAAGGATTTTGTACGAGGCATGTACCGGGCTGATAAAATGCGCGAGGTGGTCCCATTCAATGTCTAAGAAATGAGGGTTTAGTTCTGGTGCGGTAGTTCCCACTGTGTAGTTCAGAGTGCGTGTTAGTTTCAAGACATAATATTTGCTGCATTTGTATTTCCTATTTCTAACAATGGAAAAATTTTAAATCAAAAATATTATCAGACTGGATGTTAACCACAACTAATACATTTTAATAAATCTACGTTACATGAAAAACAAATATTGTTGTCACATGGAAAACAATATCGTTATAGACTAAATAACAAGCTTGCAGCCAAATCTAGATGAGGGGCTCGGTAGTCCATGCACCGGTCAGTCTTCTGCGTCTCTGAACTGCGCAACGCAACGTACTTAGTTCGAGCCGCAGTTACTCCCGTTGTCTTACCCTTACCGTTAACGCTGAGCCCACGTCCTCATCCGTTTAACTGCCATAAAGTACAGACGTTAAGGGGGAAATTTAAGAGATTATGAACTAAAAAGAATGTTGGTCCATGTAAACATTCAATGTCTAAGAAATATGGGTTTAGTTCTCGGACGGTAGTTCCCATCGTGTAGTTCAGAGTGCGTGTGAGTTTCAGGAAATATTTGCTACATTTATAATTCCTACTTCTAACCAAGGAAAAAGTCTAAATCAAAAATATTATCAGACTAGGTGTTAACCGTCGCGGCTTCGCCCGCAATTATAATATGTAGGTAATAAAATTTATAGTCGATTTCCAAAATCGAAAAGTAGGTTTATTTCAATTTAATATATTTCTATATACAATATTATACGATTTATGAATTCGGCCAAGACATAGAGAATTTTGCTAGTCGACACTCTAGAACAGGTGACATATAACTAACCGTGGGAAAAACATGGAGTATTACTGCTACTCTTAACGTTTGACCATGCGACTTATTAATTGTCATTGTAAATGCCAATTTCAATGGAAACTGCAATCTTTCAAATTGGAAAGGCAGGTTGTTTGGAATTATAAAGATTTCTGAAAATTTTTTTAATTAAAATCATTGCAAATGTAAGCTTATAAACAACAATGTTGTTATAAATAATATCAGGGATCATGATTTTTAAAACGGGGATACATCTATGTCCACCTCAGGTACCTAAACCATTTTCATTCTAAATTTCATCTCAATCGGCCCAGTAGTTAATGTGTGATTGAATAACAAACACACAAACTTTCAGAATTATAATATGATTAAGATGAATGTAGTCGGTAGTTGTAGCTATAATTCTAATGTTGTGCATACAGTCAACACTTGGGTTATTAATCTTTATTTATATCCAAAATGTGAACAGAATTTAACAAAACAATTTTGAAATATTACACCATATGTTTAGGTTATTGTCGATAGCTTTCAAACCTGATTTATTTAGAACTTGCACTTATTGTCTGGATTCAATAAAATGTAACCAAAATAAATTCAGTTAATTTTTTTTAGAACATACTGTATTTGTCAATATAGAAATTTTATTAACAAAGAACAATTAACATATCATAAACATAATATTTTTGAAGTGACTATTTCTTTTTGCGGGGTATGTGTGTATGTTTTGCACGGAGAAAAATTCAGTTTGCCGTCACGGAACGCTCTACCGTACCGGAACACTCTAACGTCACGGAACGCTCTACAGTCACAAAACGCTCTAACACATCCATACGCGTACTCTAATACGCGGGATTGTTTTTAATATTAAAATAGTTGTCTTCACATATATGTGTTAAATTTAATTAAAATCGGTCAATTCGTTTGGTTTACATTCACATAGCACAAAAACACATATACTGAAGGACAATTATTCAACGAAAACCTGGTATTTTTGGATTCAAGAGCTCTGAAAACGGAAACACCCATCGAATTTTCAAAATAAGGTTTTCTACTATCACAATGCTTTCTTTAACTTTTAACTAACAGCGTTATGTTAAATGGCATTGAATGGAATTTTGCCTTCATGATTTAATGTAACTGAACAGTGTATAAATTTAAATATTGTTATAATTACCGTATTATATTATTAGGATATTTTAAAAGTTTACTTGAACGACAATATTTCTATTTCTAATATTACATTAATTACAGAAAAATTCAGGCAAACGGTTGTATCGTACTCGTTCCACGTTTAAAAATTAATAATCGTTCATTTCACTGTTTGACGGAAATTCATGATTTTTATATAAATCTATAAAGTGTTATTTTTAGGGTGTTAAGGGGAAGGAAATGTTTTTAATAATGACGAACTGTGAACCAATGTCCGCAGAAGGGCAGAGACAAATCCGCCTGCTTGACTGTCTTCAGGAACATCCCCTTTGCTTCCGGCTAACAAGAGCCTCAAATCATAACGTGGCCTGCAGGTTTTTCCTGTGTAACTTACACAAGGTTTTTCCGTTGTAAATTTCTACTTTGTTCATGTATACCACTAGACCACAGTGCTCTTTAAGCAGTATTACTGTTTTCCTGATATGCCATTTGCCCAGGATTTTAATGTTCCTGGCGCACACCTTTCCAGTCTACAATTCCCGTAAGCCCTGAAACAGATGTACATGTACAAACATCTGCCTGATTTGAGACAGGCGGTCGCATTTCACTACATCTCTCACTTCTTTCACTGCAGATTGGTTAGGTCCCTACAGTTTGTTTCAATTCAGTTCGATGGGTTCCATGAAGGTAGATACAACCCCTTCCTGCTATTTTCACTCCTTGGTTTCACTTTTGCCAATTTCTCAGGGTTTTCTTAGCTTTGAAGGATTATAATCAGCCATGCGAATTCTACAAGTACCTAGAGAAATAAAATGTCCACCCATGGCTAGATTTAATCTGGAGGTCACGTGGTATCCAGAATCTGCGTACTTAACCTAAGCTCAGCCTTAGCCACGCAGCCTTCCGCTTATGGCGGTTCTATCTTGGCTTGAGATTGAGTGATCTATCTAACCCAAGATCAAGAAATATCAGCTTCTTGATGCTCGGGATTACCAAACTACATTTAACCCTTTCAGTATCAACGTCCAGATTTACGGGACATCTGTTTTATAAAAATCTAATCCCAGCATTCTTTAGCTTTGACTTTTTTTCAAAAATAAATACAAAGAGATATCAAGAAATAAACAATAATAATACAATAACCAACAACTTGTGAGACTTGTTAAATGAAACTATTTCAGAATTGTCAAACGGCCGAGAGATCTACGGGTAAGCCTATACCTGTTCAGTACAGTGTGTTAGGTCTGAGCGGGTTCGCACCCCCGCATCGGCCGTTGATTTTTCTCTACAACGCATTTAGATTTTGCCTGTCTGTGGTAGAGGAAAAGGCGAGATTTTCACCTTGACAGGGAATCCTTTGTGAGTTGTCAGCTGACCAGGAGTTTGGCTACTTCTTTCTCACTATATACTCTGTGTGAGCGGCAGATTGCCGAATAAAATTATTTAATCTTACCGGCAATGTAATTTTGAGTGAACTGTATAAGACGTGATTCCGTTGGATACGATGTTTTGAAGGCGTGGTCTTCGAAGGCGGGTGCACCCGAAGCTGCGTGATTCTCAAAAGAGAAGCGGCATTAACTCTAGGGAGAAACGATATCACTCACCGCACTGGATATCAGGTTACTTGAGAACTGACTTGTAGATAAGGTGCTAACCATTGCAATTACCCTTTCCCTTAAATCTGTCTTAATTTAACATAACTGGCCAAAACAGTGTATCCACTTGAAAATATAATTTTCATAAAATGTGTTCATTTAGCTTAAAATACAATCAAACGTAAACGAATATGAATGTTTTTCCATGTAAAAAAGCACAGTACTGAAACGGTTAATTAAAGTAACTGGGGATTACGTTGACCCGGATTTGCTGTTCATAAAACCGAGTGAAAATAAACCTGATACTGAAATATAATGGCGAAACAACAAGTGTAAAGTTTACAGGTATTTATATTACACAACCCACCGTCAATAATCGAGCCACACAGAAGGCTCGCTGGCGTGATGGCAGCGAATCGACAACAATATGAATTTTTTAAAATCCGATTTGACCGTCGTAATAACCGTCAGGTGAAGTTTATTTAATGGAATTTGAAAATTTAAAATGCTAATTTACGCAGGAATTAACGCTGATTACAATGGTGAAATCATATTTTCAAAAACCTGAAAGATAATAACGTTATTGATTTCTTTAAGATTTAAAATTGGCGTCATTTTGATACTACTGAACGGATTCTACTGGTGACGAACTTTTCACCAAAATCGATTTTCTTTATAAATATTCATAACAGTAAGCATACATTGTTAGCGGTCAAAAAATTGCTATGTCTTTTATTTCCGTGTATCATTTGGGATTATTGATATGGATGACTGAAATCTGATTAAAATTACTAAACATTAAGCAACTAACAAAGCGTATTATACTCTAGAGCAAACCATAGAAGCATTCGGTTTGTATTGCATCTGTCACGGTCTTACTTTCTTTGATTTAATTTTACATATGTTTTCGTTTGCATATTAAGTACAATAACTTTTAAACTGAGTTTTATTTTTAATTACGTATTTGGAAAAAAGAAAATGAACCATGGCAGCCGTCATGTTCAGCTTCTTTTTTACGAAGTGACTAATATCGCCGGGTATGGATGTATGTTTTGCACGGGAAAAATTCAGTTTGCCGTCACGCTCTACCGTCACGGAACGCTCTAACCCATCCATACGCGCACCTCAGTGAACCTTATTATTCAAATCATTATTACAAAACATTATTTTTTTAGTGATTATTAAAATGTATTTTTGAAGTGAAAACTTGTATGGTCACGGTTTACAAAACATGGGTATAAACATTTGTTTTGAAGTCACGCATGAATCCGTAATGCATGCCTTACAGCATATATTGTTTTTGTACACATCTAGACTGAAACTGACTACTTCTAAACAGCTGATTTCACACAATAGCTTAAATATCGTTTCAATTGAGGTTATGTTTATCGTTCTTGTTAATTTTAAAAATGTGTATTTTCTAAATTTGTGTAGTTAAATTAATTAATGTATGTTACGTATACCAATTTTTGAATGCCAGAATCACAAATATTTATTATTATACTTATACTTAGACAGTATAACTTTCAATAGTAGGGTTATAAACTGATTAATTATTAAAGTCCATTATATAGCCTGAGATACTCAAGTTCATAGTCTGTGACAGTTTCAGTTAATTTTTAAGTTGTGTACCTACACACGCGCGAATTTTAATAGAAAAATAATTTCCAAGAGTTGCCCTTTCATGCATGCACCTAAATTTTTATAAAAATAATTAAATCATAATAGTGAAAAAATATACAGTCAGGCATGCCAAAAGAAGTCACTTCTGTCGGCCAGTCGCGCACTGCCTAAGTTTTTTTAATTTAAATTTAAATTTTGCATGTTGACACGATCTACTGGTAACGCGTACGACTGAAATTTGAATGAAATCAGCTGAAATACTGTACAAAATTAGCGAGCAACTTTTCGTAAATTGTCGAAACAATCGTCGCTACACTTCAGATAATAAGCTGCAATTAAAGATAGCGCAGCACCATGTGTTACAGTTTATTTTCATATTCACCGGAGCGTGTTCCCCTAAGGAGGAAACAACCCCTAGGGGAAGCACAGGGTGCGTTAGTGGATGGATCGGCAAACAGGCTGGCAGGCCGGAGTATTCTCTAGACAATATCAACAAGTCGATGCCGTGATGCACACTCGGCTCTAATGTAATATTGCCACAAATAATAGTGACGAAGTTACAATACTAGCTGAACTGGGTGAATGAAACTTTCTTTTTACTTTGTAACTGCCTGCTCGCCTCTCCTCCTCTTTAAACCCTCCATGCGGGCTATCTACCGCCTCTCCCAATATTGTTCTTACACAAATTTCCGTTAAGTTGTACTATTACAGTAAAAATTAATTCCTGCTTATTTTTTAGCGACTTTCCACTGGAGAAACAAATACGGTAAAACCCAGTCCAGGACCTTGAAAAGGGCGGATACCCTGGCATCTACAACATGTTTTTAAGATTTTAGCGCTCTTATATTATGTTAACAATCTAGCGTTTACAGTTATAGTTTTAATCGATTCAAACTTGCAGCAAAACGTTATTCCAGTAGTAACTTAGACAAGTTTGGTACTCGGCGAAATCTGATTCATGTCGTTAAGTCAAAATCCAAAAAGAATATTTCCTCAGCACACTCAGAATATCACGTAGGCAATGGATATTCAATAAACGATCAAACCGCTGGTAGTTACGGAAGATGATAGAAAGACACTTCAAAATCCTGTTAGGTCTACAGACACCGCCGATCTGTAAAAAAAACTACATTGGATAAGAAACCGTATCATATATAAAGATTTTTGTTGTTGTTATTTTAAGGCGAAAAGCACACTGATGCTATTATCGCCTCCCTAAATGTAGAGTAAAATGTTAATGTCGTAAATGTAGTGTTTCAAATGTAAGTGTGTGAGTGTGTTAGACTTGGATACCGCGAGGGACTTCTAAATCCTCTCAATAGATGCAGCTAGTCTGCACCCCTGCGGGGTCAAACATGAAGAACTAAACGCCACTGAATTGTCTTTTCATCTTTTCAGTCATACAACGTCTCCTTGGTTGCTCAGTGATATCAGTAATGCTTGACGAGATCCCATAATTCTTCTTTACATCAACACTATCGTTCGTATACCAAGGATTTCATTGGATTTTTATCGATGGAACCGTTGGAGTGCTGAAGTAGTTTTGTATGACTAAACAACAAAATCAGAATTCATCCTGCTAACTGATCTACTGATCTGCAGTCACTACATTAGTGGAGCACTGTTTTGTGTTGATACTGTCCCAGAATCAGCTCTATAACTTGTACAAAAACAGAGTTCGACTTTCTGAAATACAATATTTCCTCCTAATGGCTACCAAATCACAGTAGAAGTTAAATAGCCGCTATTATGAAAAGAAATAATCGGATTTTGCAAAGATAACGAACCTGTGTCTAAGCTGTAACCAAAATCACTGTTAATGCCGTTTGATTACCTCGTAATGTTACTTTATATAATGCTGCTCAGTATGGTTACTTTTTTAATACTAGTTCCCATCTCGTCAGTTATACACCTGTGTATTACGGTTATTATTTACTTGACGTAGCACTGCTTAAACTTTCTTACATTATGCTACGGTATTTGAGTACATTCTTCGGTACTACTGAAGAATATTACGATTAATTTTTTTTGAAAATTTCTGGTTGTATGAAATAGGATAGCGGTTTCGAAAATTGATTTTTCTTCCTTGAAATATTACTTTTATATCAAATAAAATGAAATATTTTCAATGAATAGCATCAATAACACATAAACTAAACTTTACCATTTATATAGTCACTGTTTATAACACTGGTTTTTAAAACAGTTTACCCAACATTTTTAACCAACAATTTTGTTTACATGTAGTGGACTGTTTGTTCCCTTTCTTATTCCTGTTACTAACCTACATAAATATTTAATGCAGTGCAGTTAGCGAGTTTGCCACCACAAGCAGCACAAGCGCCACAGGAAATCATGTTTTCGTATTACTTATTTTAGTTTTTTAAGAATTTTAAAGATTCGTTTAGTAACTTTCACGCATGCAACTTTCATACGAAACGTGTTACTTAGGTCCTTAAGAAAAGTATTTTTTTAAAAAAAGGTTTCTATTGTTTTCATTGTAAACGTATTATTAAGGAACCAGTTGGTCGTTACAAGGAATGAATCGCGAAACAAGATGACCTATGAAATAAATCGTAAACACAACGGTTTTACAAATTTTAGTCAAAAAAATTGAAAAAATTACAAAATGTTTAATAAAACCAAATGCTTATGTAATATTTGTACTATACATTGATAAATCTTACGTTTCATTTGACATTAATATTTCACACAAAGAAAGCAATTTTATAAATCGTTTTCGTATTCCGTACAAATATCAATTTTCCAAAAATCGCTACGGCGACAAGTTTTGAGCCCCCACTCAAACATTTTTCACTAATTTATTCACAATAATGTAGCCTATATTTTCAAAACAATTCAAAATTCTCAGATAATTGTGGTCACTCTATTTTACACAATTACCCATTATTCCACCTTTCCTCTACCTTTCTTAAATCGAACTATGTATTTAAAAGAGACTCAAATTATACCCTTAAGTAACCACACAATAATTAGTTTAAGTATTTTTATCTTTCCTGAAATTCTATTTCGACAGTTAACGGAAAAAATAAAAAATAACGTAAAAATAATTACGTATTTAAGTATTTCCATTTCCTCTTGAACGTCTTTTTTTAAATTTTAAATTTGGTAACACTGACTTAAAACATTTTTAATACGTTTCACATATTTTGATTCGTTTCAGTAAAATACATTATTGTGATTTTACAGCTACCTTCTTTCTGCTTCCAATACGCAGGCAGGCCAGCAATAAAATGACAAACAAATTTAATTTTTCTAAAACAACTGCAGTAATTAATAAAAACTTACAGTCTTACTGCGGAATGCGCAACAGCAATAACCTGAAGTGAGTGACCTTACCTGCAACCAAACAAAACGAAAACATTTTTAAATAAAATAACGTAATAAAACTTCAGACTTTACTAGACACGATATGACGCTAACTTACTGACAAATGTGCTTGGAGATTTAATTAAGTGCCCGTCCACTTATTTACAACAGAGATGCTTTAAAACAATTATTAGTAGCCTAAAGCACAGCAAAAAAAAATCCTGAACTTAATCATGTAATAAAATAGGATACAAATATGTTCAATACACAGTATCAGAGCTCCACAGAGGTATTTATAATACTGTAAATGGGAATATATTGGTGCATTACGATGCTGTTTGAACCTTTTAAAAGAATAAAACGGCACACAGAAAACATAGGTCACTACGATGTATATACATAATTCACACAATTTCATATTTGGACTATCCCCAATGCTTTTCAATATTGTTCTAGAAAAGATCATTAGAGAATGGAAACCTCATGTGAAAGGCATCCAGATTGGGATAAAGATAGAGAACCGTATCAGAGTCGAGTGCCTCGCTTTTGCGGATGATATTGCGATTATCACTGATAACAGGATAATACACGCAGTGGAAAAGTTACATGAAACCGGACTACACATTTCTTATGAAAAAACCCACTATCTGGAAAGACGGCCAGAGAATAAATCGCCATTGATTACACAATATGATAAAATCACGCAAGTCCTCCATTTTAAATATGTTGGGGAAAGTTTACAGTCCTCGGGACTAAACCGAATCGCCAATGAAAAAAGACGTTCTAAGTTGCAGAAAGCTTACAGGTTAACGTGGGCACATTACAATACGAAGTGTATCTCAATAGATGCAAAATTATGGCACTACAAAACGGTGGTTCTTCTGGAAGCAGCCGAAACAATTGTGATGGAAGGTGATCCCAAGGTTCAGGATATAGAGAAGCAGGAACGGAATTCGTTACAAAAGGCGTAAATATTTAAATTTAAAAGATACAAACGCGTTTTTTAAACTGACTGATCTCCGCTTCCGGTTTCTGTTTATCTTTATTCCGCTCAGATTCGCTCCGTTCCGCATTTCGTGGCATACTTACTTTTAGCATCTACGAAAGAGGTGGTGTCGATAAAGAATTACGACAAGGAGACGACATATGAAAGGACTAGGTGCTGATCAAAATGGAAGGCGACTGAAATTGGAAAAAGCAAGTTATTTGTACAGACCGATAGGATTTTAATTATCGATAGAATTTAAATAATGTATAGAATTTATTACTGACAATGTGTAGCCTACTTTCAAGGACTATTATGTCTTTAGGGGACAGGCATTTTAAAATAACCTTTATTTTTATCGTTTTGAATAAAGTGTTTCTGGTTCCTGGTTGTGTGCAATACGTTATTACGAAATTCAATACGGCGTTCAAAATCGTCCTGTGCATGACCTAAAAACAATATTCAACAAAATATTAGTTTCATAGGTAGACTAGTGAAAAATAACTGATCTATGAAGGTAACATTAATGTTTTGTTATCTGTCATTCAATTCACTATTTTTTGTTTACTGACGACCGCGGGTTACTAGTTACGTTTCACATATGAAAACGAAAAAAAAATAATAAAAATTATCTCTCACAGTGGTAACGTGGAAATATTATTTACAAATTGTGTCATAAAACAACTATAAAGGAAATGACATCGAAGTTACGGCAGGCCTATGCAGTATTCTCAAAAAAGTGTCAATCTTTACCTAATCAATGCATAATGGTTGCTGACAAAATTTACTTTTTTTACCTATGTTGTTCTACATTTAGAGAATTACAAACAGGCATTCATTAATCTTTTCCCTGTACAGTAGAGTCAATCTATTTGTACTTTACAGAGATTTGTGTTAAATCTGTGTGTTAAATTTGTGTTAAACTCTGCAGCTACTTGGGTTTTTTAAGATATTAAATTCGAACAAAGACCATAATAAGGAACATTAGAAGTAAATAAAAAAAACTATTCTCATTGTTAGGAACTATATCTATTTAATTAGGAAAATGATATATGTTGAGGTTTTTAAAATAAAAATCTTCACTTATAACATTTAAAATGTCATGAAAGTAATTATATAATTACAGATATTTTGTCAAAATCGAAGCTGGGGCAAATAAACGTCTTTCTGAGACTTCTAAAAATAATTTGTTATAATTAATTCTTAACCGTTATAACTGATACATAAACTAAATACTTGTAATTCAGTTTGTAACTGGACCGTACCATCAGATACCAATAGAACTTACCTTAGAAAATTGTGTGACGTAGTATACATAATATAGCCAACTAAAACGAATAATTGCGGCACGCAACTGTCTCGCTAACGTGATTTTTCCAGTCTTACGAACTTCCAAAAGAATTCTTTTCGCCTCACCCTCTTTTCGAAGTTCTGATTTCATCCTAATACACAGTCATCCTTGACTTACTTTTTTTTATTTAAACAGATGTTGAAAAATCGATACACTAATTTATGACGTTTTTAACGCTGACTGTAACAGTGAAAATTAATGCTCTTAAATATTTTGGACACAAGATTATAAATGTTTAAAGATTTAAATGGCGGCCACTTTGAAAATTTTACGCGAATTCTGTTGGTTAAAGAATGTACCCAAGCTATACCAAGATCAATTTTTGTGTCAAATTTGAATAAAGTCAAACTAACACTGAGACCGTAAGCGTGCTAACAAAGACAGTTAATTTTAACGACTCCTGATAAAGTGACACTAGAGGTCAGGTTCGGCGCTCATTTTAGGATCCCGAATCTGAGTTTAGCACCGATATTTCATTTTCAGCGGAAATTAGCTAAATAACCAACATTTATTTACACATTTTTAAAACGTAAATAAAACCATAATTTCGTAGCTCTCTAAGGGATCAATGAAAAATAAAAGTTGTTTTACGTAAAAACGATTGCCATGTTTCCGAAGTACACAAACTAACCTGAAACCTCTTGTTCCGCAACCCCTAACACCCTTAAAACAACCCCTAGCTTCCATCGCGCCCCTATTTTCTTTCAAGTCTGATTGACATTTCAAAAACGTCATTAAATGGACAATAACAAACGGCAAACTGAAATTTAAGAAACCTCTAGTTCAAACAATACCGTCAAGGGGTTGGTAAATTGGTGACGCATGTGTCGGGAGGGTGGGATGAGGGCTGTTATGATGGCACCACTGCGTTATAGTGACATCTGTCGCCGGAATATTGGTACACCTGTTTGTAAATCCTGACACGTAGCGCGTCTAACGTATCGTGTGCCTTAAATGTATAATCATGTAAAAACGTGCGCAGAATGGCGGATCCCCACGCACTGGAGAAAGTATCTTCGGAGTAAAATTATGAGAAAATATTAAGTGCTGCAAGAATTTGGAAATTTTTGTTCTACCTTCAATTAAATTACGAGAAAAGGGACACGATGCTTTTGTATTTAAAAAAACTACATCAGCGAACAGAAAGATATTAACAAAAACCCGAAAACATCATAAAAATAAGAATCTAAATGGGCGAATTTCTTGAAATCAATTCATCACATTTATTTTTTTGATTACTGCAATTAATGAAAAACTCAAGGCGATGTAGGTCTACCAACTTGAAAAAAACTTTGGTAGGAGCCTTAATCAAAACACAATTATCAACAACTAGCGTGTCTTCTATCAACCTTTCAGTCGTACAATATTTATTATTTTTTTATTTAAAATTTGTTACAATGACTGCAATTACTAACTTTCATTTATAACAAAAATCCACATATGTTGAGCGATTTTCATAAAAGCTTCTAAACTTGCTCGGGAAAGTAGTAATACATAGAGGTTTTTTTTGGAGTTGTAAAGAACTGTACGGTAATGTTTGAAATATAGTTAACCAATATCTTTAAAATTACCTGCTTTAGGAAATTTTAAGGTTTGCCAGCCTGTTGCCAAACTATGTATGCACTTCGAATTTGGCATCTGCTAATTAAGGTTTTCTCAAATTTTATTTTAGACGCTAGAAATTATTATAAAAACGCGGTAAAAATATGAAAGTAAATTGAAGATAAATAATCTTTTGGCACGCAGCTGTCTCGCTGACTTGACTGAAACCAATTTCTGAAAGTATTTATCTTTATCGAACCCATTTTTGAAATTCTGCGTAATCAGCATATAGGCATTTAAAACTCTCAAACTGCATTGAAAATACAACAAAGAAACCAGACTGCTGTCCAATTAATTTTTGTTTTTAATTGCAACAACGGATTTTCCCATAATCGATTTTTGGTCAGGTATGAATGAAATCGGAACAAAACAACGAAAGTGAATTTTTTAACACACGCACGCCAAATTGGGTGGGACTACTTTATTTGAAAAATATTTAAGTAAATTCTTTAAGTAGCTCCAGTCAACAATTAATAGTTATAAGTAAATATAATAAAAATAACTTTATTATAAAAAATATAGGCTATAAAACACGTTATGTTAAATGTTATTTTATTTCCTTAAAAGCTTACTTCCTTCTACGAAGCACAATACTTAACAAAGCAGACAAGATTGGCCTCTTATGATACTTGTAAAGATCTTATTAAATTTAACTGAATACACAACAAAACAGAAGTTTAAATATTACACTTTCTGATAACTATAATTTACTAGTACTACAGTGAACACTTCTAACCTCTCCAAACTTTTAACTTCTTAACTGCGAACTTGTTATGAATTTAGAATGTTTTTGTTATAAAAACCTGTATTTTCTTAATGCTCGGGGTCTTCAACTACAGATAATAAGGTAATTACGGTTGTTTAAATTTTCCTGGTAGTTTACTTGTTACTAATCCCACTTGTATTAATTCTCACATTTATATAATATGTGTGAGGCAAATCAGAGTTGGTCTTCGTCAATGCCTCAGTAGATGGAGTCGTTTGATAGCATTGTCCATCCTAGCTCTACTGAATAGCGCATTGACACTATTGAAGTGTTTCATGATTTTTAAGCACACTTCCACTTAAGACAAATAAAAAAAATTTTAGCACTAGGCTAATTCTAATTAGATGAAGCATTTTAACAGTATGCTAACTAATTCACATTATTATAAACGACGATTCAATTGTAATTCAACGAAGCACTTTAGCTCTATACTAATTAATTCACTTTATTATAAACGACTATTCAATTTTAATTCGATGAAGCACTTTAGCTCTATTATAATTAATTCATTTTATTATAAACGGCCATTCAATTCTAATTAGACGACGCACTTTAGCTCTATACTAATTAATTCACTTTATTATAGACGGAGATTCAATTATAATTAGACGACGCACTTTAGCTCTATACTAATTAATTCACTTTATTATAGCAGGGATTCAATTCTAATTAGACGACGCACTTTAGCTCTATACTAATTAATTCACTTTATTATAGACGGAGATTCAATTCTAATTAGACGAAGCACTTTAGCTCTATTCTAATTAATTCACTTTATTATAGACGGAGATTCAATTCTAATTAGACGAAGCACTTTAGTTCTATTCTAATTAATTCATTTTATTATAAACGGGCATTAAATTCTAATTACACGATGCACTTTAGCTCTACACTAATTAATTCACTTCATTATAGACGACGATTCAATTCTCATTATACGACGCACTTTAGCTCTATACTAATTAATTCACTTTATTATAAACGACGCTTCAATTCTAATTACACGATGCACTTTAGCTCTACACTAATTAATTCCATTATAGACGACGATTCAATTCTCATTATACGACGCACTTTAGCTCTATACTAATTAATTCACTTTATTATAAACGACGCTTCAATTCTAATTAGACGACGCACTTTAGCTCTATACTAATTAATTCACTTTGTTATAAACGGCCATTCAATTCTAATTAGACGATGCAATTTAGCTATATGTTAATTAATTAATTTCGTTATAAACGGCAATTCACAAAAAAGGGACATAACTTTGGCTTCCTAGCTAAATTTACTCAATTATTATCAACTGACTTGTAACAGAACTCTAGAATTGGATACTTCAGATGCCTTCCGCACTCTAATCGCTAAGACCTTCTCGTGTGACTACATAACGAAACACGATCTTCCTGTGTGACTACATTGCAAAAAAACCCCTATTCCCTGAAATCACTCCCTTTCGTCACATTTTAGTGGCAGAATACCCTTTAGTCTTAAACCAACAGCAGAAATCGTAGCCTTTCAAACCCACCAGTCAGAATGCAGTTTTTGTTGTAACCCTCACCCAAACATGGCGAAAAACTATTTAGGCCTACCTTTCTATAGTCCAGCCACTTAGTAAACCTGCCAAGAGAATGTCTCTACACATACGCCTTTGCACATGTAGGATGATTCCCTCCAACAGGAGAGCTCCCTCCAACAGTCCAGTGACACAGAGTCTGCTAATCTGAGTATACAAACTGTTACTACTCAGCGATAGTGAAGGAAAAGGAAAGAGTGGAGACTCGAGCTCTCACTCGCACATTTTCGTTAATGCCGTCGGTGGTCGGTGGTGTTTATGCTGACAAATACACCACGAGAGTTCAACCACTTACATTATGTGGTAAGTAATGTAAGTTCCTTTTACATTATATGATCATTATTTTATTACTTTTACAAGTGCCCTATGCACCTCTAACATATTACAAAGTTTTAATGACTAACTTTCATTAAAAAAATAATGAAAATTTTTACACCGATTTCTAAACCTAGATGCGATTCTATACGATATACGTTAATTTCAACGACCCCTCAAAACGGTGCTCACTTAAAGGTCACGGATCTCAGTATTACCATAATATCTTGGGGAACCTTACCACTTGAATTAAAATAAAACAAATTTTGTACACCACTGCACAAATTCCTCACATCGTTAATACAAACAATGTATTTTAAAGCTTATGATTCAACTTTTTAAACCGGATTAAATAGCTATTGCGTTCAAAAATTTTATCTTCCTAATTAAAATCGGCCGGAATAGCGCATCTTGACTGCAGGCACACGGACCCAAGGTAGAGCAGAAACAGACTCTTAGACCGGAAGTAGAAATAGAGATAATGCTTCCTGTGATTATACAGTGCTTGAGAAACCGTTCGTGTCTTGCATAGAAATTATATCAGTTTGAAGAGGTTGGGAAATTTCGTTTTAGAATGGTATTCCTGCATTACAGCATGCACATTCAAATTATGGAATAGACTTTCCCGCTTTGCAGGTCAACCTTGCTGATCATAGTCAAACTGCATACTGAATAGTTAATTCAAACATTTTAATTTCGTGAAATGTAATTACAAGAACTTTTCTATTATCAACATTATTTATCAATATCTGTGCCAAGATTTCTATTCCACCATGTCTGGATATTGACTATAATTTCTTTAATTCTGTGTAGACGATAGAAATGATAACAAAATAACAGCTGCACGAAGCTTTCTCGTTGACGTGATTGAAGCAAATTTTCAGTTCCTTTATTTTACCCTTTTTTAAGTTCTGTTTTCACCATCATAAACAGCATTAACATCTGCATATATATATATATATATATATATATATATATATATATATATATATATATATATATGCAAATTTAAACCTTCACATTGCACTGAAAAAAACGAAAATGAACCCTGACACTGACAAATTAAATTTCTCAATTTTAACGGATTTTGAAAATTCTAACTCCATCATAAGCAGTGTTCAACGCTGATTACAATGGTGAAATAAGATTTTCAAAAATATTCAAGACAAAAAAGTTATGAATTTTTAGATTCGAAATGATTGCCATTTTTAAACTGGTGAACAAATATATCCGAGTTATTACAGGAGAGCTTTAAAAGTATCAAAAAAAAAAAAAAAAATGTAAAGTCAACTGTTTGATGATAGTATGTTGCATGTATTATATGATATATTGATCACTTGTCATTTAACTACTTTGCAGAACGTTTGTTGAACTTTTAAACCATCTGCTTTGGTAACAGCTGACAATGATGCTTAGAACTGAATCATATTTCATTAATAACACAAATACTTTTAGATTTGCTACATACAACCTTAAATGCGAAGATGTCTGTTACCGAATAGAAGAAGAAAGAGAGGATGTCTGTGATCACGCTTTCGTACAGGAATCCATAATGTGTGATTGAGTGAATTGTTTAAACAATTTGTTCCTATTCAGTAGGCATGCTTGAGGAAAATAATGAAAGGAAAGTATCGAGACTTGGCAGTCTAATGCCTAATTCTACTAAACTAAAACAGTTATCGAACCTTTATGATCGAGGACTCCAATGGAGGTTACCAGGAGCCAATAACAACAGCAGTGGCGTGGCTCCGGTTATGCACAAGTGTGTGTAATTTATTTCACAGTGGTCACCCAAATGCATTATTTTGTACATTGAACGAGTTTTAATTCCGTAATAAACCATCCGCAATATAATTATATTGCATCCGTTGTTTTATTAACAAGCAACAATAAATTGACCACAACTAAATCAATTCGTTGCTCATATAATTTCTGCCCGACCGCAATTATTATTTATTTGTAAATGCTGAAAATAATTCAGTTTCATTGAAATTAAAAAAAACATAATTTGCTTGGCGGAAATACAATAAGCCTAAAACAGAATTAAATAACACTCTAATTTAGTAGTGATATTGAATATAAAAGCACTAGAATCATAACCCTTAAGAAAGTTATGAGCGCTCGCTGCTGCTGGCATCTTGCGGCAGAGTATTCAACTACAGTTAAACAGATAATAAGATGGGTAGTACTGTTTATTTTCTGTCATTTGACTTTTAAAGGTTTTTTTATTATTAAAATTTAATTTTGGTAATTTTGTTTCATTTTGTTCATAATGAAATGGGCAATATTTTACCTAATTGAAGTAATTTTCATAAAATATAAGATTGAAAAGTTATTCATAATTAAAAAATGTTAATAGCCGTCATTTTGAAAATTTTCGACATTAAATTTAGGTATTTTTTAAACAGTCATCGATACAGATATGTATACGTGTGCCAAATTTCATGAAGCTACCTTAAACAATTCTCAAAATATAAAATGTTTCTTATAAAAAAACAAAATGGCGGTCACACACAACGAAGTGTTTTTGGACCTACGTTTAGGAACTTTTCATCTAATTTTGATGTGTGCAATCACGTCCTGATTTCTGGGAACATTTTTTCTAAACACCCTGTATATTTATACATAGGTAATAAATTCCATTATCGTTGAATATGATGTTTTCCTTTTAGTTTTGAGAGCTAACCAACATTACAGGACACTATAATTAATTATTTAAACTAATTTTGAAAGGAAACTGAATAAAATAAAAGATTAAAGAAGTTATAAAAATAGGACAAAAAAGACCGTTATTTTATCTTTATCAGTTTGTTTTTAATGTTTTTTATGTTGAATGACAAATTCAAGATTACTTCAACGAGTTCAAATAAATACAGTAATAGAATAACACAACTTCTGTTCTAGTTGTTTTAGTAGTAAAAGCCAACCATGCCCACTTCTAAGGCCAATCTCGCTCGTCACACTCATAGCTAAAAATATTTTTTTAAAATACGAAACCCATAAATTTAATAAAGTTGATTTAAAAAAAAAAAAGCAGATGCATTCTTGTGAAAGCCGATGCTTTTATGCCCTTCAGAGATTTTATTAATTCGTGCCCAATACATACAATTTGTAAACCCTTAAATAAGGTGAAAATCCTTACTTTAAAATAAGCCTGATAATATTCCCTTTTTAGCTGGAATATAGTATGTTTTAAACTTACATAACGTGCATTATTATCGATATGTATTATTACCAGAATAAAATTTCGTACTTACATTATCAGACGTTATAAGTAGTTTTCTTGATTCTGAACTAAAGGAACGTATGGGTTATTTTTTATACATTCCAAAAATAATTTTATGGACAAACTGAAGAGTACGAAACAGATCCGCCGTAGTCTCAAAAACGTTTTCTGGGCTACGCAAATTACAGAACCACGAAACTAACTACAACGTAACGTAACGTTGAGAAAAGAAGTTTCCCGCCAAATTAAGCACGCCATTCTTCAGTTTACACCGAACATCCACTTTGGCATAAAGTGGGTGGCGGTGGGGTGGGGGTGTTTACGGTCACTTTACGGCTGTTTTTATTTGTTACTTCAATTGTTAGTAGCACGCCTTGCACAGAATAAGCCATCACTTATTGCTGTTGTATGTGAGCGTGCGTGCATGTTTGGTTTATTCACCGCAAGACCTAATTGGACGTACAGTAATGCGCATTACAAGTATGCACACAGAATATTATGAAATAAATGACTAGTTACTTTAACAATAATCATGCCAAAGCTTTGTTGTGCTGACCTAACGGATACGAATTCCCCAAAACTAATATTATTGAATAACACTTAATAGCATACAATAAGTAATCAAAGATTTCGATACTAACTTGCAAATTGATTTCTGTCACGGCTTATAAAATTTATTTCATGACAATAAAATACGTTAATCCTTTACAAACTGGCGGCCATTAGCGGCCGCAAGTTATAATCTTGGGGGAAAAACTTTTAAACTTTTCTTCCACATGTTTTCTTCACCAAAGGAAGCGTTAAAATCTCTAAAACGGTAGTTCAAAGAACAGCAGACATCGCAGTATATACCTAATACGAAGACAACGCTCGTAACGTTTTCCGCCAATTTAACCGGTAAAAGTAATATTTATGAAAAATGTTACTGCAACAATTTTACTGGAAATGTAATACTTTTTCTTCGTGTGGTGTCAAAATTATGACAGGCTTTGCTGTTCAGCCAGTATTGCAAAAAATAAACAGTTATATTCTTAACGTTAAATCAGAGTCGGCCATCTTGAAACGGAAGAAAATGGGAAAAACATATATTTTCCGGACATTATCAAAGGTACATTCCTACCGAATTTCGAAACAGTCGGTCAATGTGGTTGTCCAAAAATGCGTACGTACACTCGTCATTGTTGAATCAGGGGCCGCCATCTTTAAACGGAAATAAATACGGAAAAATCTTACACATACGTTGTACGGACGGGAAAAGGTACCAATAAATTGGTACCAAATAAATAAATAAATAAAGGTATAAATAAATAATCAGTAACTGCGTTTGGCCGTAACTGCGTAACAACAAACTAATTGCCGAACTGTCTAGTTGAAACAGAGCTCGCTTTGTTCGGTCAGTTAGTGATTTAAATCTCACCAAAAATACTAAAATACGAGTAATCATTCGGTTTAGAACTCATACTGTCTATCGAATTTGAAAAAAATGTTATTATACAGACTTAACGCTAGTTTAAGTAATAAAATAAAATTTTCAAAAATATTCAATGTCATTTTGAACCGGATTAACAGATTTTGCTGGATAAAAACCTTGTCCAAGTTATTTTCAAAATAAGTATTTGCTAAGATTACTTTAAACGGATGAGAATTACGAACACCATAGGGCTTACAAATACATAAAAAATACGATTGCTTAAAATACCATGAAGGAGCTTATTCCATGGTTCCTGGTCTCGGTCTTACAGTAATAACATTTACTGATCCCAAAAGCCTCGGTTGGGGGGGGGCTATTGAACTTATCACATAAAGTTAGCGAAACGAATTTTATAAAATTTTACTTAAGTTGCCTTTAAACAAACATAACGAATATTTTTTAGCAAGGGAAATTGGACAAATCGACACAATTTGGACTAAATTTTGTTTTCCGATTAACACAATGTAAACTTGGATTAGGCTTACAGAAACAGCCGTAATCAATAGGATATAACCTCACAAAGTTAGCAAAATGAAGAAAGAGCTGTTATAAAAAATCAGCTGTCTTGTGGATAAAAACAGCGATATCTCCCCCAGCACCATCGTAACACCAACAACGTCACAAACACAGCACTTTTGAGCGTATTCTATAAAACATATTAAACCTCTTTAATACATAACCTATAAACGTTTTTAAAATTATTCTCCATAACGTGTTTTATTTTTAAGAAAAAAATTGGCCAATAAACAACCAGCATTACATTCTCGCCACACCACCCTCCATCGATGCAAGGGAGGGGTGGCAAGGTGGTAGTTGCCTGCCACATGCAAGGGTTGGAACCGAGCCAAAAAGCAAAAACCTGCCCGGTGTATAATCAACGGTTTGCGAAGTAGAGCCATACATCAGGGGCTGGAAGGAAGAACCGGAGCTGCCAAATGCTATTTTTTATTTAAAGGTCAATGCGTGCAACGGGGCCCTTCGATCCTTAAAAAAAATGTGATTACAGATTGTGCACGTTGCAAACTGTGTCGAATTATACCATTCCATTAGGATTAGATAGGCATTCTGACTAAACTTCGCGAAATCTGTAGTCTATTACTTCACCACCCTAAATTTTGTGGTATTTTCTCCATAAATCATGAATAAAACATTTTTTTACGAGTCTACAGAAAAATTATAAATTTTTCTCCTTAACGCCTTTTAGTAAATTTGGCTAAAATCGTTAAAGACGATTTTCACAAGTTGAATCTATATTTTACATAAATAATTAGGATTATAATTAGGAAGTAGGTACTTTCCCGTCTAATGGTCTATTTACTCACCTCGTAAAGGCTACCGCGGTTTCGAAACAATACTGTTTCATCTTCAGGCCGTAATACAAAATGTCAAATTACTCTGTCTTGGTCGTTAAAAAGTTAAACAAAACACTGAAAACACACGTTACACACTACAAAATCCGATTAAAATACACACGATAAAATTTGGTTTGGCCAAGCGATACGTGCAACTCGAATGTCGTTACATTCCGGACATAAAGTATGTTTTATACTTTAAGGTAACAATAAATTTGTATTTCATTCACTGTTAAAATTACAGTAATTCAAACAAATCACTAGAATAAACCTTTTAATAACTATAACTATAAAGGTATATAACTTGTAGTTTAAAGATAGATGGTGTAATTTAGTTAACAAAGTCATGCTCTTCTGCCTCCACATTGAATTTTACTGAACACTAAAAATCAATGGCTTTGCTGTCGTCAGAAAACGCCAACATTTACAATGAAAACAGTCACCACAGCCAATCAGTTTTGGAAAATAAACACCGACACACTCCCCATTTATGCTTGCAACCATTTATCCTTTCAAAAAGTTTATTTTTCCCGTATTTAACCTATACCATTCAACTCCTTGAAATTACCCCAATAAACATTTTATCTTCCACCGGAGTGGTGGCGTGTGTACCTTTAAAGGCGGCCCCTAAATAAAATCCACCGCTGTTAAACTTAGGCAAGCAAATTGTAGACCTGTTTCTTCTCTAATAAAATTCGGTTTTAGTGTTACTGAAATGAAGCTTTTAGCAGTACCGCGTACCTGGATTATATTGCACGCTTTATATACCGCGGCGACAATATTGATGAAACTTCAGCCGGTATGTTTTACCATTAAACACTGCGCTGACATAATATTGAAACTTTAGTTTGTAAAAATAAACTGTTGTGTCGGTAACAATTTTTTAGAACTTCTTTTATTAAGACGTAAATAAATAAATTCAGTAAAATACTATCCCTTATTTTGACAATTACAAGAAGGCTATTCAATATTATTATTGTTCTGCAATTATAACTAAAGGGTTGACTGACATAAGAAAAACAAACAAAAACATCGTTTCTCAAAATAACTGCATCAATTTTGATTAGATATTACTTCAAATTCACCCCTCAAACATGTAGGCCTATATAAAACTTAAGATCCACTCTGGCCACAAAACATTTCGTGTTTACGTCAATTTCAGATATGCAGTACATAAATGTAGGCCTATAAACTCAACGCTGATGTACTGAATATCACGTAAATTAAATTTACAGTTTGAAATTAGATCTAAAATCCGAAACAACTAATGATTGGGTTTAACATTACCTGCCGAACGCTAAATGTCTATTTTCGCGAGACTTTTTACGTCCACTTCGATTAAAAATCTTCAATATTACGCATCTGGTTTCTAAAACGACTGCCAGAAACAAAATTGAATGCATATGCAATTGAATAATGCAAAATTGAATAAATATGCAGTGTAACTTGTTTTTCGATTTTTTTCACCAAAACAAACTATTACATGTCCAAAATAATACAAAATATAGAAAATGGTACAGTCAGCAGAAGCGTTAGTTAGCTTATATATATATATATATATATATATATATATATATATATATATATATATATATATATATATTTCAGTATATTGTACTGAAGTTTAAAATATATATATATATATATATATATATATATATATATATATATATATATATATATTATTATTATTATTATTTGCGCATAGACCCTGTTGGATCACGCAAAGCACCTGACTCATGTCTTGTTCCTTCTAATCCTCCACACCTCCCTCATCCTGTCCCCATGGATCCTCTTCCGCTCCTCCGTCCATTTGACCCCTGCTCTCTTTGGGATTTCATTCTCTGGGACCTTCCAACCGAGCATCTTTCTCCTGTATGCGCGCCTGTCTTCAACATCTGTTTAGTCTATTCCTGCGTCATGTAGGTCTATTCTGACTTGTGCGATCCACGGCGTTGTTGATTTGACACCTTGTATATACTTAAGGATTCTGTTGGCAAGTCTCGTTGTTGGGAGTCTACTGATGTGTCCATAGAACCGAAGCCTCCTTCTTCTGATATCTGCTGCCAGGTTCGATATCTTCTCTGTGGTCTTCCGGGAGTGCAACCTGTATCCATCTTCTGTTAATCTCGGACCAAGGATCTTCCTCAAGATTTTGCGTTCTTCCTTCAAAATACCCTCCATGGTAGCTTTTGTGTGGAGTGCTTGCGTCTCGCTTGCATATAATACCTCCGGTTTTATGACTGTGTTGTAGTGTCTGATTTTTGTGTGCGTCGACATACGTCTCTTATTGTAGATATCACGCATTATACCAAGAGCCCTCTTCATTCTCAGAAGCCGAACCTTTTGCGCAGCCTTCTCGCCACCTGTGGGTTCAAGAATTTCTCCCAGATATTTGAAGTGCTTGACTCTGTTTATCTTACCATATTTTGTGTTTAGCTCCTGAATATTTAATTTTGTACAGAAGAATTCGGTTTTTTTAAACGAGATTTTATATATATATATATATATATATATATATATATATATATATATATATATATATATATATATATATATATATATATACACACACACACATATATATATATATATATATATATATATATATATAACGTCTCGAGAATATAAGAAAAATAAAATCAAAAGCAACGTGTTATTACTGAATATAAACTGTATACCACTGAACTGTTGCTGCTGACAATATACACAATATATTATATGTAATATATATATATATATATATATATATATATATATATATATATATATATATATATATATATATATATATATATATATATATATATATATATATATATGTAATGACATGCGCGCGAAAAGAACATGAGAAGAAGAAAAGTGGAGAGAAAGAGAGAGAAAAGAAAGAGATAGAGAGAAGCATGCATGTTGTAAGTACATACAGGCACAAAACATACATACGCGAGCGACCAACTCAGTCAGAACCGGAAGACGAAAGAAAGGAGAAGAGTTGAGAACTGGAGGGGGTCAGTGTAATACTTCCCCTACTCGCGTTACTTACGCTTCGTAAACCTACTCGATGAAACCGAATCACTCCATGGTGACAAATACAAAGTGCACAAAGCGATATAAGAAGCTAACGCTTCAAAAGTGCGGAAACTACGATAAGTTCGGAAAATAAGTTACCCGCATAACCTCAAAATCGCTAACGTGCGAAAACAGGTAACGTGTATTTCATCGTGAAACGATTAATTAAATGCCTGTTATTAATAATGAAAACATAGAACCTAACTAACACGGTTTTGTATCGAGCGCGAACACGATGCGCGCATGAACAATACAAGTGACAAACACTACAGGTGGCGTAGTACGCCTAGCCGTGTTCCATGCAACGTAAACACCAATAACGTCACAACGCAGTTCCGTTTAAAATTTCATAAAATCGTAACTTATCGTACGAAATAAAATCTTCCGCTGGTGAATATAATTTAATTGAAAAATAAAGAAAAAAATTTTGAACAATCATTAATTTTAAAAATACATAATGCATAAATACCGAAATATTTTACAAATAAAAATTTAAAGGCATGTAAAAATTTCTTTTCAGCTAACTTACCCACTAAAACGTTTTCGTCAAAACAGATCGTAGTCCCAGCTAGGCTATGTTTCGTTCTGCAACTGTAATGACTGATATATTTAGAACTAGAAATTTGTCAAGGAAAAAACCTTTACTGTTATATCCTTTACACTTGATCAAGTTCCCATTACTGAAGTTTAAAAAAACGTCCTTCAGACTACAAATTTGGTATGTCAACTCCTTTATTTTTTGCCACTTAGGCAAAGCTACAAAATATGTTCACTATTACTAAATGCTTATTATTTTTACTACTTTCGGAGCTGATGAATGAGTGATATCCACGACAAATGGATATAATGAATCCAGCAATAATCACTCCAGGTGACTGGAATTACAACGGAACAGGAGCAATATGTGTCTTCTTTCAAGGAAAAAATTAGTTCAAGGTTTCATTTCCTTACACCAAAATACAGTGACTGGATTCACATTATAGCTACACGTTTTGAACTCACAATTCAACATCCACGTCCTTAACACGTTCACAACGAAGGCCGTATTTACATAACATTTTGCGTTAATCTCCACTAGCCTATAGGCGTACAATTTTTTCCGTAAAATTGTTATAAAATGTGTATATATAATATTTTATGTGATATTCAACCGGAAAAACTATATTCTATATATTTTAAACGTTATGTCCGTGCGTCACTGGTGGCACACTGTTATTGACCCGTACACACATAAAGTTTCAAATAAAAGACTCCATAAGTTATATGATTTCTTCTTTGATGTCTTAGTGTTATAATTGTCAATAAATACATGTTATTATTTTGAATGTGTTTTCATTTTAGTTTACCAACAAAGGTCACCAAGATAAAAAAAAAATCAGTAGGCCAAAATACAATATTACTTTATTATATTTAAAGTTAAGTTTAAAAATTAAAAAAGATACTTCTAATATTTTATTGAATTTTGTTATCCTTTTAAATTATCTATAAAGTGTGCCAGCATAAAAAAACAGTAGACCAAAATCTAATCCCTTTAAGGTTACTTTAGCATACTTTAAAATGGTCGTAAAAGACAATTCTAGGCTTCAAATATGTGCGTCATTATAAATAAACCCATATGAAGTAAGAAAAGGAGTGCGTCACTCGTGGCACATGCAACCTATTTTAAAGACGAGCGTGCGTCACTGGTGACGCGCCATCGGTGATTGTGGTGTGCGTCACTGGTGACGCACGTCTTTTGAACGAGTTAAGAAGCTCGTGTAAGCTGTTCTGCTTCAGATATTGCTACTGAAGTCTTCGGCAGTGCTAAGCATCACGTAGAGTTCACGCATTTCTCACATCATCCAAGCATGCGTCTCCCAGATGCAACGGAACAAGCACAGTAAAAACATGTTTTACTGTAAAATTTACTCTTTGGGATATAAAAAGAACCACCAAACCACCCACTCTTAATTGGGAGGACTAGCCTGTAACCCTTTTAGAATTCTATAAAATTGGATTTCCATGCGTAAATGATGACGTAACAGTTTTCCCACGCATTCACTACATTTCATCGCCAGCTGATTAGCCGCCATACCGTCGTTTACATCCTTTATACCAGTACCGGCACAGAGGCGGACAAGTTATGACAAACAGAATGCACGCAAATTGTATTCAGTATTCATGACGCAGGTTAAGCGATCGCAATTCCAGGTTCGATGGCTTCGTTAAAAATAACGAACGTTTTTGTTCCAAGCATTATTCCGCTTTGCACGGTAAACAATGACTGATGAACAATTTGGAACTTGCGGTGAATGAATACTCGTATGTTTCAATTAACCAACAGTGGCTGTATTAGGCTACTGAATGGCAGTGTTCCGAACTCGAGTCTTCAATTATTTACACCAAGTTCACAGATTACAGTAAAAACGTTTTTAACCATAATTTTCTATTATATATATATATATATATATATATATATATATATATATATATATATATATATCGATGGCTTATTGGTGAATACTAAACAACGGACGTTTACAATTTAATACTTTTTTAGTAAATATTCTCGATGTAATAGATTGAAGTGAGGAGGAGGGCACTCTTTTATAAATTAACTTTTGTCGGCGTCATTTAAATTCAGCAAATGAAAATATTTTTATAATTAACGAAACGTCCCTTAAATGCGGTACCAAAATCACAAAGTATATTATAGTCCAGCCGCTTAGTAAACTGTCTGAGCGAAAATTTCTCGCACATGTAGGAGAAACGCCTTCAGCTGTATGAGAGAGTGGGACTCGATCTCTCACGCGCAAATTTTTTTCTCTCTGTCCCACTGGTGTTATTAGTACGCCGATTTCTAAGCCGCTGACCTATAAATGTATGATAAATACTGATTAACGTGTTATTTGTTACTAATTCCCTCCCCAAAATAAATTAATACTGTTCGTAAACTTTAAAAAAACGTTCATCAAAAAATACCTCAATTTCTCAAAACCGATTAATCAAGTTTTGCTCAAACTTTGGTGAAAGCTAAATAAAGACTCATAATTCAAATTAGTGCACCAAATTTTAAATAAAAAAAATTATAGTCGGCGATCAGAGCTAATTTTGTATTTACTCCTAAACAATGTTTTGAGAATAAAGCGATCTCTACGTTTTAAAGTACTTAAGACCTATTAAACCGATTTTCATAAATTGACCATATGTTTTTATGCCAATCAGACTAATAAGAACAAGGGATCGGCGTTACCGGTACTGGTAAAACAACGGCAGTAACAAAGTTTCGAATCCAAGACTTTGAGGTGCGCATTTCAGACAGGTATGCAGAAAAATATGATAGTAGAACTTGTGTCGTGAAACCTTGGCGAGACTAATATCTTCTTACGTTTGACCAAAGGATATGCCTACATTTACATACACCTGACAATTTTCATAATATTCGAACTTACTGTTTAGGCTAGAGGCGAACTACCGAAAGACTGACGGAGATAATGGTGTACAAGTTTGGTAAGTGTTGTACAACTATTGATATCAGCAATCGCCTATTCTATCACGTGCAGCAAACACTTAATTTTAAAAGTTTTTTTCTATTAATATTTAAGTTTACTATGTATAGCCTACAAATAATAAATTAGTAATTTGACAAAAAAATAAAAAATTGTTCATTAAATAAAATATGTTCACTTAAAATAAAACAAAATCTGACAAAAACAGAGTTATTCAACACGTCTACAAGAACACTCGGAACTGAAAGCTTTAGATACCACTCCCGATAATTTAGGGAAATTTCCATTCTCACAGTTGTCACACCTGATAAATCAGCTCTTCAATGGCTTCCTTGCATATGTTTATAGTATTAGCGCGTCTCGTTGACCTAAACATTTGTACCGTTGTAGAAACGAATTTATCTGTAAATATTTACTATCGAGGAAACTGTAGTAGACTGATATATATATTCATTATTGGAAACAAAAACTTAAATACTTTTACACGGTATGCCTACCATAAAATTTAAATTCTTTTTTATTATAATTTCTTTTACGAATATTTTGTAAAAAAATACGATTATTCAAAAAATAATCTACAGAATATTATGAAGTCTCTACAAACAGCCTATGTAACAGATAAGCAAATGTTGTGTATTTAATGAATAACATAATGTTAAAATTCCATCAATAAAACGTCATAGAGGTAACACAAGACAAACTGAAAACACGCTAGAGGCCTATAAGCCAAAGTTTATAAAATATAATTAAATAATAATAATACATAGACGGCAAACAAACATCAACAGCATTACATTAAAATTGAAAAACTGCTTCGTCTGAAAAAAAGTTGATATAGGCCTCAGTAGAAAATATTGCACACTATAAAGCAGCGTACACTGTTAATGTATGCACACACATTACAGTTACTTGCGCATAAAAATGTGCGCCTACGCTTCGAACAAGTGACTTTCTCTCTGCGCACCATTTACATATTAAACATAACCTTTTACTGAGACTGTACTCTACTATTTATTAAAAGTATATGTATTCGGTAGCAGATTAGGAAGCAAATTATAGCTCGGGAGGTATTCTACTGAATACATCCCTTCTGTTAAATTTGTATACCTACATACAACAAAAAACGTTCTTTACAAAATCTCTTGTGTAGATAAACGAGCTTCACAAATTTCACACATTCAATTAAACTAACTTAACAGTATTTATCTATAAGTAGGCTACAAAAAAACTGCGATTGGTACAAAACAAGGTTTAATTTATCATGTTTTAGGTTTGGCTGCGATGTTAGATTTTACTGGACGCGTGATGTTTGTGAACATGTTTGTATAGGTATACAAAAGTATAATTTGCGCGTCGCAAGTCTCATATTAAATTAATTATAATTAAAAATTACTGTTTCCGTCCGGGATCGAACCGGGGACCTTGCTCGTGATAATCACTACACTACGGAAACGTCGAAGAAGTTTGACCGATTTTAGTAGGCCTATATGAAATGAATCGTTAATTTAATTTTGGCAGTTATATTAAAAGATTAGTTACGCTAGTCTTCTCAATAGCGATATTGGACTTGGAGGTGTATGGACTGATTAAAGTGCTCCAATAAGGGCGTAAACTATTAAAAAACAAAAATCAGTTTTTTTATACAAATCTGTAAAGATCAGCTGATTTCATTGAACAGCTGATAGGTTATGATATTTTTCATAGATATGTTAATTTGTCGTGTTTTCGAACATATTATCGTAACTAAAACAAAAAAGATAGAGAAAACATGGTACACGATCTATATTTTTGATTTAATAACAAGACTTTTTTTAAACAAATCGCTATGAATTGTTTAAGTCACTCGTAACTACATAATGATAGTTTAAATTAAAGACAGAACATGTGTAATAACTTATGACCATCTCCCATTATTACGAATAATAGAAAGAAGAATTTGATTTTATTTAATAGCATAAAATTAAGTAAAATTTTTTTGTAAAATGAAAACTTTTATGGTCGTGGTTGACAAAAACATTGGTATGAACATTTGCTTTCGCGTCACGCTTGATTCCGTAAAGCATACCTCATAGCATATATAACTGTTCTTATAGGCCTATATATGTAGACTTGAAGTAGTCACTTTGTCGGCCAGTCCCGCGACTGCGTACTTTTACATAATTTAATTATTAATGATTATGATCAAATATTAAATTTAAAAAAAATAAATTTTACTTGACTTTTTAAAATTTTTGATAACATAAATTCAAATATTTTTCTCCATTGAATAATTGTTTGTTTTTTTTAATCGCGAGCACAAACGTTTTTACTTATGTCGGCACTACCCCAAGTGCCACATGTAATTTTTTTAATTAGGTTATGTATTGTTGGGTATTAAATAGTTTTACAAATTATACTACATTAAAGTTCTAGAAGTAATATTTCAAATCGTTAGTTAGACCTAACCTATTAACTCCGGTAGCGGTTATTTACGGCCAATTTAACGTCGAAAGACCAAATTTATTTGTGAATTATTGAGGAACGCCGGCGTAAACGACACTTTCAACAATAACCCATCGTTATAAATATCGTTTAAACGCTCCGTAAACGGTTAAAGATAGGCTATTATTGTTCAATAATAGATTCAAGTTTGCACCGAGTACGGAGTTCATCTGCATAGATAGCAGCACTTGTGTGTTCAATGCAATACAGCATGGAATAAATCATCTTGCATTTTCCACTTCGACTCCGTATCTCGTTAGCCACTCGAACGACTGCGAAATTGCGATGAAATTGATTCAGCGTACAATGAAACAATAGTGAAATTTATACTGGAAATAAATATCTATTGCTAATAAATTTCATAAGCAGTCTACGCTTTTCTCATTATACTGTCTATTTATTTATTTCAAGTAGAAAAGCAGGTTGCAGAATGCTTTTCTAGGTACAAAATGTCTCATTATTAGGCGAGAGTGGAAACCAATGTTAGTTCATCTTTACAGTTATAAAACTCGATAAAATCACAAGAAAATAGTTATCCAATTATGGTTAAACTATCATATGGTACCAGGTTACTTATTTTTTGTATTCATAAACTAGCCTTACTGCCAGATGTCGGCTTTATGTTCACTTTTCCGAATTTTAACATGTACCATATTTTAGGGCTGCTGTGATGGTATAACCACAAATTTATATTGATAAATAATAGTATAATTTGCGCGTCGCAAGTATCATATTAAATTAATTATAATTAAAATTTCCTGTGCTTCCGCTCGGGATCGAACCCGGAATTTGCGCGTGTGAGGTGCACTGATAACCACTACACTACGGAAACTAGGAAGAAGTTTGACCTACGTAAATATACAAAATGAATCGTTAATTTAATTTTTGAAAAATATTATTAAATGAAATTTCTACATATTATTTATAAATGTCGTAATAAAAACACAATACAATACATATAATTATAATTTTAAACAAAAAATTTCTGTAACTGAGCCAAAAATAAAAATCTTGTGTCATGTTTTCGAACAGAATATCATAATTAAAATAATAAGAGGAAATATAATGCATGCTTTTCTACCGGAATTTGTTTTTAAGGCCTAATTTAATTTATGTAAACTTATTAATAGTGATTTTACATTTTGTGTTTTTAAGTTTTCAACATTGCATGTTATGTTTTCTATACTTTTTAACCAGATTCTGTATGTTATGGTTTGCGAATGCAATTTTCCATACGCATGACAATAATTGCGACCACTTCGTCGGAAATTTGACTTCGAAACGGAGAGACCCAACAAAGTACTCACAAAAATATGTTATTTGAACGTAAAACAACTTTTTCAGGCAAAAAATGTTTCTTTTTAACAAGTGACTTTTAAAAACATCAAATTCAGAACATATTTATCTCAAGGTCATTTTAGTTTGTGCCATTTTAAGTTTAAAAACAAACTGTTAAATGCTCTCCGTCAAGTAAAAGCTTGCGTTTAAAAGGTTTTGATATAAGAAGAAGAAAGGCAAGAACTATAAGTGTATTTTAACCCAATCCAAAATGGTCGCCGATTGAAAAGTTAAATTCTGTGTTCCACTCCACTGCAGAAAATGAGTGTCTCTACAATACCGCCTAGGGGATGCAATTTGAACATCTCTTTGTTAGCAAGTACACAAAACTTAATATTTCAATCTGCCGCTGTTTTACGCGGGATTAGAGCCTAAAACAAATATATCTAGTTTTCGGCACAAAGTGAAAATACAACTGCAGATCAGCAGACTTCACAAGTTTCCCTGACTTTGAGATTCAGCAATAAAACAGCCCGTCTCGTCCCAGCAGGCCAATTTGGACAAATGTCTCCCCTACAACAATGTACAATGGCGGTTTTAGCAACCTTTCCCACACAATGGGGTGTATTGTCTGTCTGTCGTAGCCTCTATCAATGTGCGCGCGATAAATCGGGAATAACCCTCACGCAGCTGTTTCGCTGACAAATTATGACCTGCATTTCGTCTTGAAATAGGAAATTCATAAATATAATTCTGTAAAAAAAATTGTGGCAGTAGATATATTAACAAAAAATGTATAACATATTTATTTGAAATGCCGTTCTCAAACATCTTTCAGTTTACTATTTCTGTTTATTACAACATTAGGTCGTCGATAGTTTAGATGGCAGTAAGGTGCTTAAAGGCGTTACTCCGCTATTACCAGTACTGAAAACATTAAGTTTTCCATTTCAATTGAAGAAACTACTGCAAACAATAGACTGTAAACAGAACTAAAACGACTGCATACAGAAGGTTTTATGTCTGTGAGGTTTTACTAAAATGAAGCCAAACATTAAATGTGCTTGCTAAAATATAGGCTAAAAATACTTTTGTTATATCAGTTTAAAATTACAAAAGCTTAGCTAAAACAATACAAATTGAAAGTAAGGCAGTAACCAACTGTCTGTGACGTTACGAAAAAATAACACATTAAAACATTGCACAAACTATCTCAAATTGAATTATTTAAAAAAAGATTAAATTATAAACTGAAGCAACCAATCAAAACGTTTCTTCTCAAACTCTGTAAACTATCGCTGAAGAAAATCCAAAATCGGCCTAATTTCTCAAAATTCTTTCTTCGCATATTGCTAAAATGTTTACATATATAATGATTCATAATTCAAGACAGTGTCTCAAATTTGAAATAAATTTTGATTAAATTGAAGATCATAATTGAATACATTATAACCAATAGACTAACTGTTAAATAGTTATGTAGCTTACAAAGGTTTTAAATACCTTGCAAAATCATTTTTGCCCTGTTTCTAACAACTAGCGGCTTCTTCTACAAACAATTTTTTTAATCCGCATGAAAATTTAATTTAAAATTTGCTTCTTAATAAGCAATGTTTCTTGGTAATTTGTATTAAAAATTCTTATTGATGAGACTACAAACAGTTTTACAAAAACGAGTTTTATTATTTTTATTTTAGGAAACATATTCATTATATTTATTGATGCATATAGGCTACTACTATCTTCTTAGATGTTTCTTCCAATAATAGCATACGTATTTTTTATGCAATCCAACTAATAGCTAGGAAGTAAGACGCTGTTGATGTTAATTTCTGTTAAAAACCAGACAAATACAGTTGAAAAGTTAGGTTGCACCAAATACAGTTACTACCGTTGGCTGTTAACCTTGCATTAGTCACTTAAAATCAAAATACAACAGTAATCGTGTAGGCTATGTGTCCGATACCACAATAAACATACTTGGGCCTCATTTGAAGGTATAAATATATTCGATTATTTCCTTTATACTGCCATCTCAATTATGAACATAAATCTGTAAGTGCAATATTTACGTAAGGTTCGATTTATAGCAATAAAAAAAAACGTGTTTCGTAATATACCGACAAATACACGCTTGTCGGTACTATCAAGGGAATACCCTGATAGTACAAAGCCCATCAAATTAAAATCAACTATTACAACACTTTTTAACTTAGAATATTTCGAAATTTAGTTAAGGCCTAACACAGTTTCTTTAAAACATAACCTAATTTTAATTTATGTCCTTCCGTCTGTGTTTATAGTATTTTTTAAAAACAAAACTAGATAATATTTATTTTTTAAAAACATTCTTGCTGAAACTAGATAATATTTCAATTTAGTATGAAACCTAACTCTGGTTTCCCTTCAAATCGTATAAATCTTTCTTGCTGAAACCATTCCTAATTTATTAAAATAAAATTATTGACCTAATATTTTTCTAAAATATGCCTAATTGTAATTAAATATAATTTTCAAATTTAAAACATTTTTGTAGTAAATCTATTTGGCTATAATTTTACATTTGTATCATATAAGGCTAGTAAAAGATTTTTCTTTGTTAAATCCTGGAATAACTGATTTATGTCTAACACAAAAATTATATGTTTTCATTTTTTTATATATTAATTTATCTTATATATTTTTTAATCAAATAATTATTTAATTTAAAAAATAATAACATTTACTATACATTACAATCAGTTTTTTGCCTTTGAAACGCGGTTCAGTAGGCCTACATTTTTGACAGATTAGACTTGGTTACTGTTTACCTTGCTACAAAAAATAATATAATTATATTACTTCTAAAGATAAATAAAACGCGAATGGACTTAAAGATCATTCTCGTAAAAAAAGCATTTTTCAGTTCATAACATATGAGATTTTTTTCCAATTTAGAAATGTAGGCTATAGCATAAATAGAATTTTTGAAACGATTGTAATACCACTGTAAGAAGCGAGAAAAAACTCGCTCGGGGATTATGTCTGAAATAATCCCCGAAAATCTAAGCCGACTCATCGTTGCAAAAATTATTTAAACCGGTTCAAGATTTTCTATACAGATTACACTTTGTACGGATAGATACAGAACCGGAGAGTGGGAAAATTAGCCTTTAAGCGTTCACGCTCGCCTAACTTTAAAATGGTTGTCTGAAAGCAAAACTTTGTTTCAAAACACGAGCGCCATCTTCATTAAAATATAGCCCAGAATACGTTAATTAAAGCGTAATTTCTGGAAGGAAATAGGCCAAGTGGTATGAAATTTGCGTTCATAACAGAAACAAACCTAAATTACCCTACTGACAGCCACAAGTGATCACTGGCTGCTTCACGGATACAAATTACTTACTATCCACGTACTTTCTGACATTACAAACTAAAAAAAGTACACGTGTGGAACTCGGGGAGTTACTGACCGACGCTTTTGTTAATGTTATCTTTGCTGAATATATAATTACTTTGAAGATATGTTTACAAATATTTTGTTTAAAGTAAATAAATATGTGAACCTAGTTTAAATATTATTAACTGTAGTTATAGTAAAATAAAAGATCAGTTGTTTTATATTAATTTGTAACGATCAGCTGATTTCACTGAATAGCTGATAGACTATAATAAGTTTCAGGTTATGTCGTTAAAAACTACCAACATTAACAAAAATTATAAACGTTTATATTAAATTCGAATGTATTAAAAACGGTTACAAGGGTGCCGATAACGAATTGCACTATAAAGGACGGAAATGTTTCAAAATGGATATTTCACATTAGTAAGAATGTGACTGCGGCTATGTTCCTCTAGCGTCTAAACAGTAAATCATTTTTTTAAAGTTTTGTTTATTCTTCGATTTTCAGCTGGCTCAGCAACCATATGCTTGATACAATTATAACAATAAAAAAAGTTTATAAACACACCTGACTAATTAAAAAATTTAACGTTTTTTTCTTTTGAAAAAATCCAATATGGCACTCTAATAAGCACTACAGTTTGAGAAAGATATTTATTTAGTCCGTGTTCTAGATTCAGTATGTGTAAGACTTCGAACAGTTTATAGACTACGCTTAGGCTATAATAATTATTTATTTAAACTAATTTATTTATGTAACTGGTTTTTTAAAAAAAAAGTTTTAGAGAACAATCCGATACACTATTCAAATAATTATATTAAAATTACGTAAGCTATACACATAAATTGGAAAATATTCAATTTTGATTAAATAATTAGAAATTTTATTGTAACTAGACCAATAACAAACGATTGCCGATCAAAATACCGTCACGGGCAATATAAACGAAGATAAACGGAAATACAACTTTAAACTACAAAATAGTTGCAATTTAAACGTTGTAACATCTAAAATTTAAACAAATACGACTATATAATGGGATACTATATAATAAAGTATCACTTTCTTGATTATAAACATTAATTTGTAAGTTCACCAATTACCTATGTTTCGAGTTGTGGCACTTAGGTAAACTCGAATAAAACGTAAAACCCAGTAATGGTTTGTTTACCACTATTTATGTTCTACAGGTATACCTTGAATCTATAGTTTTTAGCCTACATATAGCCTATAAATATAAACCATTAAAATGTAGCCTATAAATATAGCCAATATAAGTTACAAAATAATTTTCTACAACAAATTTTAATTTTGGTAATCGTAAAATTATGGTAGGCCTACAGCAAAGTCGTAGTCTATATGAAAAAAATATTGTTGGTAAACTTTGCTAAAACTCTATATAGACTCAAAATAATTCTGAAATGTTGTAGAATTTGTGAACAGCAAATGAAGTTTATAACTAATTACAAAGGCCTACCTAATGTAACAAGTAATCTACTGTTTTACAAAAATCAGAATTTACCGTAATTATGAAAAAGTGTATATAATTGTTTACTGGAAACTTAAATTTAAAAGGAAACAGCTGACGAGATACATATTAAAATGTCAGTTGTAGTAATAATAGGATAGGTAGAATACTTTTTGGTACTTTTTTTTAAATTTAATTTATTTCGAAATAATTTTAGAATTATTTACGTAGTTACGGTCTACCTATCTTTAATAGCATATATTCGTGGTAGGCTTAAGTTTTATTTAATTGGTTAAATATGCTTTGGCTACTTTGATTTCAAAATGTCATCATTTCAACGACTTATTAGTGCCCTATGACAAGTAAGCTTTTACAAAATTGGTTACTGAATTCTAAACTATAAGTTAAAAAAGTTATCAACAAAAAGAAAATATTATCAGTTAGGCATTAGGCCTAAGTAAAAAATGTATCCAATTTGGTAGAACAAACAATGAATTTCTTTGTGCTTATCTACCACCAAATGTTCACAGTAATTTACTTCCTCTTAGATAGGATATAATTGCATCATATCCTTACAAATAGTAAATTCGTAGCTTGAAAATTCACACTAAAACTATTTTAAACTATATTTAAAAATCGGTATGCAAATTTAAGTCTACCTTGTTTCAAATTTACCTTAGGCTATTTCGCTTCAGATACAATCACAATTCGACTGGTTTGAAGACAAAAACTATACAGTAAGTAAAAAAAAAATTAATATCGGACATTCTTAAATCAAATTATAATTAGGCCTATACCACTACAGATTTGTTGCAAATAAGCTTTCCAAAATAATACTGCATACAGTAATTTCCTAGAACATTTGACTATTCTAATTTCATTAAGGCCCTATTAAAATCTTTAAAGCTGTTTTAGACACTTTTATAGCCAGTTTTGATTTTACCTGACACTAAATTAAGTAAGCTAAGCAAATTTTAAAGGTATATCTGTCTATTCTTGTTTGTATAACCTCAAATCAATCATATAGGGGAAAAATCAAAATAGTTTATCCTAAGATTACTGTATAAAGCTATAGGCCTACATTTTATTAACAAACTATATACTATATGCGAGAAAATGGGCAACTAAAGACATTTTACCTTACCTGCAAAGAATATTTTGTTAGCATTAAATTTCAAAATGCAATCTAGGCCTAAAAAAGTCTTACCTTTATGATGGCGAACGTGTCTTTTCGTAGCACAACACGGTTGTTCATAATAAGTGGCCCAGGTGTTCCCATACTCTCCCGTCTCTTTGATCTGAGCCAGCACGCCGAGCGAATCCAAAATCGACAAAATCAAAAACAGACGAAAACATGTCGCTAAATACATTGTAAACCACTGCACTTGGCTTTCAAAACTACGAAAGCCGAAACACTACAAAAGGAACTTTCTCAGAACATAACCTTCAAAACGCACTGAACACAAAAAAACACAAAGGAAAACTTGTAACGCTACATTTATGCCAGCATTTTGACCTGACAAAGAATATTACCACTTTTCGAAACCAAACCGTTTCTGTTCCGTTACAAATTTATTAATACCGTTACAACGTAATATTTTAGAATACATTTACCATTTTATATAAAGCATCACGTGTTTTATAAGTACGAACAGTTTATTAGCTAACCGAAGAAAGTTCAAGCTCTACTGCCGCTCAACACCGCAGACAGTAAACAACTGAAGTTCGCTTTGAAAGCGTGCATTGTACCTCGACGCCATTACTTCGTGACACATCGGCTATTTCCGTCACACAACAGCGAACACGAGGGGATAAGTGTTTTCAGTTTCATTCTAGATGGCGTTGGTGTTTCTTTACTATCCTAAAAGTACTGAAATTGAATGGTGTCTGTTATTTGTAAATTGCTAAATCATTATTTTGTTTTATTGTTTTAATTAACCTTACTATCTTATTATCAGATATATTATTATTTTCTGTTTACTGAATGTCCTTGAATATTGAATAACATATACGCTAATTGCTAAATCATTATTTTGTTTTATTGTATTAATTAACCTTACTATCTTATTATCAGATATATTATTATTTTTTGTTTACTGAATGTCCTTGAATATTGAATAACATATACGCTAATGTAGTTTCAAGTAGGTGTCTTAATTTGTTTGATTGATTGTTATTTCTTGCCTGATGCCTAATTATTTCTTTCTTCCAAATTTAAAACTTCTTTCCTCTAAAAATTTGGAACAGAACAATCAAAATTCATAATGGCTTCATTATTGTTTTCTCCTTCTTTTATGTGTTTGTTCTTATTTCTCTACATTTTATTTTTCTTAAGCCTAAATGATGGTTACAATATTATTATGAATATAATATTTAATTTAATATGGACTGCGAATGAAAATTGGTTATGGGTGTTTTCTTTCTTTAATGTGAGTTCAGAGTTCAGTTATTCATTAAATTCTATACCTTAAAGTGATTAGACAGATTTATGTATAATTGAAATGTCGGGATCATTACAACACATATCCTATCATACACTCATAGCCTATAATTTAGTATTTATTTTCATAATATCTCCAATTGTCCCGAAAAACGTAGGCTACCGTCTGTTCCAGGCGTGCTCATAAACAAAGTTATACAGATGTATTTTGTGTCAGAAAGTTTGTATGCCTAAATATGATATATCTGTTTCACACAATATCCTATGATTAATTAAATAATCGCGGAGCGCAGCTGTCTCGACGACGTGATAGAAGAGAATTTCTAAATAATACAGAGATTAATTTCAAGTAAACGAAGCTTTACGATAGGCGGAAACGAACATGATAAAAATCGATTTGATAACTCGATCAAGTTTGACAAACAGTAGGCCTAAAATTATTTATTAGTTAAAAATCAGCGCTAAATTAAAATCATAAATATTTTCTTACGCCTTTTTGAAATCTCGTTTTACCATTGTAATCAGACTTAAAATTAGAAATTTATATTATTATTCAAGCTAAAATAACCTAACCTAAAAAAAAACCTAACCATTTTTCCAAGGTAATCAGCGCTAAAATCTGTTGGCATATCAAGAAGTAAAAACATTATTTATCATAAGTACAAAATAATACTATAGCAACGTTAACACTAATTACAATAGGGAAAACAGATTTTCAGAAATTTATAACATGCAAATGTAAGGTTTTATAAGATTTTCAAGCCGTTTTCTTATGTATTTAATGTATTTTATTATTATTTTTTAACTGAGGGGCAGATTTTCTAAGTAAGTAGTTGTATAAATTACACAAAATTTACATTACGTATATAAATGTCGAATGGTTTTTGAAAATTTGTTTCCATCAGGTGAGCGAGACAGTTGCGTGCCGTGATTATTTATATATGTAGTTTTTTTGCTCATAGCATGGAATAAGCTGAAAAGTCTTTGCCAGACAAGGAGTGGCACGAATTAAACGACGGTTCTTACAGAATTTCAGGCGGAAAATGAGCTGTTGTGAGATCCGAGACCTTGAAATGAGCGATCCCTCTACATCACATTTTGAAGGACTATAAATGTGTTTAAGTTTAAATATACGAATAAATTGTGTGTGTGTGTGTGTGTGTGTGTGTGTGTGTGTGTGTGTGTGTGTGTGTGTGTGTGTGTGTGTGTGTGTGTGTGTGTGTGTGTGTGTGTGTGTGTGTGTGTGTAAAAACCGGTGTACATCCGATCAACAAAATTTTTTGGAAGAAATTTTTTTCTGGCGATTCGCCAAAATCATATTTAGCATCTTCGAGGTTTTTCTCGTACCAAGTCTCGACTTCGAACTGGGTTCAACTTCAGATTTTAAGCGAGAAAACAGCAACATATGTCTACACAATTGAACAACTTACAATTGAAGTCTTTCAACAGAAAAATAATTACTTTTTCTATTTACACTCTTTCCGTCAGTCTACTGCGTCACACAACTGCGCATTTAAAGGTCCTCAGTTCGAGCTGCAGTAGCACCCGTTGTTTTCCTCTTACGGTTAATACAGATCTCCTGTCCTCATTAGCCTAACTGGCATAAAGTCGTTATAATAAAAAAAAATCGAAATTGCATTTTTGTATTTTATATAAAATTTGAAATTTGAAACGATAATTCACCTAGACTTTAAAGTTAATTATAGCCTAAGAGTAAAATCAGATTTCTAAATAAATAAATTATTGTGACATTCGCTTTCAACACGTCAGCGAGGCAGTTGCGTGCCGCTATTATTTAATTATCTATAGTCTATTGTATAGTCTTTATTTATATTAAGGCGGATATTTTTATATATTATCTCTCATACGTTACTGAAAAGGGTTCAAAATCTTTAAAAAAAGTAATCTTAGTTCATCCTTAATTCAATTACAGCTTTGAGTAAAATTACAAAAAGAAAACAGACTGTTGTTTTACTTTCGAAAATAAAAACACATCTCCATACGCATGTATTTTAACAGACTAGAAAAAAACAGCACATTTTTGTACCGGCTTGTAAGGCACATATTTCCCAGCGAGTCGTGAAAAGCAAAAGGGGGAAACACCAATTAAGGGAAAGTCCGACGGGGATGAAAAAGAAGGGATGAAAGCAATAAAAGTTTGAAACTTGGAACCACCCTTAGCGCTAGCCAGGCCTCACCTTAGCTTGCAAGGCGTTATAACGAAGTGAAAAACAAACTTAAGGTGTCAAAGCGGGCACCTATTTCACTGCAGATCGCAGCTTTTTTAGATCTGTTATTATGTCTAAAAAAATTTTAAATTTTGGTGGGACTCAATTAAAATCAATTTTGGTGGTGGTGGTGGTGGAAGGTTTTAAGCAAAATTGAAGAGGGGTGTGTTTCCAAAAAGTAACAGTTTGGTAAAACTGTTACAAAAAATTATTTACAAAAAAGAACCAAAACACGGACAGGCTGAAACTTCCCCTAACAACTATTTATATAGGCCTATTATAAATAATGTGCACTTAATTTTTTATTTGATTTTCATATAACTAACTTCAAATTTTATATGGCAATATCGAAAATTTATACCAATTTTTGGTTCATCGCTTTTGTATTTGTGTTCTCAAAATCAGCCTAATGATTTCTATTAAATTTACCTAGTAGTCTAAGTAATAACATGCGAAACCTTCAAATTAAAAAACGACACTTTGAAATTGCCATAAAACGTCGTAAAAGCTATCGATTAAAAGCTATACATCTACAGTATAAGCAAATTAAAAGCAAATGAAAGCTACATCTACAGTTTATAATTGTCAAAATCGGTCCAATTCTATTCTGGTCAAACTTTGGCCATATCAAAATTAAAAATTTTTAAATAAAAATTATAAAATTTTAAATAAAAATTTACGGTTTGGAAGTTAATTTAAAATGATTATTGTTTTAATTTTATATTATGCAAAACTATATATAAACTGTGGAGAAATTTACAACTTCAAGCGTAGCGAGCAGTTAGTACCCTAATAGCTTTCAGTGCGTCAACTGTTTCCTACAAAAATTAATAAAGAATATTTTAGCGAATTTCGAACAGAAGCTATCATCATTTTAAAATACTTTGATCTCCGTAGGGGGGGAGTTGAATTTCCGGCGTTTGTGGGATATAGAAAAATTATCAAAAGGAACCCACTTTAATTAATTTTAATCCTTTAAAAAATAATAAATGATTTTGTAAATTCTAACATAGTCTTTCTTAGTTTGAAAAGATTGACGTAAAGCACAAAAAAAACCAACGGTAGTAACTAGATTCGAACCTGCGTACAAGGTCTGAATTCCATCAATCTAGTTTACCAACTGAACTACGAGCATCCTGTAGCAGTAACAATAAATAGACACTACCTATCTGTTCACTAATAAACGGAGAACCCAGCTGAAGCACAAATAAATGAAAGCGTTACCGACATGCAGAATCGAATTTACTCTGTGACAAGTCGGACAAATTAAAACTGTAAAAGGATAATACCATTAAGTTAGGAATTGAGTAAATCGAATTACAATGCATTTTACTTTGTACAGATCGGGTGATTGCAGGATTATTAGCTGAACGTTTTTGCTACAGGGTTGTCCGTATCAACTATCCAGGCATGTTATTACACATAAAAAAGTGTCTTTTTAACTTAAATAAAAAAACTATCGCAAGTGTTTTTGTAATCAATTAATTATTTGATGAAGCTGCCAAAAATATCTATTTAGTAGATAATTAAAATAACGGAATAGTCGTCGATTAGAGTTTTTTCGAGACTTGTTCTACAGAACAGCAACAAATTAAGTTATAATTTTTGGCAATGAAAAATTCAGACCGTTAATACGTTCTTGTTGCACTTGCTGTAAGTTTACTTTCTGATTTGCTAAACGACTTGTATTACATATTGTGGCGAAAAGCATATTGAGGCTATTATCGTCTCCCTAAATGTAAGTGTCAGTGTAAGTGTAGTGTTGTAAATGTAAGTGTGTGTTAGACTCGGGTACCGCGAGGAAGTATAAATCCTCTCAATAGGTGCAGCTAGTCTGCATCTCCCTGTGGGGTAAACGACTTGTATAGGCCCAAATCTTCATGTACATACATCTTATTTGAAGTAAAATAAGTACAGTTTATTTTAAGAAATATATTTTCAGTTTTGAAGATTTTTATTAAATTTTTGTCAAACAGAGTATATAAGTAATTAAAAAAAACTTACTGGACGCTACTGCCTTCTTAAAACTTGTTTCAGCAATTATCAACAAATAACTATAAAACTGGTAAAATTTATAACATTCGGTACATTAGATTTTGAGCAAATTTGTTTACACTATTCTCGTTTCGGGAGCATTGTTACACAGACTTATAATAGTTGTGGATCTCATTTTATAATAAAAATTTGAACACAAATTTCATGAGCAAATTTTGAGAAAATATCCTGATTTGTACTTTTTGTTCTTGTTATTTGCATTGTTGATAAACCGAATAGCTTTAAACGGATTTTTGAAAACCTGCAGAACATAGTTTTTCTTTTAGTTTTATGTGTTTTACTTTAAAGTTTTTTAAAAATAATTTATTTATTTAATTAAAGAAGATTAATGACATGTTTGTCAACCACTTATTTTATTTTGTTCTTATTATTCCTTAACATTACAGTTTAATTACGGTTAATTTTTTCATTTGTGAGATATTTTCAAACCATCGGTTTGCGTTTGCGTAACATTTACTCGCCTGCAGGTAATTAAGAAGCTACTCGGTAAGTATAGTTGTTTGACGGATAGTCGCTCGGCAGTTAGAAGGCATTTAAACAAGAGACAAGAAATGCTCATCGCTCCTCTTAAACCTATTTTCCTAGCACAGTTTTATCGCGCGGCCATTATGATAATATCCAGACCAAAAATTTTGAAATGAGCGCCAATTCAGCCCTCTATATCATTTTTCAAATGGTTTTTAAAAGTTGTGCTTTGTGCGTGCGTGCGTGCGTGTGTGTTTTGTAACTTCTGCGGTTTTGGTCCGATTTAAAACAAACTACGATGCAATAATCATCTTTCGTAACAGCTCGTTACCCAGTAGACTGCTACCTTCAACAACTTCAAAATGGCGGTCATTCTAAATTTTAACAAATTCCAAACCTTTTTATTGTACACCTTTTTTTGAAATTTTTACACAATCATAATCACGATTAAAATATGCGTATTTTAGCGTTCTGATTACACTGAAAATACAAACAAAAACTGATTTCTGTTATTGAACCAAAAATAAAAATCACGTAGGCCTATCATGTTTTCTCTTCCTTTTTATTTTACTTACGATAACTAGTTCGAAAACACACAGCTGGTTTGAAATAATACAGCTAGTTTTTAACATGACCTGAAACTTATTATAGCCTATCAGCTGTTCAATAAAACCAGCTGATCGTTATGAATTAATATAAAGCAACTAATCTTTTACTATCACATAGCTAGTTTTTAACAACATAACCTAAAACTTATTATAACCTATCAGCTGTTTAATAAAATTAGTTGATCGTTATGCATTAATATAAAACAACTGATATTTTACTACAACTACCAGTATAAATTTGTACACTCGCATCACGCAACGCGCAAAATCCAACATCACAATCAGCCCTAAAATATGATATATGTTAAAAATTTATCAGCGGTCAGGTCATAATCAGATGCAAAAAGCCATTCTTGCCGTAGGGTCTATATAGTAGAAAAATCCCATATCGTCAGTTGAATGAACAATTCGTTTGTATTCTAACGACGCTTCCCAAACATAGTCATAGTAACGTACACTGCTGGTGGCATCTTGCGGCAGAGTGTTCAACTATAGTTAAATAGATAATAGTACTGTCTACTTTCTCAAACGTCTCCCCCTGTCCTTGCAGCTTGCAGCTTTCATAGCGGCAGATAATCCAATTACTTGGACTTGAACCGCTAATATCGAGCATGCTTTTTGTAAAGGTGCTATCGTTTATATTCAATGGTCATACATAGGGACAGACATAAAGACAAAAACTTCAAGAGACTTCAAGATAACTACAAGATAAAACAACTTCATCAAACTTAATTAATATGAATGTAATTAAAAATCAAGCTTAAATAATGCATAACATTCTTTTTAGTATTCGACAACATCGGTTTGACAATTTCGAAAGTCTATAATTTTGTTTTTTCGTGCATGTCATCTACGAAGTTCTAGTTTCCCAAGAACAAGAATCGAGATTATTTTAAATTTTCTAAACAATCGTGTAAATAAGGGCTGATATAATATGAAACGATTCTTGATAAATTAGTCCATTTTGCATTTTTTATTAAAACATTTTCCATGTGTAAACTTTAAATCCAAAATGGCGTCTACTAGATTGCAATCCCTAGGTACTAAACAGAGCGTACCTAATTCCAATCAATTCATATCCTATTCGTTAACGATGATGAGTAGAACCAACATATCGTGGATTCAACCGGAAGTGATATATGTTCGTAGTGCTACCAAATACTGCACTTCGTATCGTTAATGAGGTGTACCAAGCGATGGGTATGAAACACAAGTTCTACTTGTTTACTGTATTGCTATACGTTACATAATCGATACGATGTTACCGGTTTATCGAGCTAAGTAAATATTGATAATATCGATATCTTCGTCTCCATTACAACGATGTTTTTTAATTGAAATACGATATATCGCAAACGCAGCCGTAGCAACGAATTAAAATTACATCCGCCATCCTTTATTTTATGTAACCTTATCAGTTGATACTAACAGCAAGTGTTAGGTAAAAATTTCATTAAAAATAGTATCTGTGAAATAATTTGATTACGTTTGTGTGAATAATGAACGGCATTTGATAAAATATTGTTTGGTGCAGAAAAAATATGTGGTAAAAAACTGAAGCGATTAGAAAACGTACGGGGTGGAAAATATCGTTGAATAAGAAAAAGACGCTGAATGAAAAACAACGTATTTCAAAAACAGTTGTTCGAAGCAAAAAACGTATTACGTGAAAAAACAAGATGATTACGAAAATGATGCTGGACGAAAAACACCGTTGCTTACAAACATTTATTCGATGTAAAACTGGGTCAATTACAAAACGTATTGGGTGAAAAAACAAAGTGAGTACGAAAAATACGCTGAATGAAAAACACCGTAGTTCAGTGTAAAACTGGGTCAATTACAAAACGTATTTTGTGAAAAAACAAGGTGAATTCGAAAAAGATTCTGACCGAAAAACATTGTTGCTTACAAACCGTCGTTCTGTGCAAAAATGGGTCGTTAACAAAAACGTATTGGGTGAAAAAACAAAGTGAGTACGAAAAAGACGCTGAATGAAAAACATCTTTTCTTATAAACCATTGTTCGGTGCAAAAAAGTGTCAGTTAAAAAATATAGGCTATTGGTTGAAAAACATCGTTGCTTACATCGTTGCTAACATCGTTCAGTGCAAAACTGGGTCGACTACAAAAACGTATTGCATGAAAAACATCGCAGAATGGAAAACATTATTCCTTACAAAAAATAATTGGGTGCAAAACTGGGTAGTTTACAAAAACGTATTTTGTGAAAAAACAAGGTGAATTCGAAAAAGATACTGAACGAAAAACATTGTTGCTTACAAACCGTCGTTCTGTGCAAAAATGGGTCGTTTACAAAAACGTATTGGGTGAAAAAACAAAGTGAGTACGAAAAATACGCTGAATGAAAAACATCTTTTCTTACAAACCATTGTTCGGTGCAAAAAAGTGTCGGTTAAAAAAATATATTGGTTGAAAAACATCGTTAAATACGAAAAAAACGCAGAATGAAAAAAACCGTTGCTTACAAACCGACGTTCAATGCAAAACTGGGTCGATTATAAAACTTATTGCGCATAAAATATTGTTTATTACGAAATCATGCTGAATGAAAAACACCGTTGCTTACAAACCGACGTTCAGTGCAAAACTGGGTCGATTATAAAACTTATTGCGCATAAAACATTGTTTATTACGAAATCATGCTGAATGAAAAACACCGTTGCTTACAAACCGACGTTCAGTGCAAAACTGGGTCGATTATAAAACTTATTGCGCATAAAATATTGTTTATTACGAAATCATGCTGAATGAAAAACACCGTTGCTTACAAACCGACGTTCAGTGCAAAACTGGGTCGATTATAAAACTTATTGCGCATAAAATATTGTTTATTACGAAATCATGCTGAATGAAAAACACCGTTGCTTACAAACCGACGTTCAATGCAAAACTGGGTCGATTATAAAACTTATTGCGCATAAAATATTGTTTATTACGAAATCATGCTGAATGAAAAACACCGTTGCTTACAAACCGACGTTCAGTGCAAAACTGGGTCGATTACAAAACTTATTTTGCATGAAAAACATTGTTTATTACGAAATCATGCTGAATGAAAAACATTGTTGCTTACAAACCGACGTTCAGTGCAAAACTGGGTCGATTATAAAACTTATTGCGCAAAAAATATTGTTTATTACGAAATCATGCTGAATGAAAAACATCGTTGCTTACAAACCGACGTTCAGTGCAAAACTGGGTCGATTATAAAACTTATTGCGCATAAAATATTGTTTATTACGAAATCATGCTGAATGAAAAACACCGTTGCTTACAAACCGACGTTCAGTGCAAAACTGGGTCGATTATAAAACTTATTGCGCATAAAATATTGTTTATTACGAAATCATGCTGAATGAAAAACACCGTTGCTTACAAACCGACGTTCAGTGCAAAACTGGGTCGATTATAAAACTTATTGCGCATAAAATATTGTTTATTACGAAATCATGCTGAATGAAAAACACCGTTGCTTACAAACCGACGTTCAGTGCAAAACTGGGTCGATTATAAAACTTATTGCGCATAAAATATTGTTTATTACGAAAACATGCTGAATGAAAAACACCGTTGCTTACAAACCGACGTTCAGTGCAAAACTGGGTCGATTATAAAACTTATTGCGCATAAAATATTGTTTATTACGAAATCATGCTGAATGAAAAACACCGTTGCTTACAAACCGACGTTCAGTGCAAAACTGGGTCGATTATAAAACTTATTGCGCATAAAATATTGTTTATTACGAAAACATGCTGAATGAAAAACACCGTTGCTTACAAACCGACGTTCAGTGCAAAACTGGGTCGATTATAAAACTTATTGCGCGTAAAATATTGTTTATTACGAAAACATGCTGAATGAAAAACACCGTTGCTTACAAACCGACGTTCAGTGCAAAACTGGGTCGACTACAAAAACGTATTGGGTGAAAAACATCGCAGAATGAAAAACATTGTTCCTTACAAAAAATAGTTGGGTGCAAAACTGGGTCGATTACAAAACGTATTGCGCGTAAAACATTGTTGAATACGAAAAAACGCTGAATAAAAAACATGATTGCTTACAAACGGTCGTTTAGTGCAAAACTGAATCGATTACAAAACGGCATTGGGTGCAAAGCGGCTTTGAATACAAAAAGATGCTTGATTAAAAAACTCCATTGCTTACAAACAGCCTTTCGTACAAAAACAAAGTCTATTATAAAACGGCTTGGAGCGAAAAATCGTTGTTGATTACAAAACGCCGCATTATAAAAACATCGTTGCTGCTAAACCGACGTTTGGTGTAAAACAGTTTTCTGTTTCAAAACGCTATTTATCTGCGATAAATCCATTAATTTCAAAGTCTACGTTAATCGTGTAACAAATATAGGCCGAAACCAATCACATTCAACAATCCCCGCTCAGATTCCGCCTCGTCCTTTTAATATTTCATCCCCCCATTTTGCAAAGCCTACACAGATTTAAAATTATTATCTGCGTTCAAAGCCCTTGTGTTGACAGTTTTGGGGTTTATTTATATCAAGTAATTAACGTACTTCCATGACAGCTTTGTGAACGTTTTTATTCTGGCAGGGGTAGTAAGGGTTGGAATTAGCACGTTTCACCTTCATAGACCCTGTAAAGCAAACTATTTCTGTAAATGTATTGATAACATTTCAAAATCATAATCAATTATCAATCAACGTCCAAGTATCATTATAAGCAAATTTAAGGAACATTACATTTAAAAACAACGTGTCACTTCAGTATTTCACTAGAACGTCACGTCTGCCTATTATTTAATGACCTTAAATTTTCATTTCCTATATTCCCCTAAACCATTACTTTCTCACTATAGAAAGTATAAAAACAGGTTGAATAATATGATTTTCAATCTGATTCACGAGGATAGAAGAAAATTATTCAAAGTATTTTTTATCTTATCCAATTTTTAAAATTTAATATCACCATCATAGACAGAATTAAAATCTGTATATTTTTAGCATTTTAAACTGTAAAAGTTCATTGATAATACGAAAAATGAACCCTGACCGTCATCAAATTAAATTCATAATGTTTATGATTTTGAATTTTAAAATGCTAACTGATCGTGTAAAGCGTTTTAACTCGACAGTTCGGCATTTGGTTTGTGCATTTGTTATGAATTTTTGGGCAAACGCACTGACTGATTGTTTTGAATTTTTTAAGGAGATACCGTGCATAAAGCCCGATTGACGTATGTATAACGTTTTTTCCTACTTACTTCCGTTTCATGATGGCGGTCTCTGATTTAAAGATAACGAGTGTATACAATTGTGGCCAACGGCATTGACCGATTGTTTTGAAGGTTGGTACAAAGGTACCTTACATATTACCCGAAAGATGAATATTATGCACTTCCGTTTCAAGATGGCGGGCTTTGATTTAACATTTAGAGTGCAGCTGCTGGCTATTTCTGTATACTGGTTGAGGGAATGTAATACTGGTTGGTTTATAACTTTGATCGCTCCATGAAGAAAGATCATAAAATGTCCATTAAAACTGGTCCAGTAATACTTTTCATAAATATTACGGTTACCGGTTAAATTGGCGAAAGATATTACGAGCGTTGTCATGGAGCGCTCTGCATATTAGTTTAGGAATATAGTTAAGATATACTATTCTTTAAAGTACTTGTTTATGCAGTTGTAGCGCTAATTTTTGATGATGAAATCAGATTTCAAAAAAAGTCAAAAGAGTTAGGAATTTTTAAAGATTTGAAATGGCCGCCGTTGTAAAAATATTGAACAAATTTTGCTGGTCAACGAAACCGAGCTATTAACAAAATCGATTTTTGTGCCAAATTTTAAATCAAATCGCAATAAATTCCGAATGTGAGCTTGCCACAATATACAGGGTGTTTAGAAAAAAGGTTACGAAATTCAAGCCGTGATTCCCACATCAAAATTAGATGAAATGTTCCAATAAACATAGGTAAAAAAAACTCTCTTTTTCTGTCTGTCAGCCATTTTGTTTTTTATGAGGAACAATTTATATCTTGAGAATGGTTCAAGGTAGCTTTATGAAATTTGGCACACGTATACGATCTGTATCGACGACTGTTTACAAAAGTACCTAAATTTTATCTTTAAAATTTTCAAAATGGCGGCCATTAAAGTGTTTTAATTGTGAGTAACATTTAAATCTTATATTTTACGAAAATTACTTCAATTAAACAAAATATTGCCCATTTCATTACGATCAAAATCAAATTTTATTTTTAAAAATCCGATAAAAAATAACGAAATTATAACAATATTTGTGTAAGCACTATTACTGGTTTTCATGGACTGAAATTTGAGCCCGACGTCATTTCCTCCTGTGGAAAATGGGAACATGGAAGATTTTTAAGTTTATTACATTTTTAAGAAACTGACACCTTTTTATTAGTGGTACCCAGAAATTATACCACCATAATTTTAAAAATGTTAAATTATTACAAGAAAAACACGAAAGCAATAATTACAGAAATCATGAAAATACTTGAAAAATCACACATTCTTCAAGATCGGCGCTCATTCAAGGTCTGGGATGCGTGGCGGTCATAATGGCCTCTCCAATACCAGAAAATGATGGCAGCTCATGTTCTAATAGAAATACAATGAAAACGAATTGAAAATAACATTAAAAACATATATTGTACGCCTATGTGTACAATATATATTGAAAATATATTCGATAGGATGAATATTTCGAGTTCGGTTTCCCAATCCATTGTAAGTCTCTACTCATATTTTTTAATTAATTATTTAAGTATGGCTATTGAAGCGGCAGCCATAGTAGGACCCGAACACGGATATACTCCTGATAGCTAGATCACTGTTTTGGTCACAATATCACCAGACTTGCAGTTTTTTATCAGAACTCCCCGCCTAAACTCAAAACACATTTATAACAATTTACTCGCTACACAAATAAGTAAGCAGTAAAAGAAAGCAAGGCAACCTTATTAGAAAAGTTAGGCTTCAGGTGAAAGCATAAAACTTAATTTTCCTTATTACTATTGGCCGTAGAGAACATTAAGTTTTACGATTATTACACTTTTTTCTTAAGTGTGATTGTAAACGATTGTAATAGCGGTGAACAACGGAAGACCCCCCCAGTTTGTATTAATGAACCAAGCTAAATATAATTTAATCTATGTTTTTAAGGCATCCCAGCAAAGAACTATACGTTTTCAAAATGTTGGACTGTACGTGATGTAAAGTGTAAACGGCAAATGGGTAAATTATGAAGCTTTGAGAGTTGTATTGTGTTCGAGTCTAAACCAGGAAAACATTTATTTACTCTGAGAGTAAAAATTGTAACATGGTGTACAATCCTAGTATGACAAAATGTCTTTATTTTTAATTCCTTTACTCCTATTTCTTCTGTAAAACAATTTTGTAATATGTTTTGTTTGGCTACTTAATTCCAGTTGTTTAAAAAACACACACACACACACACACACACACACACACACACACACACACACACACACACACATATATATATATATATATATATATATATATATATATATATAACCCTCAAAAAGGATTCATAATATAATATATAATTGTATGGCAAAAAACATGCTTTATTACAACAAATAAATAAATTGTGCCTAAATAATTATATAATGTTTTCAATTTTTTATATTTTTTCTATAACGCTACTTTTTGTGGAATCTAATAATGAAATATAAACAATATTTTTTTTGCATTTCTATTTGAAAATGAACTATTGTTGACGAGTTACGGAGATCATCATGGCTGAAACACGAAACAGTAAAATTATCGAGGCGCTGAATCTGTTACTAAAAACACTAAGCCATCGAAAAGTCTTCTACCAAGGTATATATATTTTTCGTGATGTTAATTCGATGTAATTCAACCTTGACATGAAAATTTATTTTGGTAATTACTTGGATGTCCATAATGGTTCAATATGGTATTTTTAATGTAGGTTACCTAACTTAAAAATTTTCAAAGATAATCTACGCTGGTTATTGTGAAATTAGTTTTTAAAATGTTAGATAAAGTTGTTTTGAATTTTACTATGGTTCGGAGTTGTTTATTTTTTGAAACAATGTAAAATTATTCGTATATTAAAATGTTCTTTTATGTCACGTGATTTGTTGGGAATTTTTGACATCTCGTCAGCTGTTCGTTGCAGTTATTTAAACTAGAACTACTTTTAGTCTTTTCAATTCATTGACGAACTGGCTATATATATTTTGACGAGATTGGCAGTCTACCAAACTATGACATTTGACACAACAATGGGCCACCTTTTGTTGTCTCTCACCCCATTTTTTGACACTAGGGTATCTGACTAAATAGATCATGAAAAATATGCTGAATTTATTAGTGAAATATTGTCAAATTATTTCATAAATTAATGTCAGCAGTTTTTAAATTTTGTACGAACTTTTTCCACCGAATAAAAATTTAATTTATCGAAAATCATGGCATTATTTTCATCATTCTTTCTTTAAAGTCACGATTTAAGAGGACAATTATCTTTAATGCAAAAGCTCTTTGCTACACTTTAAACATTTTATTTTATTCTCTATATTATTTTCTTTTTCTGTTAAAACGAAGAACTCTCGGAGGAGAAGGACTGTCTTGTGTTTCAATATAATGGAACTTTATTGTTTTCAAAAGTGAGAGGACTTGAAAAAACTCTTAATTGCAATCTCGTTTTTGTAATTACTTATTTACTCTCTCTTCTCCCCTCCCCATCCCTCTCTTGTGGATATCAACCTAAAATGATTCTCTCAACCAAAATTAGCAACTTTGGTTAACTAAGCTTGTCAAGGTTATTAGCAACTGGCTAACTTTGATTTACTAATCTTATCAAGGTTATTAGCAACTGGCTAACTTTAGTTAACTAAGCTTGTCAAGCAACTGGCTAACTTTGATTTACTAATCTTGTCAAGACACTGACTAACTTTAGTTTACTAATCTTTTCAAGCAACTGGCTATCTTTGGTTAACTAAGCTTGTCAAGCAACTGGCTAACTTTAGTTAACTAAGCTTGTCAAGCAACTGGCTAACTTTGGTTAACTAATCTTTTCAAGCAACAAGCTAACTTTGGTTAACTAATCTTGTCAAGGTTATTAGCAACTGGCTAACTTTGATTTACTAATCTTGTCAAGACACTGACTAACTTTAGTTTACTAATCTTTTCAAGCAACTGGCTAACTTTGGTTAACTAAGCTTGCAACTGGCTTTAACTAATCTTGTCAAGCAACTGGCTAACTTTGGTTAACTAATCTTTTCAAGCAACAAGCTAACTTTGGTTAACTAATCTTGTCAAGGTTATTAGCAACTGGCTAACTTTGATTTACTAATCTTGTCAAGACACTGACTAACTTTAGTTTACTAATATTTTCAAGCAACTGGCTAACTAAGCTTGTCAAGCAACTGGCTAACTTTGGTTAACTAAGCTTGACAAGTTTAATAGCAACTGTTTAACTTCGGATGACCAAGCTTGTAAAGCTTATTAGATTAACTAAGCTTGTCTAGTTTTATATCAACTGGGTAACTTCTGTTAACTAAGCTTGTCAAGGTTAGTAGCAACTTGACACCCACAAAGGCTATGCTGTAGACTAATATTATTCTGCCAAAAATCTGTAATGACACTACAAACTTCTAAATAAGGAAATCATCCAGTCAATAAGCGATCATAAACATAAAATATGAACAAATTCATTGGATAATCAATATTTTGGTAAAAATGGATCCAACTGTATTGTGGAGATATTAAATATTATTATGTTACGATTTTATTAGCATCATTAAAATCCTATTTGAAACAATTAAATTATTGCATATGGTTTATTCTTACATCTGGTACTTATAATTCGTAATCGTAAAATGATTACTGTAAACTTTGTAAGGTTTGGTACCAAATTTTAACAAAACTCTCCTGCCATTTGGTGAAAGTACACGGGTTTTTCAACGCAACTCTCAAAACCACTTTTGCATTCTCAAGAGATCTCAAAACTGGATCTCCAACTGGTGGAATCAAACTGGTGGATTAAACTGGATCCACCAAAAGCACAATATTAGTTTTTTTTTATAAGCGTACTACTTTTTCTGTAACATTTATATTAAAATAAAAACCACTTTGAATGACTAACAGGAGTTGAATCAGTATCTAATGAGTTTTTATTTTGTGCGTAAATGAGAAATAGGATTTGCTGTAGAAAGTGTGCAAATAGAAATACCGTCAACGTAATGAAAACATTAATATTTATCGTCAATAAACTGCCAATAAATTGCTTATAACGATTTAATAGACTCATATGTTATAAAGTTATCGACGGCGGGAAACAATTAAATAATGATTAAGTGGACGTTGCATGAAAACTGCAAGGGTTGAGAGAGAGAGAGAGAGAGAGAGAGAGAGAGAGAGAGAGAGAGAGAGAGAGAAGAGGGGGGGATTTGTAGACACATCTAAATAAATAGCTAGATTTTATATTTTATCTTCAACTATACCTTTTCAATCTATTTATTACAAATACTTTTTCGTGAATTTATAGTAGAATTGTCATACTTTAAGTGATAGGGTAACTCACTTTCTGAGTTAATATTCTGACCTCTGGCAACGTTTTTACTAATCCTCGTATCAATTTGTATACGGGACGAAAATAAAGTATACCTTTTCCTTTTGTAATGTTGTCATTTTTGACACTAGTCAATAAATCTATGCAAGGTATTACAAAAAAAAGATTAAATCTAATACAAGTCAGTCTGGTTGTTCTATCAGACACATTTGCTTGTTTTTAAATTACAGACATTTGTGTTCAAAGATGTAAACAGACATTTAAGGTATCATTTCCTCCGTAATGCTTTGCGCCATTGGCTTTCAAAGTTCCCATGTCAATATTATGAAGAAGATTTTATGACCAGATGCTACTTACGTTCATTACGCGAGTAAGTACATACTGTAAATGCATTACATATGTTCACACTTGTGAATATATTAGAAAGAGTATGTACAGTATGCACATATGTACAGAGAGTACATATACAAGTACAGAGAGAGTACATTAGAGTCATACAAAGAGAACATATATTTCATTAATACATTCTTGGGTTTACGCAGATTTTTTGCGGAAAGACACTTGTTTTTCTGAAATATTTGATTGTTTGTGTGTTAAAAAAAAAAAACGAATAAAACTGGCACACAAAACGTTTCAGTAAATTTTTATTCGAGGGTTTTTATAAAACACGCATGTCCGTGATTACAAAATGAACACTATTGACACTTATCAAGTTGAGAAACACGTATCGAGGTGATTTGATTTAATTTCTTTTTAAATCCATTTAAATCAACTTTTTTAGCAAAATTTCTCATCCGTTTCAAAATGGCGATTATTCAGAATCATAAAACTTTTTTACATTAAAAAAATCTGATTACGTCATCGTATTCAACATTAGAGTTTGTAAATATTAGCATTTTTTTATTTTATAGTTTAACTGAACATTATAAAATGAACCTAACAGTGATTATGAATTTTAAAATTTTCAGTGATATTATAAAATTAAAAATAATAATTTATATAGGTTAGGTCAGCTTAAGTTATATTAGGTTAGGTTAGGCCCCATTGATTACTACGATGCAGTAAAAAAGTATAAGATTGAAACAGGTAATGAATTTTAACAGGGTTCAATTTGTAGGAATTGTTATCTCAAACATTTTGGAATTTATAATGTTTGTTTATTTCATGTTGTTATTATTTTTTTACTTTTTGGAATTCAGCCAAATAATAATTTTACTGTTCTCTACAGTCTGCGAATCAATTGCATTGCACGTTAATTATTGAATGTTCTGTAGGTTATATAAAGTTATTATGTTCTTGAAAAACTGCTTCCAATATCTTGAATGCACAGTAATGCTAATAATAACATGTCTAGATCAGTTTAATAAGGTGCATTTACACACACACACACACACACACACACACACACACACACACACACACACACACACACACACACACACACACACACACACACACACACACACACACACACATATATATATATATATATATATATATATATATATATATATATATATATATCATAAACAGTAAGCTTATCTACAATTCATTAAAATAATAGCTATTGTTATTTTCAATCAAATTTGAAACATTAAATTGCTAATTTTATATAACTGCCAGTTAGAATGGAATACACCTATTTTTCTCTTTAACGATTTGTGAAAATCATTAAAAAATAAATTTGTATACCAAATTCTATTATGCCGTCATTTATCGAAAAGTTTTCTTATGAGATATTTTAATATTGTTAGTTTTCCATCAATTCATCCAAACAACCACAGGCAGCAATTACGTTTTTTTTAATATTGAAAGTTAATAAAACTGTAGGCCTAAATAATTGTTTCAATATAATACAGAGCTTACATTCTATAGTAGTAACAATATGAGACAGTGAAATAAACATAACCCCAATAATGTTGGTATGAAGGAATGCTTTTGTTAATTTAGTGAACATTATCTCTACCAGTTACAGCGACATCGTTGCATAATGTTAATTGACAGCACTAAAATTATGATTTTAAAAAAAAGTAAATTATAAAATAAAAAACATTAGTAATTAAAAGTTCAATAATACTGCACTCTATTTCCTGTAGAGATAGATTTATTAAATTCTACAGGTTATCTACACAGCCTGTAGTTAGTGGCTGTTTATTCCTCTTCGTTGTTTCAGCTGGAAAGACAGGTTGAAGCTTCATAACTGATACATGAAAGCTGACGAACGTCAATTCGATATGTTGAAAGTAATCGAGATATGCAGCATTGTTTTGCAATCAATCGAAGTAGGTCAGTGATTTTCAGTAAAGAGCTTACGTATGGAAGTGACTCAGTTCAAACTAGATTTTCGCCAATAAAATGTTGTGAACTAAAATTTTATGGAACAATACATTTGAACACTAGTTCTAATTCATAACTTGAGTTAGTGCTAAATTTGAAACAACTATTAGTTTATAATTTCCGAAAAAAAGGTAAACAAAATCAACGCTAACATTTTTCCCGTTACAGATTTTACCGTTATAGATTTTTACCGTTATAAAAATGTTATTGTCTTGCAATTTCATGTAAATTAAATAAAATCGTTTACTGTTTAACTTAATTTTGATTTAAGCTACTTTTTTGTAAGAGTTTATTGTATTTTAAAAAGGGTAAGTAAAAAGTAGGTCGAAAGTGGAATGGAAAGAAAAACTTAAGTGTTTCCCAACTCAGACGACGATTTGGCCGTTTCAGAATATTAAGGTAAAAATTACGTCGATTTTGTTAAATTAATTGAACAAAGCTCTTTGAATTTGGTAATTATTTTTATTTTTAAACTATAGTAGGTAATTGTTTAATAACATATTGCAGTGAAATTATTTTTTCTTGTTTTAACCGCTTAAGACTAAATTTTATTTCTAGGCCTAATAATAAAAAAACAATACTTACCATTAATGAATATAGAAACAACTGCCTTACCTGAAAAAAGAAAACAAAATGTTATAGGACTACAAAAAAGGCACATAAAATTTTTAAAATATTATGTATGTTTTAACAAAACTTAAAGTCCGAATCTGAAATTTCAATTTCAGTAATTGTGTAGATATTTAGATAAATTCGAATTGGTTTATTTAAAATTTCGTTAAAGCAAATTTGAGAAAAATTGCCCAAAATTTGGGGCTATAAGAAAATAAATCGATGATCGGCTTAACTTCTCAAAATCTGTTTATGCTAAAATTTTACGTAAATATTCATGACTCAAGTCATGGTGTCAAATTTGAAGTAAAATACTTTGCGGTTTAACGGTAAATGGTACAAACCTTACGGTTGCCGTAATAATCGTTAGGTTCATTGGACAAAACATTTCTTGTATTTAAAATTTGGTATAACTGAGATATGAATCTTAATAAATGAAAAACATTTTATCCAAAATCTGATGAACAAATGTTTAAGAAAATAGGGCGAATTTTTGATTTTTTGTCGATAGAAGTCCAAACGATTTTTTAGAGTCTTTGTGGACTATACTTTACTAATATTTATTAAATTTATTTTCAGGAATATGGGCTAACCACACATGCCTGGTAGATTTCTTCTAATCTGTTATATATTTATTCTCTATTTACATTTACAAATAAATAACTTGTAACCATAACTAAATATATTTAAAAGTCCTAAATACAATTGACCTTTCAGAAATATCCATCGATGTTTTCTAGACCACTTCCAAAACTCATAGAATGAAACTTATAAAGCACACGAACTTTCAAACATGAAATCCTTCCGTTGGCTATACCAGTATGAGCGAACGAAGAGGTTTTTTAAAATGTCCTCAAATATAAGAATTCTCATTCCATTCCGACTTTCTTACAGAAATTATGAAACTGAATAAAAAAACTTGTTTCAATCTTGTTTTTAGGTTAACTAAGAGCCAGCGGCAGTGAATTAAAAAAAATTACAACAAAGCCAATTTAATCAAATAATAAATTTCCATATCAAAGCAAAGCTCAGAACTTCACCGCTGTTTCATTGAAATCATTCTTAACTATTCTTTGTTGTGTTTCTATTGTTGGTGTTCTTATATAACTTGCTTATAACCAAAGCGAAATGTTTGAGCTCAAGCTTTACAATAATGTAACGTAGCTGGCGGTTATAAGAAACAACACTTGTTATGGTAGAAGCCAATTTGTAATTCATACAAGAGATTTAAGAAGTTGTACAATTTGTCTTACAACACTTGAAATTGTAAGCAGAGATGGTTTTAATAATAAATTGTAGATTTGTCACGGAAGAAACGACCAGATGATTTAATTTTGTTGATTTCGCTCATCTGCATTTTGTAGCTTTGCCGTTGTTTTTAAATTTTTTGTTGCGTATTTTCTTATTTTCAATAACGATTCTTATTTGTGTCCTCCAGTAAGTTAGTATTGTTGGGAAGGAATAAGTTTTCATGATCCGAAATCCGTTAACAAATAAAAAACTGACAAATTGATAACGACAGATGAGTGTACACAACAAAATAATAACATTTCTAGTAAAAATAAGAATAAATTAATAATTAGGTGATTTTATTCTAAAATATATACAAAGGGTGTCAAAATGCAAACCCACATGGGGGTGCAGACTAACTGCACCTATTGAGAGGATTTAGACGTCCCTCGCGGTACCCGAGTCTAACACACACTTACACTTACAACACTACACTTACGACTGTAACACTTTACACTCGCACTTAGGGAGGCGATAATAGCCTCAATGTGTTTTTCGCCTTAAATAACAACAACAAAATACGAGGAAACTCGTACATGGAAACTGTGTAAAATATGTTCAAATATAACAAGAAAACTAAGTGAAAATGAATGTTATAGTTGCTTTAGTTAAAAATATTGTGTATCCATATAAATTAACTAAATTAAAAGATATAATAATGCAATAAAATGATAACGCAATATAAAGAAAACAATAAACATGATGGATAAATATTGAGTCCCAAATAAAAATAATGGACTATTTTATTCTAATAACAAATTTTATAAAACTAAAACCGATTAGAATCGTTATTAATGTTTTTAAGTACTATAAAAATTAAAACTAAAAATGCTTACACTGTAAAATGTAAAAATATTCCATACTAACAAGCAAGATCCAGTTAATTCTATTAAAATAGAATCGTAAAAAAGCATACATTTTTATTTTACACGTTAGTGATAAAATATGCATACATTAGAATTACAATTTTTTAAGGTTTTCAATGAGTTGAGAGCTAAAAAGTCAAGGTAAATTTTAGTATTTTCAAAGTAAAATTTGATATTTGAATTACTAATTTATCCAAATTTCTTAAGAAAGTAAAGTACGATTTTCAAAGAAATGTTTAGTGAAAACGTATGAATTCAACAATAATCAGTGACAATTTTGAATATTTTATTTTAATATGTAACAATATTAGTTTAGCCCTATATATTATTAAATTTTGTTATTTTCGTGAAATCAACTTCCATTACATTAGCGAGACAGTTTTACTGATAAATCAATTACAATTGGCAATGCTCATTCCATTAGCCCAGTGTTCAAAAGCATTATCTGAGAACAGAAACATGATAATAGTTTTCCTACGAGGTATTTAACCTTTATTCATTACATTATATACGTGAAATAACCAGTAGCCAATTTTCCATTAATTTTTAAAAGTGTGAAATTTAATTTTAAGCTGATGTAATACTTAATAAAAACACACGATTTGAATGAAAAATATTTGACCATGAAAAGTTTCTATTTCAGTCCAACTTTCATAACTAAAGATTTAGTTTTATGTGGGGTCATGATTTTGAAGTAATTGTCTTCAAAAATGTGAAAACACACACACATACACATATATATATATATATATATATATATATATATATATATATATATATAATATTTATACAATATCCTTTATATATAAAAAAATTACGCAAATTTAAAACAAAATATTCTGAATATTAAATTGTAATTTTAGAGAGAAATTGCAACGGTGCAACGGTGCAACGGTTACGATTATTACCCTGAAGGACTATCCTTGATGCGATGCAATTACCACGAGGTCCTGAGGCCGCAGCGTATCCTGTCTAATTAAGGAAAACCTGATTAATTTAGTTTTCATTTAATCTGACTCGGCTTGCAGCAACTTGCAGTTTTTTGTTAACTTTTACGGGAAGCAGGATATCGAAATTAGTAAAGAACAACTATTTTAATTTGTGTTTTTTTAAATTCTATAATAGAGGTTTAAAACAAATTTCATTCAAATCTGAGTAATGTAAAAAAATTTACAGCGGTTTTAGTAGAATACTGTCATAGTATATAATATTCTTATGAAGAGTGAAAACTGTCATATGTTTATGTACAACTTGTTGTACTCTATTTTGTACAGAAATAATTATTTTTTTATATTGGTAGTAGCCAGCTGTTATTTTTTCACACTGCTGTTTTTAAATTGCAAGACATGTATAAACGTGTGACAACATTGTTTATATTTGTGTCTTTTGTTTCATTGTTTTGAAGTTTAGTTATGTTATTGTGTGAAGAAAATGGAAGATCTACAATATAATTAAATATCGGGAAACACTATTGGAAGAAAAGTAGTTATGTAAAATTAATTCCATTTAGAACGACTTAAATAGGCTTAAAGTTCAGGAAATAGTTCTACAACTTCCAGTCCTACAGCATGGACAAGGTATTTGTGAGTGATTCATCATTACAAATTAGGTAATAAACTTGAAAGTTCAAATTTTTCGTGACAAAAGGTTTTAAGTAAAATTACTTATGAAGTCAGTTAAAGTCACTTAACATGCAAGTGGAATGAAAATATACAGTAAACTTTTAAAAGTTATTCTCCACAAATTTGGTATTGTAATACTTGTGTACTTCTGGATCCATTATAACTATAATATTGATGTTTTATAGTGTTTCTAATCTAAATAACTTTTCGTTGTATTATATTTAGTAAAAAAATATAAAAATGTAACTTTTTTAGGATTTTTTAAATAAAAAAAGTAAAACTATTTCTTTACTAAAAGTTATAAACTGTTAAGGTACTAACAGTTCTTAGTAGTACTAAGAAAATAAAAGGAAAATTCCCGATATTCACACCTATTTCAGTTATTCTTGAGAAACAAATACATAAATAATGCAAATTTAACATAGGAAAGATAGGTGTGTTCGACTCCACTTTAGTGTCAATTTTATGCTAAAATAAATACTCTACTGCCATCTTCGTTTGGCCGAGAATGTGGGTGGAAGATTTTTAAAAAAAGTCTGAAAAAGATTTAATTAACTGGAATATGAGGAGCTTAGTTATATTAAGCTATATTGTCTTTAAGTGCAATGACAAAGTTTAAATTTTCCGTTGCCATTTTGAAACTGTATACCTTAATTAACTTAGATAAAGGCTCAGAATTTAGAAAAAGAAGTTTTGGCGTCAAATAAAACTATTTCATATTAAAAAAAAAGTTTAAATTACTTCAGTAAGGTTGTAATATAAAAGAAACAGTTTATGAATTTTTTATAATTAGTGTACATAATTACAAATTAGTGAGATTTAAATGAATTAATACAATATCAAGATTGTAAGAAGTTAAGTAGTATGTAATACTCACTAATTATGTTATGTTTTCATGTGTATAACAATGTTAAATCAATAATTATTTTGGTTATAAAAAGTAGTTTATGAGAATTGCAATCAGTTTCATAAAGTTTAAAAATTCTGTTTTTAAAATTGTTACTCAGTGAGGGAATTGTTATAACGCTTGTTCAAACAATTGCCGTTATTTGTGTATATAGATACATTATTCGACATGTCACAGAGTATGGTTCAACTTTGTTCTCAAATATCTAACTTAAAACAAAATTAAGCAACTATAACATAAGCTTCCGATTTTCAAGTCAGAACGCAGTGTGTAGGCCTATGTTAAAATAAGAAACTAAAAGCAAAGAACAAATTCTCAAAACTGATGCCCTTAACGATCAATAATATATCTTGTATGTAATTTTTATTTTTAATTACTTGTAGTTCCTCTTATTTTTTATTTTATTTTAGTACCTATCAGGGCGTGTGGTGTAGTATATAGATGGTTCCAAGACAAAGACAGGCACTGGTGCTGGGGTGTACTTAGGGTGAAGAGAGTTGTTACCCTGAGACAATATGCAACGGTACTCCAGGAAAAGGTAAAGGACATTGGTGACTGTTCGGAAGAATTTGAGACGGACCTTCAAAAATGCTCGAGTTCACATTTATACCAATAGTCAGGCAGCAATAAAATATTTTGTGGATCTTCTAATTCGGTCTAAGCTGGTCCGGGAATGTCAAAAAACCTCAATGCTCTATCCCTATGAAACCGGGTTACCCTTTACTGGGATCAGAAACATAATGGGGTAGCGGGTAATGAGGAGTGGGCCAATTGGTTGGATTGGAATCTGCATCTGAGTTTATTGGACCCAAGCCGGCTTTAGGGATTTCTCTATCGTTGACTGTGTCTGTTAGCAACTGGTGGATTAACAAACAAGATGAGACAACCTTCATGGTTGCCTCTTAAGAAAGTTTTCTCATGGAAGACTTAGAAAAGGCAGAGCACAATTCAGGAAAACTATGGAGCTCGTTACAGGGCACTATGATCTGAGGGTGATCAGGAGGTACCAAGGACAAACCATGTGTAAGTTAGGCAGGAAAGAAGAGGAAACTGAAGGCCACTTTATTTATGATTATGAGGCTCTTGCCAGCAGGAGGCTGAGTATTTGCTTCCTAGGCTCATGAGGACCTCTGGCAGTATGTGATAGTGGATTGATGGAACTTATTAAGGTTGTGCGATCAAAAAAACAATTATGGATACTTTGGCTTAAAATAACTCACACATGTTTGGAGACATGTTATTTTCACACATAAATTAAAAAAAATTTTTTTTAGCGATTTAGGGGGGTTTTAAGTGGTCTTTTTTGTGTTTTAGTCAATCCACACCCACGTGTAAACGGAAGAAGCAATTTAAACCAAATTTTGGATTTATATGCTACTAAACATGACCAATACCTTAATTACCCTCATTTTACCATATCGGACATTTTTAAAAAAACTGTTTTTTTAAAAAAAATGTAAAAAATATATTTTTTATTTAATCAAAATTTAAACTTCATAGCGAGGTGAAGATAGGTTTGAAGGTTATTTTCCAAAAAAATATCTGTTCTAGATGAAATAGTTTAGCCGTGGGGGTGTTTTAAAAAATTGGCCTACTCCTGCAAATGAAAAGATGCAACCCGCAATCTTCGTTCTCTTTCTAACAGTCGCGCTCTCTCTTGCTCCCTCTCCTCCACCGGCTTGTCAATTCCCCCACTTGGTCACTCGCTACATTCGTCAACCAGTTGTTTTCCTAGAACCTTCTACTGTTAAGTGTCCGATTGCCTCTTTTGCACTACTATTGGATTTTTCTCATTATGAACTACTCATTTTTGATTCATTGTTAAAGTAAACGAACAATAATGTGATAAATTTAGTTACACCATTGCCTTTATTGGTTTTTCCTGAACAATTACACATTTAATTCTTAAAAAAAAAAAAATATATACAATTTGTTTGAGAATAATGTCACAAAACTAAATTTTCATAGTCTTTTGTTTTTACTAAAACCAGATCAAGAGTTTTTGAGATAAAATCTCTTTTGCAGTGATTGTTATCCGTGATGTCCTGAATATAACTGAAATTTTTCAAATCTTTATTTTGATTCTACACACAGTTATTAAATTTTTCCCGATATAGCCTACTGTTTTCATTCCGCTTGTAATAATACTGTATTAATAAAATGATATGTATATAATAGGCATGATACCATTAGTTGGAAAGATATACAATACATTTCACAAAAGAAAATGTTAAATATTTATTTCAATTATTATTGAATAATTATTTATAATTGATAATTATAAAAGTTTTTTTTTTCCGGCGAAAAACCGTTAAGGTTATCATCGCCGTCATGCTAAATTAAAATATATATAAAAAAAGGAATTAACAAAATTTACTTATATATAGAAATAAAACTACAACAAACTATAATTGTAAAAATAAATTTAACAAAATTTAAGTAGCAGGTATAACTATATTAATAATAAATACTTAAGAACTAAATAACAATTAATAATGAATAAGATTTAATAACAATTCGTAAAGGTATATAAAAACATAACAGAAATAAATTTATAGATAAAATAAATAAATAATATAACACAAGAAATAACAACTATATAAATTAAATTTTATTTAGAACATTCAGACGATGAAGGAATTCTAGAACCCGGTCAACGGCCGAGGCACTATCTCCCAACATCGTCTGCAAACAGTTGCTCAGACCACACATAACACGCACATTTTGAAAACCATCACAATCGAGCAGTATATGTTTAATTGTGATGGTTTCCTACAGAATTCACATTCAGGTGGGTCCCCGCGTTCCATCAGAAATCCATGCGTTAACATGGAGTGACCAATGCGAAGGCGGGTGATCACCACCTCTTCTCTGCGACTTGCACGTATTGACGACCCCCAAGGACGAACTGTACTTTTGATTACCCTCAATTTATTACTGCTTGTAGCTGCCCATTCATTTTCCCACTGTAGATGAATTAAATGTTTTACGTGACAAAGGAAGTCAGACACGATTACACGTTGAGTGCATGGCGGAAGAAAAGTTGCTTCCTTTGCCGCATTATCCGCTACAGTGTTTCCAAATATTCCACAGTGGCCAGGAATCCAGATAAATGATACTCTTGCACCTCGTAGTTCAAGTCTATGGACAGAACACAGAATATCTTGAACCAGAGGGTTTACCGAATACATATCCTGGATTGCCTGGAGTGCACTTTTTGAATCAGAACAAACTACGTAATGCAAACTATCGAATTCAATAGTGTTTAGAGCCTTTAAGATGGCAAAGAGTTCGGCCGTAAAGACACTACAAATTGAGGGTAATCCATACTTATACGTTTCGTCCAGTGAGTAAAACGCGCACCCAACATTGTTATTCATCTTTGAACCATCTGTGAAAATAAGTTTAGCAGATGGATATGAATTAGTCAGTCGAAAAAACTCACGTTGATACACAATGTTAGGAGTTGATACACAAGTAATGTCAGTTCATTTCTTCACTTTTATAACACTTGGATATGTGGCTTTTCAAGATGGCGGCTACAATAACGTATTTTTAAAGAAATTATAGTAAGTTATTTCCACTAATAACTTATGACGGTTATTGCAGTTACCAAAAGTATTACAGGAACATTTAATTTCATAGAAATTTAATCTTATTAGTCTAATTAGTCGTTCTTTTAAAACTAATTAACTTCTGCTATAAGACATTATTAAAATAGTAAATTTGCATTGTAGGTTGCTTTCGATTTTTTGCTAATACGATTACATGCCCAAAAGCAATAATTTAAAATATAAAAGCGAGGAAAATAAGGAAAGTACGACGAAAATCGGAGGTAAAAATGACCCATATTACCCCAAAATTGCTACCACGCGAAAGTAAGTAACGTGTTTTTGATCGCTAAAACGATAAAGAAACCTTTCTGTACCAAAGTAAAAATACTTAAAGGTCTAACTTACATGTTGGGTGAAAGACCTAACGGTTGTTGCGTCAAAAACCTATTTACTTAAACGGACGCCATTTTAACAACGTTTCCACTACATAAACTAACAAAGTAATACGTATTAGGTAATGCTATTAGAATGTGATAACGCGCATGAGCAGTAAGTCGGTGTAGGAAATCCAGTATGTTTTGTGCAATGTAAACAGCAATAACGTCGTAATATAGTTCCGAAAATACAGCCTAAAATCTTCAAAAGAAAATATTTTCCGCTGATGTATTTTAATTGTATGATAAGTCATGTAAAAAATTAAAAAATTCAAAAATCACTATTTAAAAATAACTTACACTGCATAAATATCGTAAAAAGCAACAATGAGTTTCAATAATAACATTATACAAAATCCAAATTTATCAAAATTCCATAGTAATTAAATATTATAGTATTTTGCAATCTCGGTAAGGTAAAAATAGAAAACTGCAGTGTAAATAAATTTTTAAGTGATAATGTTGCACAATAGAAATGTACAGTTAGTCCTTGACGCAGTTTTAGCGCTGAATGAGCCAAAGGGTGCACTGAAGACACAAGTGTACAACTTCATTGCAGCAGGGAATAAAGGAGAAGTTGATAAACCTTTAGTGAGCAAAGCTTTGCAACACGGTGTAAGGAAAGGATTCTTGGAACTGGTCGGCAGGAAGTATAGAGTATCTGAAAATGATGGAATAATAGAGGCTAGAAGAAGAAGGCGAAGGCGTAGTAGGAGACGCAGGAGAGGGTCAAGGAGGCACGGCGGTGTAGTCGGAATAGAAGAAGCACGCAGGCGTCGTAAAAGACGATCTAGAAGGCGTAGAAGACGTTCGAGAAGACGTGGCGACATCGCTGGTGACATGGACGAAGCTGTAATGTCAGCCTATAGGAGGCGTCATAGACGCCGTAGATCGAGGAGGTCCAGAAGGAGGAGGAGTCGACGTCGCGATGTTCACCCAAAGGTGCAAGAGACCGTTAAGCCGGAACAGAATGAAGGGACGGTTGAGAAACAAGAATAGTTTTTAATCACTTTTTGAATTCTGTTTTGTGTATATTAAGCATTTATATAATTTGATCAATTGGTGTTCAGCAAAATATACAATGTGATATTTTAATGTATATTTTTTATTAATTTAATTACAAATCTCTGTATTATTTCTTTTTATTGAGTTTTGTTTTAAGGCATGGAATTAATAAGGCTTTGTAGTTATACAAAAGTTAGCAATCCTTCCAAACCTCTATATCATACTACTCTCACTCATCTACTCAAGACACACACACACACACACACACACACACACACACACACTCACTGCTCTACAACGTAAGCAAAAGATTTAGTGGTTAACGGAGACCTTTAGTTTAAGTATGCGGACTCGAGATACCAGGCGGTTTCGTGGAAACCTTCAAAGCTCAAAGAACTCTAAAGCAGTGGTTCCCAAACTATGGGTCGTGAGAGGAGAGATGACTTAAAACTTACTGCAAAAAACAGAAAATTTAATTATGTCAAAAATATGTTCTACAATTCCGCAAAACTGCTTCACTGCCAACTGAAAAGTTACAAACAGATATTTTTGAAATAAAGTGAGCAGGACGATGGGACAATGCAGCAGAAGAATTTATTTCTGTGCTAGCAAAGTGGTCACGCCGTGTCGCGCTTCTATCTGGCCGTCTGGATCTTGGAGAACCTGGTGAAGGAGGAGAAATTTACATGTTTCTGGGCTCGCGCTACTACTGGAACTATGATATGCATCTAGCTAGGAAGAATGTGTTTAAAAAATAAAATGAAGTAAATAACTGTTCATATTTCTTTTATAATAATTACATTTCATCAGAAGAAAAGAAAAAAGGGAGTATACATGAAGAGAAAACTCTCTTTTACGACATTTTCTCTTTTCTTCTGATAAGTGCAACAACAACAAACAAAATAAGAAATATTTTTATTTCATTTAATTTGTTGTGCCCACTATGTAGGTACAGAGTGGATCGTGAAAAATAAATTAGGCTGAAGGTGGCTCTTATGACAAAAATGATTGGGAACCGCTGCTCTAGAAAAATGGAAAAAGTGGACATGGGTGTGTGAAAATAGAAGGAGGGGCTGAAACTGGGCTGTATCTAACCCAATGGAACCCACAGTCACTTGCAGACTGTAAGGACGCTACGTGGACCTATCTAACCTGTACTGGAGACGTGAAAGAAGGGGATTCAGCATCTGAAATCTCAAATCAGACATATTTACCAGTCTGATCTACCAGATCAGGTAGATGTACCTGGAGCGCAAAACCGCAAACTGAGAAGAGGAGGCGGTAGGAAAGGGACTTCTAATTAAACCTAGAAGCAGACCTCCCTGAATCAAATCTTGAATGTGAGAAACCCCTTCCCTGTAGTGGAGACGTGGAAGATGGGGGGTTGAACATCTGAAATCTCAAGTCAGTCAGACGTTTGTACATGTACCTGGAGCGCAAAACAGCAAACTGAGAAGAGAGGAGGCGGTAGGAAAGGGACTTCTAAATAAACCTAGAGGCAGAAGATCTCCCAAAATCAAATCTTGAATGTGATAAACCCCTTCCCTGTAGTGGAGACGTGGAAGATGGGGGGTTGAACATCTGAAATCTCACGTCAGACAGACGTTTGTAGATGTACCTGGAGCGCAAAACAGCAAACTGAGAAGAGGAGGCGGTAGGAAAGGGACTTCTAATTAAACCTAGAAGCAGAAGACCTCCCTGAATCAAATCTTGAATGTGAGAAACCCCTTCACTGTAGTGGAGACGTGGAAGATGGGGGGGGTTGAACATCTGAAATCTCACGTCAGACAGACGTTTGTAGATGTACCTGGAGCGCAAAACAGTAAACTGAGAAGAGAGGAGGCGGTAGGAAAGGGACTTCTAAATAAACCTAGAGGCAGAAGATCTCCCAAAATCAAATCTTGAATGTGATAAACTCCTTCCCTGTAGTGGAGACGTGGAAGATGGGGGTTGAACATCTGAAATCTCAAGTCAGACAGACGTTTGTAGATGTACCTGGAGCGCAAAACAGCAAACTGAGAAGAGAGGAGGCGGTAGGAAAAGGACTTCTAAATAAACCTAGAAGCAGAAGATCTCCCAGAATCAAATCTTGAATATGAGAAACCCTTATAGGGCTGACAAACCGTATGACTGGAGAATCATCGGACAGGAACATTAAGATCCTGGGCAAAGGGCAACTCAGGAAACCCATTGCACATATAAGACACTGTGGTCTGAGGATGCACATGAACCGGATAGGAATGTACCACAAAGAAACTGTGTGTAGGTTATGAAGGGAAGAAATGAAACCCTAATCTCGCAGGACAGGTAATCTGTGACTGTGAGGCTTTTGTCAATAGAGGACCCTGAGAGTCACCAGCAGAACTAGTCAGTGGACTTCAAAAACTCATAGATTCTACTGAACTAGAATTTACGAGCTTTAGTTGCACATTTCGTCTTTAAATAGCGGTAAACGAAACAAAAACTTTTTTCCCATGTAACTTAAGGTCCGAATAAGCTTTTGCAACAAGTTTATTGATTTTTTTACTCCAAAGAATGAATGAAGCCCTGAAATTACTGGGGTCAAAATTTATTTGTTTTCTTGTGTTAGTGTTTTACTGATAAAAGCACGGGTGAAGGTTGGCAATCTGATATAACCGGAAGCACACTTGTATTTGCAGGACATAGTGAATATCATAACAACTCAAAATTGAACACAAGTTGCGTATTACTAACTTTGCAACACAAGTGAATGGCAACCAAGTTTAATTAATACAAAAGTAGCGCTCAACGATTCGGTCTAGGGAAGTTGCACGTTCATGGTCACCTTAATTAGTCTGCTCAGTACAAATTAATACCTTCTCATAACCTGTTAGTTCTGCTGAACTAGTACTCAAGAGGTTTAGCTGCACAATATATCTGTTGATTCAGTGTCCGGGGTTGTACTATCCCTTTAGTATTATACTCTATATTCTATCAGGACAAACTTATGTTTTTAGTTTAGCACTTTAACATAGTCTTATGTTCTAGATGCTAAGTTTATATTTTAATATAGGTACTTGAAACTATAATTAAACCATACTGTCGAAACATCGTGTATTGTTTCTATAGGATAACGCAAATGATGGCGAATGACCGAATAGACGATTGTAATTTTAAAGATGTTGAAAAATGAATTTAAGTATATTTTTAAGGTATACTCATTAAAGGTAATGAAGAAAATCAGTGTGGCACGTTTTCCATAAAAAAATCAGTGTTCAGTTTAAAAATATTTATGACTCTAAAGTGGTGTTATAAATTACCACTTTGTACGAATGTAAAACAATGTTAAAAGTTATTAAAAATTCATATGAGTTTATTAAATATTATGGTTTGTAAGAATGAAAATGCATTGTAAGCTCCAAATTAATAAGTATGCAAATCAGTGTGTCAACTTTCAAGATAAATTTACTTAAGCTTATGCAGTGCATGTAAAAGTACGAACAAATTTGCTCAAGTGAGTCAGCCAGTTTAGCTGAATTATACATAATTAGGCGGTAAAGTCACAATATCGTTATAAATAAAGGCAAGCAAACGTCTAGGACTAGATTATATTCACCTTAATTAGGCGTAACAAGCAACTTTAGAACGTGACCTTACCTAAGGACGCCTTTTCATTAGTCAGCAGTCAAGGTCAGGCTGCATCCCGCGGGACCATATTTCAAGGAACCTTTACTTGCACTTGTGTTACGCGATATTGGCGGCGCTGGATTTTGTACACTCAAAATATTTAAAATTATTTAGAGCTGTTTTTTTTTTTAAATTTGACTATCACAGGTTTAATCTAGACGTAGAGTAAGACTTATAAGTGGAGTGACAACTTCTGAAAATCTCTTAATTTAGATTATAATATGCCATATTAGGCTCGTTCAGAACGTAATGTTTTACAAAAAAAAAAAACACTTCTCTTAAAATTTAGTTTTTGTATTTCTTCTTATTAAAATTCCATCTCTTAGAAAAAAAGAAGCTACTAAATAGGTCTTAACTACAAAGTGTCTGAAAAAAATGCATACAGTTAATCAAAATTACTGTACTATTATTTTAGCTCAAAATTAAATAGTAACTAACATACAATAGGCAATGAGTAGACTGATAAAAAAGAATCTATGAAATTCAGTTTCTAAATAATTCACTATTAGAAATTTTCAAATTTAGTTTATCTGCATTTTAAAACGCACGTGGGTTCGTGAGTAAAAGCCAACAGAAATACGAGCAGTGAAACAAAATTTAAGAAATACAATTGCTCATTTTTTTTGTTTTACCTCCCTTAAAGTACATCTCGAATTATAATGTGTACTTGTTAGGAACTAACCATTTACATCATACAATCCTGAAGAAATTCATGTTTTGCAACTTCAAACGAAGATGGTCGGACACAGGAAAGTTTGTTGTTAGCAGATAACAAATGTTCTAATTCCTAAAGTTACAACCCCCTAAAGGTTAAAGCATCCCCTAACTTTAGTTATGACCCCGTAGAGGCGAAGGGGTAAAGTTGGTACATTGGAAAAACACCCTTCTGCAGTCCATAACGCTAGGGAATAAAGTATCCGGTGCGAATTTTCCATCCAGACAATAAAGTAAACAAAGTATATTAACATTAAAATCACGTTGATAATGTTGTGCCTTATGACAGAAAGTTATTGAAATTTATTAAAACACCATTAACAATCATAATGACAACGCCACTGCCATCCATAATACGTCACCATTAACATCCCTAATGCCTCGCTAAGGACATTTATTACGACAATGTCATAGAAATTCCTAATTAAATCGCCATTAACATCCCTAATACATCTCTATTGACATTTATGACGAAAACGCTATCCACAATCATAATGACTACGGCATTGAAATCCCTAATTACATCGCTATTACCATCCCTAATGCAGTACTAATGATATTTATTACAACAAAGCTATTGACAATCATAATGACAACGCCATTGACATCCCTAATTACATTGCCATTAAAATACATAATGTAATCGCTATTGACATTTGTAATGACAAATGCCACTGACATCCCTAATGACAACGCCATTTAAATTCCTCCTAATGACGACTTTGGTATCCCTAATGACAACGCCACAGACATCCCTAATGACAACTACATTGAACTCATTATAATGACGCCACTATCATCCCTCCTAATGACAACGATACTAACATTCTTAATGACGACGCCACTGGCATTGGTCCTAATAACAATGACTTTGGTATCCCTAATGACGGCGCTACTGACATCCCTAATGACGACGACACTGACATCCCTAATGACAACGACATTGACCTCCTTAATGATGACGCCACTATCATACCTCCTAAAGACAATGACATCCCTAATGACGACGCCACTAACATTGCTCCTAATGACAACGACTTTGATATCCCTAATGACGACGCTACTGACATCCCTAATGACAACGACATTGACATCCTTAATGACGCCACTATCATCCCTACAAATGACAACGGCATTGACATCGCTAATGACGACGTCACTGACATTCCTCCTAATGACAACGACTTTGATATCCCTAATGACGACTCTACTGACATACCTAATGACAATGCCATTGACATATTAATGACGACGCCACTATCATCCCTCATAATTACAACGCTACTAATATCCCTAAGGCGACACCACTGACATTCCGCCTAATGACAACGACTTTGATATCCCTAATGACGTCGCCACTGAATTCCCTAATGACAACGACATTGACATCCTCAATGATGACGCCACTATCATCCCTCCTAATGACATCGCCATTGACATTACATTAATATCTACAATATCATATTCATTGACATAAATAGTAACATCGTTATTGAAAACCCCACATCTCATTTGGCATTGGCCGTTGACATTTCCACTTTTCTTTGACCATAGTTAATTAAACAGCCGTTTACACCCTTCTCAGACAATATTAATTCTTACCATTTGCATCCACATTGGCATCAACATTTACACTTCCATTCACATAGCAGATTTCTATCTCTATTAACATTAAAATTGATATCCCCATTGACAAATCAATTAACATTACAATTTATATCTCATTAACATGAACCCTGACAACGCACTACTAATCTATTTAGACATTGATCGTGAGTTACCTTACGGTCTACCAAACTGACAATCCAATTAACATAGTCATTTACATTTACATATCCCAATCTAATTAACATAACATGTTCAGAATAGATGATATTTAAATCGTTATTGATAATTTTTTAAATAAATAAATCCGCTACTGGCATTCGGTTTGATATTATTGAAACGATATTATTTTAAGTTTTGGACACCAAAACACGAAATTGCCTTGGGATATTCATTACGTAATTTTTGTTATTTATTAGTCATTAAAATTTAAATCTGTTTAGAGATTCTGTTCACTTACTTAAAAGAAATATTTCTTATTTCTATGATAACGTAAATATATTTTATCCGAAATTGTCAAGTCCAAATTTCGAAAATAAAATTAAGGAACCGAATTATTTTTCGAACACTGGTTCGGACTCATGTATCTAATTCTACAATCGATGCTCGTTTATCACTATAATTAATTACCTCGTAGCAGAATTAATTAGTTCAGAACAACGTAGTCTTGGCTAATCTCACTATTGCATTAAGATCGGTTTGCCAGTTTGGGAAACACGATCCCTATGCTAAGTTGTAATTGTTTCCCTGATTGTAACCGGTAATGTGAGTTAACAGTTATTTCGGTGATTGTCAAGTGAATGTTAATGTGATTTTAATAATTATTTTGACTTTTTTTAACCGTTACTAATCTTGAAAAAAACAGTTTATAGTGTTTATAGAGACTATGTAATAAATTTGTATAACACATCTTGCAGGTATTGTTTTTCCACGATAGAAATCTGGCGACACACCAATAATAACTATGATACATTTTTTTAATATAATTGTTTCCAAATATATTTTTTTTAAACGATTCAACTAATAAAACTTTTATAAAAAAGCCAAAAATTCTGTTTAAAAAACTATTTACTAACATATTTTCCAAAGTTAATTATATTTTCACAAAATTTTATACAAATGTAAATATTTTAAAACTAAAGCTAATTTTTTCTAATTTGAAATAAAAGATATTTACTGTTCGAGATGAAATCAAAAAGACTGAAACAAACTAAATTTTTCAGATTAAATTAGAAAGTGTATTTTTCGCTTTAAATTTGGCACCACTGACTTCAGTTACGCAACGTTATTTATGAACTGTCTGATTACTGAACTTTTAAAAAAATTAAACCGATTTATCAAGAATTTGATAATTAGCGCAAATGATTTTTTAAAAATATAACTAAGACGTTTGGGTACTTAAGGTAAATGTAGCTAGCAAAGAAGTAGCTTTATATTAACATTTTTCAAACACTTAAAACTACTTACTTGCAAAGAAAAATCGAAGTACAGTAAGTCAATATTCGTTAAAGTGTCACACGATGTGTATTGAGATCGAAATACATGTGTACACACATAAGTCTACACACAAACACGTACCTACAACAACACAAACATGGGCTTCCAGCTGAAACACAATTTTTCGCGTCTTAATATTTCGCATTCTTAGTATTTCGCATACTTAGTATTTTGTATACTTAGTATTTCGTATAGGCTACTTAGCGTTTCGCATATTTAGTATTTCACATACTTATTAATTTATATACTTGGTATTTCGCATAATTAGCATTTCGCACACTTAATATTTTGCATACTTAGTATTTCGAATACTATACTTAGTAAAAGCAAATATAAACCAAGTTAAAACTTTCTAATTAATTAATTATAGCTTTCACATTAAATAATTTTACTAACTCCTTTTGCTTTTAGTAGTATCGCGTACAAACCAATAAAAAATAGAAAAACAAATCCTGACCGCTTTCAAGATTATTTTCAATTAAGTATACATTTATACACAGCCATTTATACAAATTTCCACTCGGAATACAATTGAAATAGTAGTTACCTGAATTCACCCCCCACCAACAGTATTGTATAAAAACAGTTTTGATGAGCTTTTAAGTACAGTATTTTATCTAGAATACAGTTCTTGTGTATCGAGGGTATTTGAATGTAAACAGAGCAATACCTCTGTGTACACAAACTTAAATGCACAACTGCAAATAAAAGCTGATAGGGTACACAGTTTATTTCCAAGTTGCATCGCGTATTCACCCCCCACCCTCCCCCGAGTTCAGATTGCTTGACTTTGACTGCCAATGTTTTATGGTGCAATTTTACAGCGAATTCACAATCTTACTTCCAACTATGAAATTATATTACCCGTTGCACTATCTGCTTTACATGACATACAATATTTCGATATCTAGACGAAGGAACGTAAAGAAGAACACAAACTACAAATGTTACATTGGCATTTTTATATTGTTGTTTACCTTGACTATTGTAAGTCAGCCAACCAGTGTTTCAAAGGATCCGATTTTTACGACTTCAACTTCAAAATATTGCGATGAAATAAAATTATAGACTTAACTGCTAATAAAACCATTTAATTGGTTTCGTTTTTTTCATGAAACAACTTTTTTCGTATAATAAAGAAATAAATTAAAATTAATAAAGTTCACTGTTCCTTAAATACAATTAATTAAATAAAGAATCAAGGAAAATCTAAAAAAGTATTCGACATAAAACCGGAAAATTACTATTTCAAAACCGTATCATAAGATTTAGTTAAGCCTAATTGTTTTGTTTAGGGACAATTTCAGATTATCGACTCGTATTTTCGGAAAATAGTGATCGATACATCAATTGTATTCTGCAGTACTAACAGTGGAGCAAAATGTTTGATAAAAAATGAAACAAAAAAGTTTTGACACAAAAAAAAAAAAAAAGATTTTTATCGAAATGATATTTTAAGATCTAAAAGTTACAAAAAATATAAAGTGTGTTTCAAAATAACGTGGTAAAACTGCGAGGAATGTTTATAGAAATTGATCAGGCCTAACGTAAATTCACGCAGACGGACAGCGAAGTAAAGTCACTTTTGGTAACATTTTCTCTCTCTCTCTCTCTCTCTCTCTCTCTCTCTCTCTCTCTCTCTCTCTCTCTCTCTCTCTGTTAGTACCATATTACTCCGTAAACAATTTTTACAGGTTCACAGGAATTGAATACTTGAAATAGCCATTTTAGGCTTCGTTTCATGCGGATATTCAATATAAAATTTGAATGCAATGTTGTGCAAGCATGTCTTGCTGGGTGCCGTCCTCTATTCATCCAAACAAAGGTCAAAATATCCCCATAACGGAGATAAAATTTCATTGAAAACTGTGCCCTTTACTGTCTACAAAGTGCAATATCTATGGTTTCCTTAGATCCTAGGGGAGGTATTCATCCCTTCCACGGCAACACGTGGCCCTTTTTCACTTCTCCAATCAAAACCATTCGCGAGTACTCTCCTCTGTTGTTCATCTGATGACATTTTCCAGCCAACTAAGCACACAACAAACTCCAACGGAATTTTAAGTCTGTAATTTTTTCTGAGATTAAGGATATTCTACATATTCGTGCTTGTATCGTGCAAATTCTGTATTTACAATAACAAAGTTAATACACTTTAAAATTAATAATAATATATTTTTCTTCAATTATAAACTGCGTGAATGACGTCTTCACCTGATGTTATTCACAAAGAGACCTGAATGTTTTTTTACGTTTAGAAAAAAGTTAATAAAATCGAGATATTGATGAAGAGAGAATTAAAATGTCTACGTTTTAGTTATAAAATTAATAAAATAAAATGTGCAAAGAAGGAAAAGGTACTGTAGAGGAGAACAATGGGAGAGAGAATAAAAAATACTAGTTGAAGTAACGGAAGGAGAGAAACAAAAACAGAAAGAAAGTGAGTAATGCTAGAGAGGAAAATAAAATATAAATTTAAACGTAAGCGAATTGAAGGAAAAAATATCACGTTTAAAGTGAATGTTAAAGAAATACTGGAAGACATAGGCTGTGATAAGTCGAAGAAATCGATTGTTATTAATTAAACACACAAATGAATTATACAGAGAACATGACAAGAGGTAAATTTTGGTCGGAAAAATCGTCAAATCAGAGAGAATAACGACACAGTGAAAAAAAAAGCACAAGAAATAAAAATGGCAGATCCTGGTTATCTTAATACAAATTCAATGATTGTTTGCAATTGGTAAGTAATAAAAATAATATTTCCTGTTCAGCCAAGTGCTGTACACCATTTATGTTTACAAGTCTTATAAAATAAACTACCCCTGTAAATTTCATCCCTCTTAACGCTTAATATTATTTCATGCTGCAAGTAATAAAGTCGTAAACCGGCTTTTCATATTTTCATTTAGTTTTTTTTTTTTCAATTTACTACTTATATCCTACCGCAACAAAGACGAGAAAAACAAATAACTTTTGTTTATGTTTTATTTATTATTTAGTAACAAATTGTTTCCGATAAAATAAAACATGCGCGTCTGTATTTTATCTTATTTTATTGTATTATATTTGTGTCTTTTTTTATTATTATAATAAATTAAAATAACAGTGATGTACGTAGAATCTAAAAAACTATAAAAAAAACTTTATTGTTTTTGTCTGTAAATGTATCTCAGCTTTGTAAAGTAGATTTGTAATTTATATTGAATAAAACGAAATCTCAAATTCAAAACTTTGACTTTTGAACTGATTTTTGAGCCCAGTTACACGTTAAAGGATTAAAAATGTTATGGAAGTTAATTGGGGACATGATACGGTTCACAGGTGATCGTACACTTAGGGTGAAACAATGCGAAAAGAAACTAAGATTTAAAGTCATCAGTAACTTTGTAACAGAGTGTTTGCAATATACTATTTTGTATCTAAACCAAATACGCAAATACAAATTCGGCTCGGCACTTAGGTAATGCCAATTGCAGTGCAGGTAGAGGGAAGGGGGATATCTGAAAACAGATAGTTTGTAAGTATTAGCCAGTAATTTAGATTTAAAATCATTTCTCGGTTATTCGGTATAGTTAATGCGCCATAGTTCGCAAGTAACGATGGCCTCCAACGTGATATTAGAATGAGTACAGTTGCAGACAAAATTAAGAGATATGCAATCATGCACAAGAATAGACTGAAAAATCATGTAAATCCTGAAGTGATTTGCTTACTAAATAACAAGAATGATGTGCGGCGCCTGAAAAGAACAAAACCTCAGATATTAGTGAACGATAGTGTATTGTATAAGTGTATCCACATGAACATTGTGTGTAATATATAGGACTTCATCACTGGATGGTGTTCCAAAGTGATGATGTAATAATAAATGTAAATTATTTGATAAGTGAATATTAGTTGTAATTATTATTACTATTATATATATATATATATATATATATATATATATATATATATATATATATATATAAAGTAATTTGGAGTTATCACGCCACCAGTATTCATCAACACAGTCTATCTTCGGCAAGCTTTCCGGATTTTAGGCCATTTCAAGAAAAGAAACATATGTTTATTTGACTGTATACAGTATTTAAATAACAGTCAGCTGATTTTATTATTGAAGATGTGTTACTCTATAAATTTAACGATCACATGTTTCCATGGCAGACGTTCCTGTAATATTTATAACCTAAAATATTTGTCGGATTTTAAACAGACCCTACCATTTTCATATAAGTTTTTATGTAAGCCTAATATCAAAAGATAAATCATATTTATGCTCAACGTAACAGAACGGGCTTTCTAACACAAAAATATCTGTATAACCTTGTTTAGAAGCACGCCAGGGACAGGCGAGACTTTTTACGGGACAATAGGGGATTGTTTGAAGATAAATAATAAATTATAAAACTGTAAGATAGGGTCAGTGCTGAGCCCCTGGAGCGCCGTTACGAGGAACCTTTGGGAGTAGTAAGTCAAATTTTGGATTTGTTATGGCTTGTGTAATCAAATAGTTTGAAGCTTTAATGCACAAGGTGTGACAGTTATTCATTTCACATAAGTATAACATTATTATGTTAGACGCGCTAACACACAACTAAATTTACGTTCACCATCATGTCATAATTTTATAAACAAATTACACAGAATGTTCCAAAGCTTCTGACATCCCCTGGACGAGTATGTAAAGTTACTTTGGCCCAACGATAGTCATGACTAAAGTTTGTGAAGTTGTAAATTTTGGTGACTCTGAAATCCTCTACACCCTTATCTCCTTCGGGTCATTAAGTTGCTCCTTGTGCCCCTTGAGGTCTCGGAGTACATTGCAGTTGGTAATTATATTAGCATATAAGCTAGGTATTATAAACACATATTTAGTTTCAAGTTTCGCTGGCTGACTCACTTTTTGTTTTGTACTTCTCATAAAAATTAATTAAAAAAATAAACCTGAATCAGCAATGTTCACATTTTGTTTTTGTTTTTTTTACAAGAAATTTAAACTAAACCTTTACTCCACACCACTTATGTTGGAGTTGTGTTTAAATGATTAAGACATCATTAGGCTATATTTTTTAACTATATAAAGTTTATAAAAAGTATTGAGCTTCTGTATATAAATGAGAAAAAAGTTACATAATCACAAAGTTATGTTTTGTTATATTGAGTATAAACATTTTAATTAAATTTATAGTCTAAAAATAATATTTAATTTCATGATCTATTATTTTCGCTTTTATATTACGTTTTATGTATATATTACTTTTATACTACTTTTTTATATTACTTTTTTTACGTTAATTCTTTATGCTAGTAAGGATACCAAAGTCGGGCGATCGGCGTTAGAATAAATAAAAGTTTATGGCAGTAACTTCAGTCTCGAACCTATGACTTTGAGGTGAGCAAGTTCAGAGACGGAGCAGACTAACCGGTGTCTCTTTCGGGAACGTTGGCTCTGACAAACCAAAACAAATTGGGAAAAAATAAACTAAACCTTAAATGCATTAGGGAAATTTTACGTTTGATGTCATACCTCCTCAAAAATTAGTCTTGAAATCAAATTTTATTTATATTACAGAATATTATGTCATTTATATTAAACAAGTAGTGGATATATTATTTGTAACAATAGATTTTTTTAAAAAATTCATTATAGATTAAAATTATTTTGTACACTACTTGATTCCTCCTGGAAATTATTTGATAATAGTGAATCAAACACAGTATTTTTCTTTTGGGGAACCATGTAATGTCAATTTTGTCCTGCTGTTTGTTGAAAGAAGTCAGCTGTTTGACTGTCATGTCTTATTGTTAAGAAATAGAATGTTTATAGTGTAGCACATAAAATAAGAAGATCTTGTTTAAAATAAATCTTTCACTCTCACATCCGGCGCTGTTGTATGAAATACTGTACTCCGATATCCGCTTGGGTTCAGCGTTAATAATTTTTACATTTTTAAGGTTATTTATGGATTTTTGAACCTTTATTTTTAATTATTTATTTAAGTTATTATAATACAGTCTCTTTAATTTTGTTTTCTGAATACGACTTTATTACAAATTTAATCTATTTACCGTTTGTGACTATTTATTTACATCATATTGACGCGTTTCGGGTCTAAGGCATCATCTTCAGAACCCACACCTAGGAGGTCGTCAACACATTAAAATTTGTATAAAAAACACACAACACGTATCACATAAAACATTACAATAAATACGTCAACTTTGGGTGTGCACAAAAAATTTTAAATTTAAATTTCTAAGAAATCATTGACTTGGATAATTTTTAAACGATTTAAAAAAAGAGATTGTTGACTTTCATGTATAAGTAATAATAAAATATTAAGAAAAAAAACAATTCGTTTTTGATGTTTGTTTATACATCAAGTTTTTTTTTAGGTTTTTAAAATTAAATAACTGCACACTGAAATTGGTTATAAAATTTTCTCTGTTATGTTATTGAATAAAATTATTCGATCGATTTAGAAATATTACTAAATATTGATTAGCCAATTTATCGTTTTGATATAACTTACTAATCGTGATAAACATTTTTTTTAGAAATCAGGTCATTTAGATTTTTGTTGTAACCTGTGGGCAGGTACCAAACCAAAATGCCTTGTTACCTGGGTAACAACTGATTTTGTTTATTTATGTTCTTATGTATTCATAAAAAATTTCCAAAACCTGTTTTTTTTAAAAGCAATATCCTACCAGGAGATCAGAAATTAATGGAAATAAAAGACGTACTACCACAATTTCTGATACAAATCACCGAAAGACATTTTCGTCTTTCCACAATTTTTGGTTTATCGAAAAAAACCCTGTCTTATTAGTTCGCTGATGCACCTTATACAGTATTTTGCCTAAAGTAAGCATTCTTATTATAAAATAACGTAAAGCCACAATATTAAATTTCAAAGCAAAAATAATCCTTTCTTCCCGGTTTTGTAACGGATAACAAAGAATAAGAAATACAAAACGCGAAGAGCATTTCGACTGGCACACTAATTTGCTTAAAGAGAAACAACAATGAACATACTGAATAATAACCTTTAATAACCAAACAAGAGGTTATTGTTTGTACAGTCAGTGCCTGACAACAATACACTCGGAGCAATTCAATTTCATAAAACTTTAATTATGTTCTTTTATTCAATACCTACAATACCGATTTTCTTTTCAATTATTCATTGTTTGCAGATGAGTTTACAATTATTACTTTAAAATAATTTTATATCATATTTCGCCAACGTTTTAATTAAGCAAAGGATAAAGTGCGTTTTTACCAGTTAGAATCTATCCGGCGATAGCACGTTAAAAAGTCAATAGCGGTAGGAAAAGCTATCATGTGCTGAAGATATCAAGAAATATCTTCACAAATACTATTGCGCTAAGCATGTCGGTACCTGCGTTATTGAAACTACTTTACATAAGTGCAGTGCCTACAGGTTCGTCAGAACACCAGGGAATTTTCACGCCTCATACTTTTCCTTTTTAAGCTTTACAAAAATATAAAACCGGTTTACAACCGAAAAAAGGTTGTAATTTTCACATTAGAATGTCTCCGTGAGAGAGTAGCATAATACAAGCATATGTAAAAAGTAATTAAGTACGAAAAATCGTATTGCTAAAAAAAGTTGTTGAATGTAATGTTTAAATAATTACAGGATCCAAGTCAAATTTATTATTAACCGAATCAGTTTTGAAAGTAGAATCGGTAAGACCAGTTCTAATATGTAAATGTTATGTAAAATACTCTGTTTTCAGTAAACAGTAAATACCGTAGCCTAATTCAATTATGTAATGTAAAATTCTGTTATAGTAGGTTTCATTTGCAAATATTTCAAAAACGTATAATGTTAAAATTCAGTTATTAATTTTATAGGTTATAGTTCTAAATACGGAAATAGAACAAAGTAAGGCCTATTGTATTAAATAATCTAAATATATTGAATGATATTGCTTTAAATTAACTAGCGTTTTGCTGTTCATTGTTGTACATTATTTGATTTTTTCCATTGATTACAAAAGATCGCACGAACCCACTAGTAATACGCTCGTATTTTATTATAATTTAAATTAAAAATACTGTTTTATTAAAATTCTATTAAAAAACTTTACGTTAAGTCTGTAGTGTCGGCGCACCTCATACAAACGTCTTTGGTAATATAGTGATTACATATTATTTTTAATGGCTTTTGGTGTAATTTAATTGTGTGTAAAAGTATTTATATCACTTTTTAATGTTCTGTGCCTTCCTCGTAGCCCAGTATTGCTTCATTCGTTATGATCTTGCTTTTCTTTCATCTGTTATTATTACTTATTTTTATTTTTTTTATTGTAGTTTTGTTTATTTTATATTTTTGTCAATTCGTATTTTTAAAATCGTATTAACATGAAGTGCAAAATGTTGTGTTTTATGTAGAATTCAATAATGTAATTTTTCTTATTGTTGTTTTGTTCGCTAGCGTTTTGGAGAACTATGTTTATTGTTGTCTTTCTTTCAATTATTTGATCTTCGTAATTATTGTTTGTGGTTAATTGGAAGAGAGGACTTATAATTCCTAACTTCACCCAAATAAAGACCCCAAATATTCACTTTCATTCATTCTTCACCCTGTCTTTCTCTCACTGGGTATTTCTCTATCGGAGGTTTTAGGAACATAGCCAAGAAAACTATATAAAGTAAAAAAAATGTGTTTCGCTTAAAATAATTTCTTTCACTTTATACGTTTGAAAATAATGACCCTAGAGGAGGAGCTTGGGCCGCTGCCACATAGGAATGGTGTAGCGCGGTTTTACATAATGTATATTTTATTGTCTATAAATTACGTTTTGCAATTGCTTTATAATTTGCACACAGCTGTGTAGGTAAGTAAAATAATGCTTAGAACAATAATTCTAAACTGAACGCACATTTAAAGTAGCGTTATTTACACGTTTGTGTGTTTTGTGCGGGTTACATTTTGCAGTACTACTGTACTTAAGATTTTAGGCCGTTTTTACGGAACTATGTAGTGGCATCATTTCTGTTTAAATTCCATTGAACATATTAAATTGTATACACTGATTTACCGGTCGTGCACGTTATTATTAACTACATGTACTTACTGCTCATGCGCGTTACACATTCTGACAGACCTTACGAAATGTTAAGGTTTATTCCTTTTTTCTTTGGTTCGTTCTCGTAATGAAAACATTGGTAAAATGGCGTTCGTTATTTATGTGCTTCCCGATTTGACTTTTTTCTGTTAGATTTACCGCCTAACAACAGTGTCATTGAGTATATTAAAAAAAAGGTTTTTGATGCGTTAGCTTCTTATACCGCGTTGTGCACTTTGTATTTGTCACCATGGAGTGATTCGGTTTCATCGAGTAGGCTTACGAAGCGTAAGTAACGCGAGTAGGGGAAGTATTACATAGACTCCCTCCAGTTCTCTTTTCCTTTCTTTCGTCTGCCGGTTCCGACTGAATTGGTCGTGCGCATATGTATATTTTGAGCCTGTATGTACATACAACGTGCATGCTTCTCTCTATCTCTTTCTTCTCTCTCTCTCTCTCTCTCTCTCTCTCTCTCTCTCTCTCTCTTTCTCTCCACTTTTCTTCTTCTCATGTTCTGGTCAAGCGCTATTTTTGTTCAGCATACAGAAATATTCAAACTCAACTTTATATTTCATATATCAGTTATCACAACCATTAATTTCTACAATTGACTGTTGTGTTACTGATGTTGTAAAACCTAATGTATTCATACCAATATTATAATATAGGCTATATTTTGTTGTATCAGTTTTGTTAATAAAATTTTAAAAAATTAAAAATTCTCAATTTATTCAAAAACGTTTCTATATTCCCGAGACGTTATATAAATATATTTAAGAAACTAACGCTTCTGGCGACAGTTCCAATGACTGTACCATTTTTTTCTATCGTTTTTACGATCAAAATCACGTTACCTACTTTCTAGCAGTAGCAATTTTAAGGTATGCAGATCAAAATTATTATTTTCGGTTTTTATCATATTTTCAGCGTTTCCGTGCTTTTATATTTTGGATTATTGCTTTTGGGCATGTAATAAAGTGTTTTAGTGAAAATATTACAGAAAAATCGAAAACAACCTACCCTGCATATTTACCGTTCAGCCCTTTATACGGAACTAAACCGTTATGCGGATCGTTTTTCATTCCGTGAATTAGACCGTTGTCCTGTATTACCGTTAATCAGGTCGACCGTTTGTTAGGGTATCAGTGCATATCTTTCATTTAAAATGTGGAAAAAAGGTAAAACCATTTAAAAAAGTTTGTTATTAATAAGTACTTCAAAGTTAGACTTGAATACAGTAGAACTTTTTATGTCGAGTTTTAGTTTTAAAATACTTTTAGTCCAAACAAATTGTTTTCGAATGACGCTCGTTACAATGTAAAAATTGTAAATAGATCAAATAGCCGGAGAAATTTGGCTTAGTTTTAAATCGAGGGCGTTATAAGTGAATAGTAGAAAACTCGAATAGGCCAACTGTAGTATGTTTTCTTAATATAAAAAAAGTTTATATTAATTTTGGTCTATAAACGATACTCGTTACAATTTTCAGTAGAAAATTACAAAAAACTAATAATTGTATGAAATAAACAATGGTAAAAGTGTTGTACAATACTTTTCTTGGTCCCAGTTTGACAGCAACAACAAAGTAATATATTTTTAAAAACACAATCAGATTAATAGTTGTTCTCTTCATTACTCGAGACACAACGATCACAGAAATAATTAACAAACATTATGAATACTTTTGTCGCAGATTATACATACCTACGCTAATCGCAATATATAATTTTTCATTGTGACAAAAGCTTCATTTATATGCAACAAAGGAAAAACAATAACGTTTTATAACTCGGTCAATGCTGAAAATTTCATTAACTTTATTATAAACGGAAATACAAATAGTTGTGTACCATTGTTTCCCGAACAGTATATCAAATCCAATGCAACAACACTGAAATGAAGTTTTTTGAAATAAAATATTTTGTAATTAACCTAAAATCACAAGTTACGTTGTAATCTCATTAAAGAAACAACGCTTTATTACACAATGTATTGTAAAGTAGAGCGCATTCTTGCGGAAATAAAAGTAAGTATCCGAGTAATATCCGTATAGAATCTGTTTTGTGCGAATAGTTTCTGCAGTTGTTGAAATAAAATTCGTATTTTCTAATGAACATTATAATTAAGTTATTACAATCTGAGTTAGACGTAATACCAGAACAAAAAGAATGTACTGAAACCAGTTAAAATTATCTGTAAATGTGTTATGCAACTTTGTTTGAATTAACAATTTTGAACAGAAATTTGCTGTTGTAATGTACATAAATATTTTTGTTTTAAATCGAGACAGTAAGTTTTTCACTTTTGTAATGAAAGCAAATAACCAGAAACGAACACTGCTGAATTAACTTTAAATAAACAAACATTCGATACACAAAATTTATTTTTATTTTGTTTGTTATACAGAAGTTTGTTATACAGAAAAAACATTCACATATTCTACAATCCTTACGTAGGATTGTAAATAAAACTTTTAACACTTTTTGTACCAAAATTGCAATAGTTTTAAAAAAATTAATTGAAAAGTTACAAATTAAAAAAAAAATTATTTACTTTTTTAAAAAATATGAAGTTTATATTTGTAAAAAACAAGCTTGTTTAAGCTCTTACTGTAATTAATTTTAGTGCTATATTTGAACAAAACTTCACAAAAATGGGGAACCCTATACATATTAACAGTCTGTATTAACGATCTTTTAATCGCGTTCTAGAGGGCTTGATAGGTGGTTCTTGGTCACTTATCTAAGTCTTAAAATGATATCCGCCATATACCTCATTTCAATTCGTTAACATTTAAATTCGTTGCTAAACCTAAGCAAGAGTTTTCTCAAAACATATTTACTTTATTTCCATAAAATAAAACAAATTGTGTTATTTATTGATAAATTATTACTTATTATAAACCAATATGTTTTGAATTTTTAGATTTAAAAACCTAATTTATCTTCACTTAAATATATAATTTCATTTTGTAAAAATATTTATGAGAATATTCCACTGTCCATCACGTCAAAGATACAGATAGAAATAAACAAAATTTCTCTCTCTACCTCCCCTCCCCTCTCTCTCCAACATTTTCCAAGTACAATGAAGGTTGTGTCCGCTTCGCCGAGTACAGTGATATGTACTTAAATAAATTTTATCAATACTTAAGTACAAATGCCACTTTCTTCACGAGTAAGACAAGTATTGCAACATGTGTTTTGAAATTAAAAAACATCTTTCACCGGAAGTACTCGTGTCCTTAGTCAGGTTCGTGCACGACTTACGCTCCGCCAGTTCAAGGCGAAAAGGAAGCTGACACGTTATTCCCGCGTGTTTTGTCGGTCGGAAAATTTCATGAAATTCCTTTTGGCGGGAACGGAAAGTGAAAGTCACGCATGGGTGCGTCACCAAACAGGGGAAGGACGCGTGCGTGCGCAAAGAAATGTTTACGAGGAAACAATAGATATTGCTCGGCGAAGGGTGGCGTGCAATCTGCGTTCAGTTCAGAACTGCGATCGCTTTTAAGTGTGCTGTTCCGGAGAACGCATTATTGTGAAAACTAGAGCTATTCCTTTTAATGAATCTATTAATTTGAATTGCTTCGATACAATATTGAGTTTACAGCGACGTTTCAGTAACTGTTTAGTGATTCGAAAGTAATTAATTAGTGTCTTTCTGCAGAACTTGGAAAATTGAACCATAATTTCGAAATGTTTAAAACAATTGCGCGAATCCTGAAAACATTGCCAGTACACGCGCATTTACTTGGTCTTTCACGCCTTAACAGTTCCATGTTAGGTTTTTCCGGTGAAAATATCTTTCTGTCAGTCTTTTCAGCCATCTGCTATTTAATTTCCTTCGTTCATTCCTCTATGAAAGGTTCATTCTATTTTTGTCTTCATGAACATCCGTCTGATATTCCAAGGGCTTCGTTTAATCACTTTGTTAGTTTTGTTATCAATTTGACGAAAAGACAGAGGATCGACGTAACACACGTATAAGTAAACGGCAGCCAATAGATTTAATCCTACGAACAGCTCCAAGTTCTATCGAACTGCCCGCTGTCTTATTGATTCATCTAGAGGGCGTCTTCATTTTTGGTAGATGTACTCTACAACGTTTCACGAGAGTTACAAAAATTTCAATGCTCAATCCTTTTCTAGATTTTGAAAAACCAACATCCGTCGAGGCAGCATCTTCGACGTATCCAGACAGGTCTTAATGAGTACGATCGTCCTGATCAAATGAAACTGTATTTTTTAACAAAGTGGTTTATTTCTTTTTTTCACATTTTTCTAAACCTGGCTTGTGACAATCTTTGCCGAGGTTTAGGTTACTTTTATACCAGTAGTTAGTTTCTGTCAACATTTCTCTAAAATCTACTTTAAGCTTTTTTTTTAAATTTATATCTAACACATAATATGATAATGACAAGAATGGGCATGCAATGGAAACTTTACGCTTTGTCATTGCGACATTGATTTTGAAATTTGAAATAGCCTTTATATTTTTATCATCAACGCACTCTTTTCAATATTGGACACAAAATATTATGGAGTCATTATTTCCACAAATTTATGATTCTGTAATCGCCATATTTTAGCACGAAATATCAAGTTTCCGAATTTTCCGATTAACCACTTATACACTAAGGTTGGTGGATAAATTAACGCGCGAAAATATAATACTGTAAAACATCTGTTCCACACTTTTCTTCGCTTATCCTAACTATTTATTTATAGCTGCACAAAACTTAGTTTAATTTGTTAAATTATGTTTTCCAATAAAATTTTATTCACGTAACTCTGAAAGAACGTTTTATTCTAGCCAGTAAAGTTTTCAACAATTGTAAATTCAACAAAAGTGGGAAAAACAATAAGACATTGCGCGCGTAAATACCAAGGTTTAACCGTGAAAACCCCATTCTTCCGTGGGGGGGAGGTTTTAAATAAGAAACCCCTGATTACAATTGTATTGCGATTTATAGTGTAATAAAAACCTTGTAATTACTTTAAAGCGAGCGAGTTTTCTAATCCCAGTATTACGTGTTACCGCATAAAGTAAGTAATGTCAGTTTGTGTTCAAAGTAATTTCCTTCTGCCGCGGTTTTATTATTCAAAGACCTATGGCTGAACATAATGTTGACCTACCCTTAAAACTAAAGGTTGGCTTTGTAATTTTCATGAACTTTAGAACAAGTTGTAAAGGGTTGATACACATTTTTTAAATCCATGAATGTTTTAAAAAATGCGGGCTAAAAATCAACTTATTCACATTATTTTACAATTGTAATTAGTGTGAATATCACATAAGAATATTAAAAATTTTATTTTAAAATAACAAACAGTTCCAAAAAAACCATAAAACCGCGCTAGTACAAAGTGAAGTACGTACGATACCTGTGAACGAACTGTAAATTAAAAGCATTACCTCAGACTCAGGCATTACTTGAAATAAACACCATCTGAAACACCGTAGTTAAGCAAAATTCATGAGAGCAGTTTCAACAGTTGCACAACCTGTAAAATTAAAAGAAACTAGTGGGCCCGTGCGAACTTTAGCAGCTAGTGGGAAACGGAAAGGAATAATATACAACAATGTACAGCAAGAAGTTGAACAAATTTATAGCACCTCTTTATAAACTATTAAGTATGACCTATGGCAAACAGAGCTTTCCTTAATCCAATACTTGCATTTTAAAATACTTGCACATATCTTCCTGAGTAAAACCTCTGCAAAACCATGTAGGCCTATTATTTGTTGCCAATATGAACTTCTGTTAAAATAAACGTTATAGTTATATTTAAAATTTATATGACCTGATAGTAAAAAAATGTCATTCGTTATATTTTAAAATATAATGTATAAAATTAAATGACTGAATTCTAACATTGTACAATATTTAAATATTTATAAATGACACCTACTATAACCGAATTTACATTAATACTTAAATTAGGCTACAGTATATATACTGTTTTCAAAAATCAAAATATTTTATTTAATAACATTAACATAATAATTGGCCTAAATTATCTTAACTATTCTACTTTAAATACTGATTCGATTAATAATTATTTGAAATTTATACAGTAATTATTTAAATATTACTTTCAACAAATTTTTTCAGCAATCAGCTGTTTTCGTGCACAATTAATTATTTTCCACATGTGTTTGTATTGTTCTGCACTCTCAGTGGACACTTTAAGGTGAGAGTAAATACTGCTCATGGAATTTTGTTTACAAAAAGTTTATCGCTTTTAAGCAGGTTTTATTTTTTCGTAAAGAGAATTTAGGAGAACATAGTTTTGACGAACACAGAATATTTGAAATGTTGAATGAAAATGTTTAGAGAACCTGACAAAATTAAACTAAAACACTTAAAAAATGTATAATTGCGTGTTGTAAAGGGTATGCGAACAGTAAAAGTTTATATTTAAATAAATATGATTTCCATCGCTAGTTCATTTCCAGATTTTAATAATATTGAAAACGAGTAAATATTGCTAGAATTTTTAAAGAATAATGAATATTTACTTATCTATTTACACCATATAAATATAAAACTGTTGCTTTATAAGACTTCATTTGTCATTGTAATAAATTATTTGTGTATGAAATTTAAATTAAAAAGGAAAATCAGATAGATGATAAGGTGTGTATTCATTTAAAGGCAATATCTACTCCTTCTATAGGCTGTAATATGGTGGAATATAGCACAAGAGGCATTTATAGTGAAGACTCAAAGGATACTGCATTAATTAACATAATCAATATAACTGAAAGTTAAAAATGCTTATGAGGGATTTAACAGCGATAAAACGGTGAAATTAGATTTTTTTAAATTTAAAATATAAAATATTACATTTGATTTTTTAAATTATTTTTTGAGCACTTTAATTTTTGTTTAAATAATACTATTCAATGCTAATTGTTTGGAATAGAGCTTCAATAACACCAGCGAGACCGTCATATTCTACTAATTTCACTTCTTCATTGAACAAAATAACTTTGTGGTATGGACGCAGCAGTAAAGAAATATCAATGGACATTGAAGCAGTGTTTGGTGGTATCGTTATCACAAACTGTAGAGCGAAGCTGATAAATACGACATTTTTTTCACTACGACAAATAACTTAGACCAGTTGGTAGGCTACTGTCATTTAAGAGTTGGAGATAACTTTAAACTAATTGAATTGCAATTTAGTTTTCAGAAGAGAAAATTGATTTTGTTAGGCGTGTCTTGATTTTTCTAGGAGCAATAAAAAGTTAGAACTGATATATAAAAAAAAATACACATCGAATCTCATGCTATTACAAAATGATATTAAAAATATCAGTTTATTCCTAACTTGAATATATATGTTTTTACGATAAACTTTGAATTTGAACAAAATTAAACAAATTAAAATAATAGTAATAATAAATATTCACATAAAAAAATATATTTTTTTGAATAATTTAGTATATACGGGTTTTGCTTTCCAAATAATAATTATTCTTTTCTATAATTATCGAAATATTCTTGTTCAGTCAATTTCACTGTTAAAATATATTAAACGCCAAAAAAACCAGCACAAAACGGTTGATGGGTTTTTAAGTGTTTTCTGTACAAAAAGGCCACGCGGCAGTGTACACGGAAGAGCAAAATGTAAGGACAAAAAAAAGACATTAAGGATTAAGGGAAAACAATTTGCCCTCTTCCCCTGCGCGATCACCCATCCCACTGCCGTAACGTGAACTATATTTAGACAGGCGAGATGGTTAAGTTCTTTTAATATTACTAATACCAGCGTTTAATTTATTGTTAACAGAAAGTAAGTCCCAGAATGGATTTACGATAATTGATATCTTTATAACAAAAACCTTAAAGTACAATTTTGTGAAATGTTTCCTTTAAACAACTGTTTCTTGTAATGTGCTTAAGTACGATTAAGTTTATAAATTTTGTATGTAAACGAGCAATTGGAATCTCCATTACAGTAGTGTGCATTAAAGTATGCAGTTTAAAAGCGTGAAGTTTATTGTACGTAACAGTTGGCGAATACTAAGATGATATTTGAAGGGAAATTACTCCTGTTTTCTCCATAATTTTAGGGAATTTCCATTGAAATATTAGCAATTGGAATGGCCACCATTGAAAACTAAAACCTGGAACCTTTGAAATGAGCACTGATCCTGATCTCTAGATCACTTATGGAGGTTTTGTTATCACTTTGACCTGATAAAAATTTGCGTGTGTGTGTGTGCGCGCGCCTGTGTCTGTTTGTGTGTTAGCACGCGCACGTTCGGAATTTTACTCGGATTTGATTCAAACGTGGCTCAAAAATCGATTTTGGTAGTAGCTTGAATAAATTAGCTAAGCAGCAATATTTTTTCAACACTTTAAAAGAACGGCTATTTCAAATCTTTAAAAATTCGCAACCTTTTTGAAATATTATTTCACTATCGTAATCAAATTTAAAAACTGCATAATTAGCATTTTGAATTATGAAAATACATTGATACGTAATATGAAGGCTGTACAGGTTTATTTTCGGATTTTTAATATAATTCAAATTCTAATGTAAGCAGATTTTAATGCTGATTATGAAAGTGAAATCAGTTTTTAAAATAATGTAAAGTAAAATATTTTTTGAAAATTCGCTTCCATCACGTTAGCGAGAGGGCTGCATGCTACTATTATTTTTACTGAAACAGAAATTGAGAGAAAAACATTATTACTTAATACTCGTATTTTGTTAAAACTAACGCTAAACAATTTTTCAGGTTTTGAAACAAACTTCCAGAAATAAACATAATTGCTTAGTCTACGCAAAAAGACAGGCAAGATAAGTACAGAAAGTTAGTTGATAAACGACAAGAAGTAAATAATTTCACTTTTTTTTTGAGCAGTCTAACAGAAGACAAATTTTACAAAAACATTAAAAATAGTTTTATAGTAGTTATAAAAGCGATAAATACGATTGTTAAAACCACTGCTATTTAAAATTCTAACAGAATATACTTACTACTAAGTATGTGGTAAGAATAACTTGAACTTACCCAGAAAGAAAACATTAATGAATAACATTTTGGAAATATTCATCTAAAAATATATACATTTTAATTGACTGCAGTTTAAACGCTAGAATTTTAACATTTCCATATCCATTTTGTGTAAATCTGTCTAAATATTTTAATCTCCATTTCTTACTGAACTATCTAAAATGTAACAATGGTGTAGCCATGTTTGTTATAAACTTTGAAATCTGCCAGTTTGTAAACTTGGAACGTCAGTTAAGTGTCAAAGTGCTAAGGAACTTCGCACAAACTTTCTTCGTGTATAGACTGCTAGGCTGTCTAAGGGTTAAACATTAAAACTGGATTTTTTTAAATGAAAAGAAGAAACATCCATAAATACCATTATAAATGGATTTTTAGGACATCACATTTTAGGCATTTGTGTGTTTTAATTTCACTTTATATGTAACTTTCTTAAACCTGATAATTTAACTTAATATTGAGTGTTGCTATATTTCTATAACATTCAGTTCGATATTTATCCGAAATAAAAATAATTACTAGAAAAAATTAAAAAACACGACTGCTAGAACGCAAAATACAAAAATAAATTATACAGAAAAATAAATTATATATTTCATAATCAAACGATATGAAAATCTGAGATATAATTGATTTGACAAGATAAAAACAAGATATTAGAATAAATTTTGAAGAATATTTTTCGACTATTTAGTTAATCAATTATGAATTAACATGTTAAGTTTATACAACTCTTTTATTAACAAAATATATTGACATGCAGCGCCCGACTGCATTCAAATTGTTGATCAAAAACTACAATTTTCTAAATGATACAAGATACATCGTGCAACGTTCAAATTACCTCCAAAGTTTATCATGGATATATTGCACGGATAACATAATAAAACAGTTGCACTATTTTATAAACTTAACTTGTAAATTCATAATTTATTAACTAAATACTCGGAAAATATTCTTCAGCATTTATTCTAATACATTTTTTTATCTAATTAAATCAATCTGCCTATATATTTCAGATTTTTATTTCGTTTAGTTATGATATACACAATTTTTGTGTATAATTTATTTTTGTATTTTGTGTTTTATCAGTCTTGTTTTTTATTTTTTAAGTAATTATTTTTATTTAGTCACTTTTAGTGACTAAGACACTAAAAAATTAGCCATTTCTAGCAATTTTTCCATTCTTTGGCATTTAAAAAAAAATTACGAAACCATTTTTTTAAAAAACCATTTTAACATTTAAAAAACAACAACAAAACTATAACAAACAACCATAACAAAAAACCATAACAAAACCATTTTAAAAAATGACAAAAAAGCCATTTTTTTGTCAATGGTGATTTAACCATTTTTAGTGTAAAATGGCTAAAGTAAATTAAAATCGATTGAGCCTTTCAGAAGTCATGGTGTAATACACATGAATATGTAGCAACCACCAATACATACATACAATTAATTTACCCAAATTTTACACCATTGTGGGTGATTTGGATGAAATTTATGTATCCTCTTCGTGAAGTGAGGAATCCAGTGAGCTTAGATAGATCAAAATTGGATGATCCTTTAAAACGTTATGATGGAACAAACGAACATACATACATACATACCATGGCACTAAAAACGTAACACTCCTTTTTTGGTAATGGTTAAAAACAGATAACGTTGTTTATACAAATTGTAGCCTATTAATAAGTTAAAAAGCACAGGATAACAAATTTGAAAGAAAATATTTGATAAAACTGGCCGTTATCTTCAGAAATTTAGAGAATTTCTTGAAATTATTGAAATCTTGAGAATTTTTTTTCAAATTTAGTAAACTGAACCTGAAATTTGATTCTCAAATTTACTGAATAACTGAGAAACTTTACACTTACTTTAGAACTCATGTTTAAGCATTATTCACAAGTAATGAAAAAATTATCCAGAAATTTGAGGTTTTAGAAAAAATACAAAACATGTCTTGTCCATAACATAAAAATAATATTATTGTTCAAATTATCGACAATACCATTAATTATTATTATAAATGCTATAACCGATTTATCATATAAATGTTTACTACTAAATTGTCTTTATTGTCATCTTTAATCGCATCCAGATTTAGTAAATCTGTGAAGTTCAAAATAACGTTTTCTTTATCAGTTTTAAGTTATCCACACGTATATTAATCAACACGAAATTTTCCTACATTTTTATTGTTAATAATAAAAACGTTTTGCAATATTGTTTAAACTCACAAGCCAGTTTACTGCTTGTGTAGTATGGCATACACAAAAATAACATAGCATTTAAATTAATGAATTTCGCCGCAGAATCATCCCATCCTCCATTCCAAAAGTTCTGTGTTTTCTTATCACCGCCTTATCACTGTTACGCGGAAGTTGTTACATAAATTAAACCGGTAATTAATCAAAATCTAATCCCATCATGCATCATTCATTTCGTGACTTAACCACGCCCCTTCGATGTCTACAGTATAATTTTTTTTTGAAATTAATGTATGTAAAAACAGTTTCGTTTTGAAAATGATTTTTTGAAAATTGATAATTGTGTTGTTTTGAAAAAAAGGTAATATTTTCAGCTGGTTTTCTTTGCCCTATTTGAAACACAAGAAAAGCATAAAATGTAACATACTTAGAGCGTCTATAGTCGTGGTAAATGAGCAAATAAGACGAAAATGCATTGAATCCTTGCTAAGGCAACGGAAACAATTTTGTTGAAGCATTTAATAATCACATAAATTAATATTTGATATGCGAAAATGAACAAAAGTTTACTATTAGTGTAATAATTGAAGCTTTTCGACGCCGGACCGAAAATGATAGAAGGAAGTTTTTTTAAAAAAAATATAATTAGAAAATACTTACATGATAATCTATACTATCCCTTTACATGAAAACTGTTACAGATATGAGAGTTTGAGGTGATGTATACATTTTTTAGTCTGTAAGAGCTCGTGTAAGGTAACAGTCGTATTGTGTATCTAAGCACGTTGTATAGGCAGAGGAACGATTTTGAGTGATTTTTGTACCACAAAAGGGCCTTCCTTGATCCTGGTTTTGTCATTCAGCTGTATAACTTACTCTGCACCCTCGTCTGCAGGTTCAACCTTCCCAATTCAACCTCAGGTCTCTAGAACCGTGTGATGCTTCGGATGATGTTGCCCTGTTCCATCGTCTGTTCTCCACTCCAGGGAGTGCCTAGGGATTCAAATCGTATCCCATTACAAATTATGCGTTGTGCTGTTTCCTCAGATTTGTCACTGTGTAGATGACTTAGGAATGTCCAGTGACCTGTCAAAACCCTGTCACTCTCAGAAGTGACTATACGATCCACTCGCTCCTTAGTCCTTTGGTGCTCTATATAGACCCATTGAAAGACATGCCTGCGTGATAGAGTATATGATATTCCAAATGCAGGTTTTGGGCCAATGAAAAAGCTGTCGGCTTCTTTCACACCAATCTGCCTCATTACCCATTACTCTCTGATATAACGGAATCAACAATAACTGGACTTTGTAGGTTTTCACCAGGTTTTCTACGGCAAGATGACAGTCCCACACTATCTTAGAGTTATTGTGTGTGGTTCGCCAGAGCAAGAAGTGAAGCTCTACTGTCCGAGTTTATGTGGATGGTATTTTCTTTGGATACTTTATATATAATTCTTCCGACGCACTCTATAAGGCCAATGACTTCCGCCTGAAAAATTGTTGTCAGCATTTCAAGACCTATACTAATGCTCTCTTTGTGCCTGACTCCATATAAATCTGGCCCATATCTTTAGGTGTGTTTGATCCATCTGTATATATATCAGGTCAGTGTATTCCTCATACCATTCGTCCCTGTCACCACTGTTGACACGAAATGGTATCTCAAGGCCAGTAATTTTGTTCATCTCGATCTGGTAACTTGTTTGAGTGATAATCAGATAATGTTATCAGATTACCTGAGCTGCCTTGGTGGCCTAGTTGATAGCATACTGAGCTTTCACCCCGAGGATCCGGGTTTGATTCCCTGCCAGGGCTTGGCATTTTCATACGCTATAAATCATCCCATCGTCTGCATTAGCCCAAGTGTGCACAATAGTCGGACGATAAAGAAAAAAAAATTACCTGAAAAGGCATTTTCCGATATATATATATATATATATCCGATATATATATATATATATATATATATATATATATATATATTGTTTCTTATTTACGTATAATGCGTAAAAGTTGAAGTTTCCGTAGGAAAAAATATATAGAGACAAGATCATTTGTAAACGTTTAGAGCGTTAGTGTTGTGAATATGTAATGGTCGATGCTCATCAAATTTATTTAAATTCAAAAGGAGTTCATTAAAAGGATTAATCGTTTTTAATATTTAAAGATTATTTCTATCTTTAATATTTTCGCCTTCTAAAAGTTTAAACATTTAGAATCAGCTCCTTTAAAAACATAAATAATTACTTTTATGTAATATTAGAGATAATTAGCAATTTATCGTGATATTAGAGGAATTTAAATTACTGAAGTATGAAGTACTAAGGGTTGTTTCTACCCTTATTCTTTTCTTCTTTTAACGAGTCAGAACATTATTTGAAATACTAAATGAGTTATCTTTAAAAAGTAAAGGTGGTTTTTCCTGTAAGGGAATGAGATAGTGTAGATTGTAATGTATGCATTATATAAAGCATGTTAAAAAATGATAAAATACTTTCTACAGTTTTCGTTTTGGAAATTTATCATTTTTAGTGTTTGACTTATTGTACTGAATAGGGATATAAACCCTGACCAGCATAGAAATGGCAGTTCAATTAAAATATGAATTGACTCTTGTACAATAAGAAAAGTAAATTTCAAATTTCATTGTAAATTATGAAAATTAATCCTTATCGTCAACTTACTTTCAAATTCGTAAATGTAGGTTTTTCAATAAAAGATTAAATTTTAAATAACAATAAAAGTAAATTGTAATGTGCATTCAAGTAGTCAAATAAGATATTTAATCTTTTCAATTACATTTTTTAATATTTTGAATGACTAACGGATTTATAGATTTTATTAGAATAAGGTTATTTGTCGATCTTGTCTAAGTTAACGAAATTACTTTTTTGGGTTGTTTAATTGAAATTGGGAAAACAAATCAATAACTATAGTACTATCACACGTTGGCAAAAACACGCAAACACAATTTTTAACGTCCTCTAATAGTATTCTAAAAGCGAAAACTGATCTCACTTCACGATCTATCGTTTTTGGTTCGTTACGATTACATATTTTCAGATCGAAACTCAATATCACGTTTTAGATTGTCATATAAGAAATATTTTATACCCGTAAACAAGTGACCATAAGCAGGTAACAGTGATCACTTTAGAAATAATTTGCTACTAAAATAACGCAGTCCAATAAAATACAAAACGAATTATCTCATGAATCAAACAGTTGTAACACAAACCAATGCAAACTTCTCTACCACAAATAATTGCAATGCAGCGCAGTCAGTTAGTTTTATTTAATTCCCAGTTGTACCAACTTTGCGGGTTTATGATATTTGTGAAACATTTATATCTAAGTCGCTGCTGTTTATCGTTTGCTGCTGGAAACGGCCGATAAAAAGTATTGTTCATTTTTCGAGTTATTTTAAAACTTTGTCATAATCGATATTTTGATAAAACAAAATTGTTGAAAATATTATACGAACTTTTTCGCATATAACCGATTTGGAAGCATCGACGAAAAACCGGAAAATATACATTCGTGACATCTGTTTGTCGGAATTTACTAAAAAATGTATGTTATATGAATTACTGATGCCAGTGTAGCAAATTGCAAAAGGAAAGTAATTTTCATTTTGTGGGTACATGTTATTTTAAAATTGAAAAATTCCCTGGAATGTTGTCAAACGTCACCTACATTCCATCAACATCCAGTTTTAGTTTTTCCTTTTGCAAAGTGTACAAAGACTAATAAATGAATATCCATAAAAATATTTGAATCATAAAGGGCCAAACAATTATTTATATCTTTCAAAATATCATGTATTTTTGCACGACCACATTGCTTCTTACAGTGAGGAAAAATATGAAATGTGACTGTCCGTTATGTCAAGCCGGAAACGAGTTCAGCCAGTATAACCAGTGAAGGTTTTCCACGCCGGCCCGAAAACGATTGAAAGAAGTTCGTATTTTATATAATTTATAAAATGCTTTTAAAAAAATAATAAGAGCTAACTTGGCTGAGGTGATTAAGGCACAGACCAGTCTGCTGAGTTTTGTAGATTACAGACTGAAGCCACTACCGTCAGGTCGACCTTGGAGTAAATGGCATAAAGTAAGGAAGTTACGAAAAAATCCTCTTTATCTTCACAACTTTCGTAGTAGCTGAAGAAAGACTATCATTTGATTTAATTTTGTGTTCATATTGAATTTATTTCCAAACGTGTTGTGGAAAAATGAACACTAAACGAGATTCGGTAGATCTCTTAAAATCTAACGTTTAAATTTCGGATCGGACTTTCCTCGCATAAAGTTTCCAATATACTGAAAGGAATGTTCTAATTTTCCTTGTACAGTCAGAAATGGAATAAAGATATACACTTTTTCGTAATCTTCTTTTTTTACAACTGGAAAAGCAATGAAAACCGTTTAGTACCGCATCTTTATCTAACACTATAAAATATAAACCCACGCATTCATGACACATATTTTTAGTGGCTCTAAAATACCCTCCTTCCATCCTCTTCTCTCTCTTTTTTAACTCCTGGTTACACATTCTACGTCATGTCTAAATATAATTTGATGTGTCATTTGTGTACATATGAAAAAACGAAGATGAACGTAAGTACAAAAAAAATTGTTACAAATGATAAAATAAATACTTGTGTTTGCAAGAGTGTAAACAGTATTTTACACAACGTTTATTATGTCTTTATATGATGTAGTTTTTTTATTAAATACAAAAGTATGTATTAGTTACAGTAATACATACTTGTTATTAATGTAACAAATGGATTGAAAAATATTTTAATACGGACTTAATTTTATAACACAACTTGGATGTTGTCAATTATTAGCAAATTATCAATATAAAATAAGTTTGATAATTTATTTTATAGACCTGTTTTAAGCAGGTGTTTTTATAGACCTGTTTTTAATTTATTTTATAGACCTGCTATTGATAGCAGTCATCAATAGTCAAAAAACACTGCACAAAATGTTATATACCTTTTCGCCTTTACTCCAAATTTCTTGTCTATTGGAGTAGATATTATGAAACAACCGAGACTAGTTGTGGGTGTGTTTGATTACGCCAGTATTATAAATTTAGTTTTGATTACATTAATACTTGTTATAAAAGTTTGATGTTGATAATAGTTTCAGCAAGTTTGTTCCACACTAAAATCCGTCCATTTTTTTAAAAAATAACTGCCATTCAATTTATTAAAAATTGTTTAACTTTTTATTAAGCAATGTTATTAGAAGATCGATTAAATTGGTAACATGTAAAACGATAAAACGAAGATCGAATAACCTTTTCGACAATGTTCCTTTACAATAAAAATATATATATTTTTTAAAGTTTTTTAGTGGCTTGTAACATAGTAACACCTGTCATTAAAAATGGTTTTTAATGATGTATTTTATAATTTTACAAGGTCGTCCGAAGCTACGAAGATTTTTATGAAAAAAGGTTGTGTTCCCTTTGTTGTACCGAATCAAAATATTTGTTAATAGTTTTTTACCCATCGTTTACTTTTAGATAACTAAAATGACTGTTTAAAAGAACAAAATTTAAAACGTATTTATTTATTTATATAAAATGAGCCCAAAACAATATTCTTGTTCAGTAATATCTGTTTCATGTGCCGATATTGTATTTGTCAGTTTAAATCCATTAAAAAAAATACGTTTAACTCGAACAAGTAACCGAAATTAAGTAAATAAATAATTCAAAATTGAGTGGAGTAAATAAGTGTTCCCGAAAATACCAGTCCCAATTGAAGTGAGACAAGGTATCGCGTGTAGATTGGATAAACCACTGAAGCGGACAGAGTCACAGATACAAACAAATTGCAGATTTCCGGAATCAAAGCTTCGAACGAGCGCTGAATCATTGATCAGCTGATTGACTATGGAGGGGTAGTTTTTTGTCCGTCAGTCAACAGCCCTGCTTGTTTTGAGGAATACAAAATTACCGTTCCAATTATATTATTCAACAAAACAAATACGTTCTTTGTATTTTCACTGAGTGCTGAGAAAGATAAAAGTGGAAAATTTAATTTCTTTTATATTTTAAACATTTTTTAGATTTATATCAATAAACTTGGCAGCGTTCCGTTATCCAGATAATCCTTCGGAGATGTCGTGGTAAGGACTGGTTTTCAGGTATCCATAACTAAAAAGGAAACTCTTATAGTGTTCTTGTTACCTTAATGAGCCGTACGAATTTATAAAAATTAAAAAAATATTTTTGAAAATCAATATAAAAAATTTGGAAATCACAATTTTAGAAATTTTCAGTTTTATTTTACTTTTTCTTCAAATTTAACATTGACGCGTCCACAACTAAAACTATTAAATCGATTTTGATAAAGTTTTTATCCACCAAGTCTATAATTAAGGGAAACAAATGTTAAATCACCTTTGAATTATTCCAAGACCAGTCAGCTGTTTACGCAGATTACGAAAACAATATCAATTTTCGCACTTGGAGGCAGCGTATCTTAAATTCTTTCACTCATTTCTCACTGTAAATGATAATGGCGTTCTTCCATGCACTTTCCTACGCAAATCATAATATTAGTGCAAATATAGAATCGTCAGATTAAATAACCTTGAACCACTCACTTATTTTGGTTAAAACTATACAATTCACTCCGAAACTAAGACCACATATTATTTAAGCAGGCTACCTTATACTACGAAGAATCCCCGCTGGGGGTGCAGACTATTGAGTGCACCCATTGAGAGGATTTAGACGTCCCTCGCGGTACCCGCGTCTAACACACACTTACACTTAAAACACTGTACTTACGACTTTAACACTTTACACTCACACTTACATTTAGGGAGGCGATAATAGCCTCAATGTGCTTTTCGCCTTAAAATAACAACAGGAAAAAAAATTATACTACAAAGTCATAACCGTTCCGTAAATAAACAAATAAAATAAATTTTCAATATATAAATTCACATGAAAACCTTAAACTTCTTAGATTGATTGATCTGAGGGCACTAATGTTTTACGTACCTATTTGTTAAATATACTCGCGACTGAAATTAGATAACTATTTTAACAATACAAAGCACGCCAAGTATTGAGATAATATTGCGTAAGCAGATGAATGGTTCTTGACAGAATACAAACGTGGTTAACAAGTTGTCTTGACCGTAGACGCTGCGGAACGTTTTACCACTTGATAGTGTTGGTTTAGCAGTGATGTATTTTACAGCAGAGTCTCTATTTACCGTCATACTCGGGACCGTTAAGGTGACAGATAACAGAAATAAACCACACATACTTTCGGTGATCTATAAAAATAGCATACTGCACTTTGTTTATAGCACAACAATTTGTATGATTATTATTTTGGAAAATGTAGTAAAACGCTTAAATTTTCTATTTATTCTAATTATGTATTATACAAATTTTACATACATTGATCTTGAATGCAGTAAATTATCTGTAGTCTTGACAACTTTTTAAGTAACATATGCGAGTGAACTGCGCGCGCCACTTTGAGTACTCACGTGACTGTTATGTGATCGACTTATACGCTGAATGGTGTTATCGTACATAGTATTAAGGTGTTTATGTTTCAATAGAAATATTCATACAACCTTTTGGAATTTGTTAGCACAATATGAAGTGTTGCTATCGAATTCCACGAGATGATATGATAGTTTACTTTTCGATTTTTGCTTAGAACAGTAATGTTTTGTTAAATTACCTGTCTGATGAGGTGTTTCAAATTATGGTTTGTTTTTTAGGGCCTAAATAAAGTTAAAGTTTAACAGAAAGTGTCAGCTGCAATTGCCTATTCTGTCATTAACTCGTGTCCAGTTACAGTGTTTTATTTTGTCTAGAAGGTTACTCTATATTATTTATTACAAATTATTTACTATGGAAGACTCTTTAAAAAAGTCAGATTACAGAATTTGCCTGACGGTTAATGAGACTTAACTGTACTTTCCAACTACGCACACGTGTTTTACTACTGTCTGTAAAAGCTAATATTCCGCATCCAATTCCCAACATTTTTATTTATTTTTCACCTTTAAAAGAAGTTTATTTGTTAGCCTAAAAGTAAGTTATAATATCTTGAGATCAATAATAATCTAATAAGTATATAAGAAACTACAGTGTAGACGGTTTTTCATTTTCTACTAGCTAGCGCTGATGCTGAAACATAAGGATCTAATATTTTTGTTTACCACCATTGTGTTGGTAATAATATGAGAACTGTATAAACAATTAGCCAATCGCGTAGTCTTGAACAGCTTTTTAAATCTATTTAATTTTCAAACGAAAAGTTTTTGATATAACACTTTAATTGGCAACGTGAAGTTACAGATCCAACTTTTCTAAAACGTAAAGTTTCTATGGTGAGGTGAAAAGACGGAACACAGTTTCTGATCGGGCACTTCCCGATACCATATCGCATTCAAAGTTCGACAAAGTTAGAAGACAATAGATAAGACACTTCCTCTGGTAAACTTTCCCGCCTATAAATAATGACAGCGGCTAATTAAGTGTCAAAACATGATATGAAACCTGACTTCATGTCTGTTGGGATATAAAGGAGGAGAGAAGATTTTCTGTAAACCTGGAAGAGTTGAGTTTAATCAGTAATTAACTCCTTATGATGCAAAACATTAGGATATTGAATAAAAAGAAAAATTTTAGGTGCTGTACTGTAGAACAATTTTTATTTCTTTAGAATAGTTAAGCACAGACGATTAAGGAAAGGTGTAATTAAGCTTTTATTTACTAAGAACAAACATGTTAAATAAAACTATTTTATCGAATTTCCATTGGAAAGCACACTTTTGAAGCAGCCATCATGGTAATTTCCTGATATATATATATATATATATATATATATATATATATATATATATATATATATATATATATGGATTGCCGAATGATGGAATAGACAGATAACAGAAATTAACCACCCGTATTTTTGGTGATTGAACTTAAATTTTATATTTAAATCTAATTACGTATTATACAAATGAGACTCTAGTACTGTAAATTATCCCTACTTATCCTTTTGACAAGTATTCACTTAACATATGCGAGATCACAGCGTGCACCATTTGGAGTACTAAAGTGACTGTTACGTGATCGAATTATACGCTGAATGGTGTTATCGTAAATAATGTGAGAATGTTTATATGTCAATGGAAACTATCGGATTTCGTTGACAAAATTTGAAGTGTTCCTATGTTATTCTACTTAATGATAGGATCGTTTACTTTTGAATTACAAATGTTTGCTTAGGGTAGACTGTTTAAAAATGTTATATACATAAATTAACCTGACGGGCAGTAGAGTATACATACATACATACATACATGTATATATATATATATATATATATATATATATATATATATATATATATATATTTGTGTGTGTGTGTGTGTGTGTGTGTGTGTGTGTGTGTGTGTGTGTGTGTGTGTGTGTGTCTTCTAGAAATCCTACATTTTGCAATTTTGGTCCGACTTTGCACAAAAATAGATTGACTTTTTTGATTATTGACAAAACGAATTTGATATAACATCTTCGTTATCCGGTAGAACCGTATAAATATTTTTAAAATGGCTGAAATTTCAAATCTTAAATAATAATAAGTTCTTTTTAAAATCTAATTTCACAGTCGTAATCAGCGTTAAAAAATAACATTTTATGTTTTTAAATTTCATTTATTAAACAACGGCTATAAGTGTTCAATTCTGTATTTCAAATATAATTAAATATTATAAAATATTTACCTATAGCATATGAAAGTTTCAAAGCTGATTATGATAGTGGTTTCAGTTTATCAAAAAATGTTTCACATAATTAAAAATTGTTATTGAAATTTCACTTTCACTACGTTAGGGAGGAAGCTGTTTCTTGAGATTATCTTCTGTATTTATATTAATAAAATGGTGTGTGTGTTTGTGTGTGTGTGTGTGTGTGTGTGTGTGTGTGTGTGTGTGTGTGTGTGTGTGTGTGTGTGTGTGTGTGTGTGTGTGTGTGTGTGTGTGTGTGTGTGTGTGTGTGTGTGTGTGTGTGTTTTGTACAGGAAGATCTATGGCACACAGAGATCCGAAATTTTTAACGTAGATGCACAGAAATATTTCAGACAACCTTTCAATGCAAGAATTTAAAATGTGTAATTATATTTTTGAAATTAAACATTAGCTGAGAATTATATATGACTTTATACACAATTTTGTAAACTGTGTATTTGGAAAAATAACAGAACCATTGTAATTTATTATCTCAGATGTATAACAAGTAACTTCGTGAAGGTATTGCTATTTAATAATACACTTATTAACTTAAAAAATAACACTAATTCTCAATTTATTATTTTTTAAATAAGGATTTAAAAAGGATTGAAAATCATATAAGAAAATTGAATTAAAAAAAATAAATTGAGATTGAAAACAAAAGTCACTAAACAGCACACAGAGAGTGTGACGATTGGAGAGCTCTTCGAGTGAGGTGCATCACGTCATCCAGACAGACACGTCAGTTACTACCATGGTTGATTAGTTTAGATTTTTTTTTATCAAAAAATCGGATGCGCTTGAACGCTTCCGTGTACGCTCAGTTGGTTGGAAAATTTCCGCGAGTTCGTTTTGGAAAATAAAAGCCAGGAACACGCGTGAATGGGCTTGATTGAAGGAGAGGGTGGCTCGCGCTTCCGGTGGGGGTGCGGGTGAATACACGGTAGTTTTGTTGATACTGGAGCTACAAATAAATGGAACAAGAATATGGCACAAACTTCTAACAATTTAAGTTATATTACTTTATTAGTCCATCTGTCTTCTGTCGTCCCAATATAACTTTTTTTTATCTTATTTAGTCAGCGACGGTTCTTTAAATTCTATCAGGTGGTCTCTGTTCATTACTGAGTTTTTCTCTCGGGTCAAAGTAAATTCTTCCGAGGACAGTGTTTTCATTCTATGTAAAATTTGTCTGAAGTATTTATGTTTCGTGTTAAGGAGGATTGCGTCCACTGCCTCTCTTCTTAGTTTCTCTCTGTTTGTTAGTTGGACGGCGATGATAACCTTAACGGTTTTTCGCAAAAAAAAAAAATTCTCTCTGTTTTTATCTAAAGTATTTTCAATGTTATACAAAGAGTTACATTCGGATATGGTTTTTGCTTTTGATAGATCCCGCTGGTTGTTTCTTTATTGACTTGATCTTAGCCGTTAAGACATTCACAGTGGTGTTTTTTTAGTAGGTTTTGGGCAGTTTTCTGTGTCTCAGGCTTACTGGAAATCCAAGTGAATGAGGTCCTAAAACTACTTGATATTAGGAATGGAATAAAACAAATACTGCATATATACCGCCGTGATAATCAAATATTCAGCCTCAATATCACTGACACCGTACTGGCCATAAAGTGTTTTTATGACTAAATTTTTTGGGAGTGTATATAAACAAGAAATTGACTTGGAAACGCTATACAGTAGAAAAAGCAAATAAAAGAACACAAAGCGTATTCCACGAATCTACGTATCAGGCAGGTTAATTGAATTGTTTAAAACACATTACGTATTATAAGAGTAAAAGAAAAAACATTTGAAGAATTCTCCTTATCGGACATATAGTGTTTAGAACTGAATTATTAAAAAAATACACGTTTAGTATTATAACAGTAAATAAAAAAAAGAGTTTTTATTATCGGACATGAATATGTATTGTGTTTTTTTTCGAAGCAATTCGTAAATTGCTTTACTTCAATTAAGTAAAGGGTATCAAGGTATCATAAGAACATTAAAAAACAGCTTTAATGAATTGTTAAAAAATAGAAATTCACTATTATAAAAGTAAAAGAAAAAATCGTTTTCTGAAATTTACGAGTGTAGAAACAAATCGTAAATTGCTTTACTTCAATTAAATAAATGGTATCAGATTATCCTAAAACATTTAAAAAGAATGCTTAACTGAATGGTTAAAAAGTATACATTCAGTGTTATAGCAGTAAATGAAAAAAAATTTAAGAGTTTTTTTTATCGGACATGTATAGCGTTTTGTCGAAATAAGGCGTACATTGTTTTCATATGAATTAAATGAACTGTATCAAAATATTATAACAAACATTTGAATAGATTATGTTAAATCGTTAGCAGAATTAAACGTGTTCAGTTTGCATAATTGTTGTGAGAAAGTTGTACAATATTTTAACAATATTTTGTTTGTATTTTTATAGATTTTAAAGGTTCCTTATTGTACGTAGTCAACATTTTTCTTAAAAGAAAAGAATTAAAATGGTTGTAATATTTTAATCATGTATGTGACATGTGTAAATTAAAAAAAAGAAACAGGAAGGTAACACAAAACAGCCTAGTATTTTTTATAACCCACCATCGCCATGGAGAGCGTCTATAATATCCATAAATATTCTTAATCTATAAATCACAATTTTTGTTTATCCAAGTAGACCTAATATAAAATGTTCCACTGTATGAATACGGAAATTCAGAATCAGCAAATTTCCAACGGCCGTAAACAAAAGGAAAACGCCAGTCAGGTGTGAAGGGAGGAAGCACATCCGCTCCAAAGTTTCAAAATAATTGCTTCTATATTTCAACCCCTCCCCTCGGGGGAAACAGCTAACTTTGTGATTTATACCACCTCCAGACATTCAGACATACGGTTTACTTGGTACGGTGACCTTGAATGGTTGGTTTTGTCACACCGGTTAACCATACGTTTGAGAATTAAGCCCTTTGGGTATTTTTAATTTTTTTTTAAAGTTCCATTACTATAAAATGAGCACTGATCATTATACATTAAAGAACATTAAATTGGTTGGAATTGCGCAAATATTTTAGTGTTGAAGTCATATAAAAAAATTATTTTAGCCAAAAATTCCATGAATGACAACAATTTTTCCCTTAAAACGTTGCGCGAAAAAATTGTAATTCAAATTGCCTATGGCTGCGTCTCAAGTATTCAAGTTGAGCAAATTGTGGGGGTCAATAATCTCAGCACGCAAGCTGACAAGATGAAAACGGATTTTCAAATATAATTTCTTGATTTTACACTCTTTTTTGAAGCTATAATTTTTCAATCGTAAACACCATTAATTAATCTCATTACTAATGCTTACCGTAAAAAGGAACATTTCTAAAAAAACGTAATTCAGGAGGCAGAAAGATCACTCTAAACCAAATAAAAACACAAAACATTTATTCTTAAATTTATTTTTAACGAGTGTCTTATTATGGTTCAATTTTATTTCCTTTTAAATGTAGTAGTAGTAGTTAAAAAAATATGTTATATAATTTTTATTTTTTGTAGTTAGTAATTCATACATAAATTTTAACGATTATTCAAAAAGCGATCTAGAAGTCAGGATCGACGTTCCATGTTTGCCATAACTATTGCTATAATAGCTCATTTTCCGATGGGTATTCGCTAAAAAACGTTTTGGGAATAAAGGAAAAAATATTCACATCTTTCAGGATTTACATTTTTTCCAATAAAAAGCCAAATCAAACCAGAATGTTTAAAATAAGTACACCAAATTTAGTCTCCAGAATGTTTATGGCTTCATTTACAATTTGTAAGTTTTTTTAATGTATAAAACATGTATACTAATTTGATACTTTACTTTGTGGTTTAATGTTTTTACTTAAGAACAGTTATGTAAAAAAAATAAAGGCGTGTACTGTAATTATACTCAAACCTGCAGACTTGCTCTGAACAAATACTAGTTGCTACAAACGGATTGCTCTGAGCCATGCAACATACAGACAAACGTCTGTTACATACTTAAGGATATACGCTAACATCAAAAACAGTCCTACATAATAGCAGATTCTAATACAATTGCATTTTTATCCCCACGATAAAAAGAGTTTTTCCCCAGCATATTTTGCACTGTTCTTTATCTGCCGCTTTGTAGCACAAAAGTGCTCGCTAAAGGCAGTACTATTGTGCAAACCGTCGACAAATGAATATAAATCTCTCTTCACGACGCCATCTTGTATCACCGCTCGCTGCTAGATGCAGGTTCTCCATTCATAGAGGAAATATAGGCCACACGAATACAGCCATTGTTAACGGAATTGTCGGGAAAGAGATTCATTCTGCTTCCGTGATTATTGTAAGCGATTTTAGTTTATATAGTGACAATTTAAATGGCTTATAATAAATATTCTCACTGTGAATGGTGCAGAATCTTAATGTGCTGAAATCGCCTTAAAGGGACTGTGTACATATTAGTAAGAACAGGAATGAGCTAGTAGTGAACATTTAATAGGGTTTACATACTAATATATATATATAAAAGATCTGCTTCACAAAAGGTATATGGGATGGACTCTGACACTGTGATTAAAGGTAAGTAAAGCTCTTGGATTGTAAGAGTTTAGTAGACTGGTCCTACACTTTCAGTGAGTTTTATCAGTTCACTTGCTAGTTTTCTACTTCAGGTCCACAGGGTCCTAGAAGCCAATCACCCTTTAAAAAACCTTCCACTGGTATTTCCAGTTTCCTTACCCATCGTGGTGTAACGCTGCTGTTTGACAGCCCTCTAGTCTTTGAGTATGGTTCTTATCAACCCTGTAATGTTGCGATCCCTTGATAGCCTTCTGCTTCAAGATTTACTTGGAAACCCATTTATTACCGCCTCCTCCTTTCTCAATTTGTGATAGATGTTGTAGACGGCGTTGCTGATTTACGATATTCAACCCCGTGTCACACCTTTCATTGTATCTAGGGTAAATCCGCCTACCCTCCAAACATTTTTCTGCAATTCACTGCTTATCCGTTAATTGTAATTAACGGATTACAGCCTCAGTTTCCTCCACTTTTATTTGGCCAGTTCCTTTAGGTTTTTTAGTTTTGCGTATTTATATGGTTTCTTTCCTGCCATCAAAGTCGTGGAAGTAGCTAGAGATAAAAGAAAAAAGACACTTTCAAGAGCGCCAGATGCCCCGGTAAGGGTAGATTAAAACTGGAGCATATTTTCTGGTTTAGAAGCATATTTAAGCTAAGATCCCCCTTAGCAATCCAACTAGGGCATCTTGAGATTGCCAAACCTAACTCACAACGTATGAACCACTGATGAGACTATTATTAATTAATATAGCGCCTATTCCCAAACTATAAATTTGTTTTCTTTAAAAGTTATCTCACTGAATTATTACATAAATCTTCATACATGACAAAAGAATTGAGCAACACTTGATCATCTTTTGAAGAATATTAATCATTTTTGAAATGGCTTCTTAAACTGATTTTCGCACCAAATTCTTTTGATATTTTGTACAGTGCAATAATAACAGTCCTCTTACATCATACAACAATTTTGAAACGTCGCCAAAAAGCTGCGAACATAAAGTTACTTTAAATTACTTTTGTGTTGAAATGTCCCTTTGTATTCATTCCTTTTTCAAAATTACAATATATTTCCAGTTTACCGGGCCAACATAACTGAAACGGCGCAAAAGTGATAACCGTGCGTATCGTCTGACAGCGGTGTGTCTATTTCTTCAAACAATTTCACGCTATAAATTAACACCGCCGCCCGCTGTGAGATTGAGACGTCAACGATCAGCAGTCAGCTGACAACCGCTGCGAAAGCTGACGTAACTTTGTCCGCCACGACTCGACTACTTGTTGCCCAACACAATGTTGCTGACAACGCCGCACCTTGAGACTTCACAAGTATTGTAATAAATTTATACATTTACGACTTGAATTAAGGCGTTGTCCGTTACATAAGGAATTTAATAATTTGGTGTTTCATAACATCAATTGGACTGTTTATAGCTGATGTCAAGAAAGTACAAGGTACCATGACATCAATATTCTACGAGTCTAAAAAAGATAGGCTAGAAATTTCCAGCCTATATATGTATATGTATATGTATATGTATATGTATATGTATATGTATATGTATATGTATATGTATATGTATATGTATATGTATATGTATATGTATATGTATATGTATATGTATATGTATATGTATATGTATATGTATATGTATATGTATATGTATATATATGTATATGTATATGTATATGTATATGTATATGTATATGTATATGTATATGTATATGTATATGTATATGTATATGTATATGTATATGTATATGTATATGTATATGTATATATATGTATATGTATATGTATATATATGTATATGTATATGTATATGTATGTATATATATGTATATATATATGTATATGTATATGTATATTATATTTATATTATATGTATATGTATGTGTATGTGTATATGTATATGTATATATGTACCTTTTTAGGCTTTAATCTATCACGCTGACTTACCTTCTTGTCACTTACTTATTATCCTTATGTTTCCTTTCCCTAGGCTTAGCTTCACTCTTTCTTCTTTGTTTTTGGTTTTTTCCTAAGATCGTATTCACTACTTTGTCCCTCCATATTACTCATATACTATATTGTATATTTTGAATTATCAATTTTTCATCGATTTCTATTAATTTTACTTATTACTAATCTCAAATGCATTTTTTTAGTTTAAATATATCTGAGCTTCGTGTTGATGGCGCTAAATTTTAAAATATTAAATAAATAAAATAATTATTTAAGTATTCAAAATTTCCAAAGATATACCAAACTTTAAATCAAAATACATTAAAATTTATATTATCGCAGTTTATGTTCAACGTTTAAATTCTCACAAAATTTTTTTAAAAATTTATTGTTTTGTTAGTAATTTGAAATTTCTCATATTAATAAATTATTTACAAAATCTAAATTAAAGTGTACATTTCATATTACCTTTATTACTTATTGTTTAGGGTTTAACCTATTTCTATTTACGCTTTAACCTTAGTTAATAAAATATCATATTTTTTTTATTTTAATACAATACAATTCTTTTTAGACCCTATTCTATTCCCTATTATATGTTTAGTAACTTATTGAAAGCTCGACTAAATTATTCTAACAATATTTGGCTTTTTTTGATTGAGACAATATCATCGGCCGTCTGCATTTAATTGCTCTTTACATTACTCACAATTTCAGTGGTTTATCTATGGCGTACACTTTTCAAGTAAATTATCAATTCATTAGTTAACTGTTGTCATAATGTAGGTTTTTTAAACAATTCTGTAATACTGTCCCAATCTATACATTTATTGTTCTATAAGTTGAAACAAAATAGATGAATAACGAATTACAATTCTGGCTTTAATCTCTATAATAGGTTAGCCATTAAATATATGAAGAGGGTAGATAACTCTTTGGTGATATATAAAAGTAGATTACGTAAGTCAAAAATTTGAGTAAATTATTGGAAAATTCAGTTTTACTCAAAAGGATCTTGAAAGTTTTTTGAAAAACTTACAACGATTTATGAAATATGGTTGAATTAATCCTATATAACAAATTTTATCAAAATTAGTCAAAATTAGATTAATTTTTTCCATCCCTATGACTCGGAAACACAGGTAGAAAGAGATCCAAATAAAACCTACTTTTTTGCACTCAGGGGAAATAAATAATCGTATTTGTTAAAAAAACACTTGTTAGTGAATGAAAGAGTGTACTCGTAGATCAGGAAACAAAGTGTTCAGAGTGACTTCCAAATTAACGATTTCGAGTTCCAATAGCGAAGACTGCAGCAGCGCCTTTTAATAAATAAGTTCTAACTTCGTTAAATATTAAATAAGAAATATTTTCAATTTAACGGACCCTTTATTTGTGCGTGGATGATTTATTTAGCGAAAGTACCATGTTTTCAGATATTTATCATTTCTTTGTCAGTAGTTGCATGAATATATTTTCTTAGATTTGTATGAACGTTTTAATTTCGCATGCGTAGAGCTGTCTCGCTACAGATCTTAAAAAGGTGGTTATAAATTCTTTTGTTTATGTTATAACAACAATGTTTCATAAACGTTATCACGACTTATGCTCGAACGTTGCATAATTTTTTATTTGATCAAATGTTGGCATCATGAAGATTCAGAAGGAGTGTTCCAAAACTTAAATAAAGGAGTTTACGTTCAAAGCAAAAAGCGGAAATACTAAACAAAGCTTTAATGACAGGAGTTACAAAACGTCACATTTGGACCAAAACTTGAGCAAAGTCAGTTTTCATTTTTCATTTTACTATAATCATATTTTTAGCGAAATAGCAATAGATATATTTTCCTTGGTTTGCCTAATTTGTTATTTTTGGGGTTGAATTAATAAAATCGTTAAAGCCGATTTTGATAAAATTATATTGTTGATTTTTTACATAGATTTTTGAGCAAAACAAGTGTTTAAAAATGTAGAAATGTTGCAATACATATGTACTTTTTCATAAATGTAAAATTTCATAGAAACTGGTCTGTTCATTAGTTTTAATCTATTTATATAAATCCAGGAATAACACTCAGAATTTTGAACTAGAAACTGATAAATTCATCAAAATAAAAAAAGTAACATACTTTATAATCATAACAATAAGAAATAAAAAAGGAATTGTCTACATTTCAGCCAACTACATTATTTCAGCAAATATTTTTCCAATCACCAAAATGTTTGAACAAGTAATATGTGATGGAATATATGTTTGTAAAAGACCACATGTGTGACACTACCTTCACACTGATTCCATTTCAAAACGAGCTTTTGTTGAAGCTGTTAGTCCACTTTAAGATTGCGGCTAATATTACTTCACTTTGTAATCATTGAAAAATTTACTGGACAAAAACTGGAAAAATAAATTTATTTGAACACATGTTCGTCGAAATATATATGATAAATATTTATTGACTTTAAAACGAAAACGTTAATTTAATTTTAAAAAATTAAATATTGGATGTTAAAAAAGTTATACGATTATAATTAACAGGTAAATAGTCAAAGTATCTTTTCATGTCAGAAAAACGTTTGATCAGTCAACCAGGAAATCTACCATTCGTTTGTATCTGCGACTCGATCCGCTCCATGATTTATCCAATCTGCACTCTATATTTCTCTACTATTTCATTGGAAAATATATTTCTGGGAAACTAATTTTCTTCTTCACTTGAACGTCATGCAGTTGTGGATTGGTTTGTCAGCAAACAGCCATTGGAAACATTTGATGAGGTTTTTGTGTAAAAGATGACGACATGTGCATCGATTCAGAACTATAAAATGAATGTATGCCAATGATGAACGGTGAACACTTTTCGAAAGGTTTATTAAATTTTTTTATAAATACAATACACATAAATAGGCATACATATATATATATATATATATATATATATATATATATATCAAACTTTATAAATAAAAAATTATATATTTATCAGAGTTATAAACTGAAATATATATATATATATATATATATATATATATATATATATATATATATATATATATCGCACAAGTCTGAATAGACCTACATGACGCAGAAATAGACTCAACAGACGTTGAAGACAGGCACACATACAGGAGAAAGATGCTCGGTTGGAAGGTCTCAGAATGAAATCCCAAAGAGAGCAGGGGTAAAATGGCCGGAGGAGCGGAAGAGGATCCATGGGGACAGGATGAGGGAGGTGTGGAGGATTAGAAGGAACAAGACATGAGTCGGAGTGCTTTGCGTGATCCAACAGGGTCTATACGCAAATAATAATAATAATATATATATATATAAATATATATATACATATTTGGTTAAACATAAACAGCAATTAGACACGACTTTTTAATTACCATTATTTCAAAACGTGTTTATGTATTTTCATTAATGGTGAACTTATCTCAGTTATTTTCAAACGTTTTTTGCTTCATTTGATTTTCAAGTATCGAAATGTCCGTTTAAATCATTACATTAGCGGAACAGGCTAATAATATAAATGTTATTTGACAAACAGGATACATTAAAAAATCTTACAGAAAATTTGTTCATGAACCCGATTAATTAAAATATGATTCTTTTGAAAAATAGGATTTAAAATGTTCATTATTATAGTCTTTTTATTTTTACCGTTTTGCGAAATGAAAATACGCGTATTTGAGTCCTTGAGTGTTACATTTTACCGATTTTATGTAAAATCATGAAAGAGTTTTTTAAAAACGACATGTTTTCCTAAAAAACGTTGCAACGTTGCAAAAGAAAAGATGCAGCGTTTCTCTTGAATCTACTTAGAACATCAAACCTAACAGATAATTAGTTTTAAAATTTGAATGAAATCATTAGGTTAAAATCCATATAAAAACATTTTTTCCAGATACGAGGAGTAACGTAAAAATCTGTTACAATTTATAAATTGCACTTTCAGATAAACACATTATTTTAAACAGACCGTGCAAGTTCGACACGTTAAAAAAGCAAATAATATATACAAATAAATAAATTCAAACATCATAAATTCCTCACACGAGATAAATTCACGATCCACAATCTGTGAAGCGGAAGAATCAGAAATCTGGCAAAGAGAACTGGAATACAAGTTAAATAAAACGCATTGCTTTTCCTATAAAAAAACATTTTTATTGCACACGTCAGGAAATAATAACCAAATACCAGTCGCTGAAGGGGTGTACAGGTTTTTGGTTCCATGCCAAATTTGAATTCCTGCATGACCTAATCTGTAAACTAAAATAATTTACGTGTAAATTGACATCTGTTTGCCATTGGCCACACACACACACACAAAATTTTATCTTATTCGAAAATATTGCAAGTGTGAAACTTCCCTCACTGAAACATTTAACAACCCAAACTTTAAAACTATGGTTGTACTTAATTATCTCCTAAGGGTATGTAAAACTTACTTAACACAACAGAAATGCAGTTTGTTAAATAAAGATTTTGTAATTAACCTAAAATTACAAGTTACTGTTCGTTGCAATAATTAGAGAAACAACGCTTTATTACAGAATGTATTGTAAAGTTGAGCGCATTCTGGCGGAAATAAAAGTAAGTACCGGAATAAAAGCCCGTATGCAATCCGTTTTGTGCAAATAGTTGCTGCAGTTGCAGAAATAAACGGGGCTGGTTGTTATTAAAACTAATTAGGTTTAAATACAATCAGAGATCTAATTTAGTTTCGAATTTACAACTTCATTTATTTAAGACAGTAAAGTGTTTTACTTAAAACAGTTTGAAGATGTTTTGTGACAGTGACATTACAATATTAAGACGTTATTCGGTATGAAATATTTATTAATGTTATAGGTAAGTGATATCGAGCGAAAAAGAAAGTTTTTTGGATGGATGCACGCGTGTGTTTATAGGTTAGATTAAATTAAACTTTGTTATAAAAGGTTTGGTTGATCTAGTGGAACTATTGTGCAACTAATGGTCTTGAACTATAGTTTAACAGATTAATTGGTACTCAGAAGTGGTTCCAGCATCCATCGTCTAGCTTATTCTGCTGGAGGACCTCAGGTTACTGAAAACCAAACACCCTTTATCTCCTGCTGGCTAGGGCCTTACAACATAATCTAGCCTGCAGTTTCCTCTTCCTTCCTGCATAATCTTCAAGTGGTTTCTCCGTAGTATATTCCTATCCTATTCATGATAATCTTTTCACCACATTGAACTAAAATGAGCCCTATCTTTTCATGAGTTACCCGTTATCTAGGATCTTGATCTAGCGGAAGCTTGTCAAGGTTTCGGGATCTAGAACGTCACCTTCGTCATATGGTAAGTAGCCCATCAACTCTAAACAATCCATCATTGTAACATAAGGAACCTCAGTTTCTGTCATCTGAACAAATGATCAACAGCGCTCCATTCTCATGTAAGGTGTCATGCGCATTGAGTACAGAATCCTCAACCTCAAAGAATTTTACCTCTCCTAAGATACTTTTTTGGATAACCTTCGCTTATTCTTTAGGCAAGACAAAAAAACTTGTAAGTTTGGCGACATAATACCTTTCAGAAAATGTCTGTCTGACAACCCTCCAGTTTTACAGTTTCCTATCAGCCCTTCTCTGTGCCTGATTTGTTTTCTTGGTTCAGCCTCTGTGCACTCCCATCAGAGCTCTATAGTTTAAACAATTGGATTGACTTTTCGCAGATTTTATTTAGCCTTTTTTTTCACAAAGTTTATTCATTTAAAAAAATATTTAATCACTCAAAAAACATTCACATAGACTACTGCTACGTAATATATACCTTTTCTCAAAAGTACTTTCGATTAGATTTAAAAAAGCTACAAATTCATTCATATGTTTTATTTACTCTCTCTCTCTCTCTCTCACACACACACACACACACACACACACACACACACACACACACACACACACACACACACACACACACACACACACACACACACACACACACACACACACACACACACACACACACACACACACACACACACACACACACACACACACACACACACACACAGTAAATCATCTATTCGTTTTCTTCTTAATACATCATATTCTTAAAAGTGTACATAATAAATTATCAAAAACTTTAAAGAAATCCTTGAGGCAAATTCAAGAAATTACAGTTCTTCAACTTTACTGGTTACCGACTTTAGGTTTTTTGGTAAATAGCTTTAGATATTTTGTTGATCGAGAACATTTTAAAATTAATAAATATTTTAGTTTAATGTGAAACATAATGCATTTTCACTTAATCATGTTTATCAGTTTATAACAATTTATTATTTCACGGTAAGATAATTAAAACGACTTTTTAAAACACAAATTAAAAAGCACAAATTAATTTTGTTAGTTACAAAAATTAGACAAGTTTGCTGCCCAGCAAAATTTGATTATCCCGTTCAAAATTGCCATAATTTACATAATAAAAAAGAAATGAAAATATTTTTGTCTTACACTACGTAGAAAATATAATTTTACCATTGTAATAGCGTTAAATTCAGCATAACGTTTCGTTTAAACTAATATAAACTGGAAAATGAACCCTCACTACGTAAAACATATAAATGTATTTATTATTTTTTTGATTTCAAACGTTTTTATTTAAGGAACAAATGCAACACGAACACTTGTTTCAAGAGTTGGTAAAACCCATCCATTGATTTTCAGCTTTTAAATACTTACCTCTTAAGGTGAAGAACATTGGAACACGTTAAACTGCTTACCTAAAACACATAAATAAATATTAAAATCAAGAAAAATCATAAATTTTTATCTTAATGTTATGAAAATCTGTTTTTACAACAGTAATAATGAAAAAAAATCTTATATTTATGAATGAATAAAATAAAGAATAAAAATGAATAAAAAACCATATATTAGCATATTTATTAGTGAATTTAATTGGAAAATGAGGTTTTAGATCACTCATCTGGTAAATCCCAGATTTGGAATCGAGACCTTGAAATATGCCCTGATCCTAACCCATTGAACACTCTTTGAGGAATCATTTTAAAATGTTGTGTGTGTGTGTGTGCGCGCGCGCGTGTGTGTGTGTTTAAAATACATACACCACACCATAAACCATAAATAATCAGTTTAAATTCTTTATATAATTTAAACATTTAAATAATCTAATTTATACAGACCTTGACGCTCAATAAAATGGGGAAAACGAGTTTTTAAATAAGTTTAGGATAAAAAAATTGTAGCGTTGTTTCAGTTTTGGAAAATCGTTTCAATTACGTTTCCCCAATGTACTGCTATTATTTTCAACTTTGATTGACTAAACTGAAGGGAACTCTGCCTTCTGTTAATTTTCATATTTTCAATAAAATTTTAAGGTTTAATAAGTGCATGTTTTATCTCTGATACAACGTGAAATTTAGTATAACAAGACACTTTTTAAATTATTTATTATTTCGCAAGACTTTCAAGACCAAACTTTTTGAAATAAATGTAAGATTTTGTGTGGGTAACATAAATTATTTATTATTATAATTTCTCTATTATAATTTGTAACGACAACTCAAATAGAGTTCTGGAGCTCATGATCGGTTCTCGTTTAATATTAAATGGTCTTATTAGAATATTACAAAGAAACGAACTATGATGGTTTATCTAAAAGGTCATTTTTAATGAAACTTTGCTAAAATAGTGTTTTCTTTTTCAAAAAAAATATCAACTATATTGTTTTTTATGCCTATTCTTTTAAAAAAAAGCTAAAACATAATATTTTTGGTATCTTCTAACCAAAAATAATTAAATATTTTTCTATATCCTAAAGGCGTTGAAGATAATGTAAACAGGAAACAGAAATTGGAGTATTTTCGAAAGGTTTGTCAATTACAAAAGGAAAAGAAAAGTTAAATATTTTAGTCTATCTTATGATCTTCATTTACGAAATATTACATTACAGAGTAGCAAATGGTATTATTATGAAAATGATATCTATATTACCGAAACGTAAATAAATTAAAGTAACGTAGCCAGTTTAGTATTATTTTTATATTAAATTAGTTAAATTTCATTTCTTGGATATTAAATTTTTTTAAAATTTTGTACTATCGATTTATTGGAAATATATTATTATAAATACGTCTACCGACATAAGAAAACATGTAATCAATTAGGATAAGACAAACCAAACATATCTTTCAAAACTTCCAACCTTTAATCTTTCTGTTTACGTCAAAAGACATAAAGTTTTCACGATAATAAAAGTAAGAGGTAAACAAACGGAACACTACAAACGGCCCGGCAAAGTAGCGACAGACAGGCTTTGTTTTATCGGAAACAATAACGATAATAGGCGAGGCAGTAAACAAAACATAAACAAAAAGAATTCTTCTCTCCTGACTTTACTGCGGTAGAAAATGAAGCAGCAAATTGAAAAGACTAAATGAAAATATAAGAAGCCGGCTTCCGTCTTTACTGCCCTACAGCATGAAATAATACTACGCGTTGTAAGGGATGAAGTTTACAGGGGTAGTTTATTTTATAAGTCTTGTAAACAGAAATACTCTGCCATACTTGGCTGAACGGAAATAAATTTAGAAAATATCGCTTTTATTTGTTCTCCATTGCAAACACTCATTGCAAATGGTATTGGGAGAATGAGACGCTAACACTTTTATTTTCCCTATTTACTTCTACTTTCCTGGTCCCCTTCAAAGTCTATTTGGTGTTCTCAGCGTATTACTTTTCTTCTAAATTCTAGTGGAAGACCCTATCAACATAAAAATAATAATAATTCCCTTACATAAATTTATTTTATACTACTACTTTTTACGGGTTATCAAGTTACATTATTTTCCTAAATTTCTTTTACAACTTTCTGTTTTTAAAATTGTTTGAACAATTATAGAATACAAAAATTTACCTATGCATTGTTATATAAACGTAAATGATGAAAAATGGCTTAACAAATAAAAAAATATTTATTTTTTAATATCAATATTTCTGTTTACCAAAATTCCATTCTCTTTCCCTCTCTCTCTCTCTCTCTCTCTCTCTCCCTCCCCCCTTCCTCATTATCTCCACCTACCTCTCTTTCTCGTAATTATTGCATACGTTTTATTTTCTACTTGAAAACTCTACTTCTGAATTAGTCATTATTATAAAAGCTTGGCATTTTAGAATCGAATCTTATGCTTTTTTTTAGATAGTTTTCCATTATACAAACTGAAATTCCTAAATTCGTCCACAAAAAAGGCAATATTCATTAAATTATTCATTCTCGTTTTGTTATAAGTTTAAGCCTAAACAAAATGTTTCTCTGAACTTGAAGTATATTTCTTTATCTTAGTTATTGTATTAATTTTTCTTCTTATTTTTAACTATATATTTCATCCAATTTTAGTTTTTAAATTATCTTTTTTTAAAGTTGAAAATTACCCATTTAACATTAAAAAAATCCTGTTCTTTAGCTTTTTCCCTCTTTTCACTTTTTATATTTTATTTCTTTCCTGTATCTAATATATTGTCCTTTAACTACAATTGTGTGTATATATATATATATATATATATATATATATATATATATATATATATATATATATATATATATATATTTCAAGGTTGCGTGTCATGTTTTCACTATAGGATGATCAGTTTTTGTGATCAGCTGGACAGAACAAGTTACCAACTGATGCGGAAACTAATCTGCCAAGCGCGGTTCCATTAATTACATTTTACGCTCCAGTTCTGCCACTACTGCACTATTATTAATTAAAAACATGAAAGTAAAACGTCGGTGCGTTGCGACCGCAGTGCTGTACGGCTTGTATCCAATTTATTTGTAAATTACATTTGACCCAATTGTCGTGTTAAACTGTAGGCTACGTATTTTATTTTTTCTTTTGTACGTAGTATACGAGTAATTTATGTTTTGGTTAAGAGTTAACCTGGGATTTAAATTGATGTAACAGTTTATTCAGTTTCTGAAAACATGATTTTTGGAATAAATGTGTATATACGTGTAGTATAGGCTTTTGTAAATAAAATCAGATTTGTCCGCCGTCGTTTTAAATTATATATATATATATATATATATATATATATATATATATATATATATTTGTTTAAACTTATAGTGGATGACAACGTGATGTGAATACAGTTTTTTGTCAAATATCAATATCGCATATTTGTACAGACTGTACGATAGAATTTCCTTCGGTAATTCCAACCATTATTCATCCATTCAGGTTCAAATAATTTTTTTAAAACTTGTAGTTAATAAAGTTTGATGTTAACACTGATGTTAACACTTGATGTTAATACAGTTTTTTTGTCAAATATTAATATCGCATATTTGTACAGACTATACGATAGGATTTGATTTAAATAATACTTATGTTCTATCCTATGTTGGTTTTAGGAATCGCAGCACACATGATTCCTGTCTCGATGACGTGATGGAAGCGCATGACCTAAGTAGGAGTTGACTTAATTTTTTTAATATTAATTGTTTTATAATTAATTCACAAAAATCTATGCTTAAAATGTTTTACACGATCTTCTGAGTTTAAGCTGACATGTACATGTAACCATAAAAGTAGATTATCCTAATTTTTCCTTACAAATACAGTTTATTATAACTTACGCCTTTATCACTCTCTCTTCACCTATTTATTTATGTAACTATCTCTATTTTTATTTTGTTTAAAATATTTTATTATTACATTATGTATTTTTTCAAGATTATCGTTGTTTTGTTTTTAATAATTTTAAAAATTAATTGGAATTTGTAATTAAAAATTTTAAATCATATTTTGTAATTGTAGAATTTTATTGCTTGTTGTTTGTGAGGTTAAGTGGAAGAGACGATCTCAATATTATTTTGAAAAAAAAAGTTAACAATAAAAACCAACTTTCATTTATGCCTTACTCGGCAAATAATTCAGTAACCAATTATAGCTTTTTAATTTAATAAGCGACTGAAAGTTAAAACTTTGCTTGCTCTAAAATATTTATGTTTCCAATTAAATATTAGCAGCAAGGCGTTAGACTAGACAGACGGTATCCAGTGTCAGAAATTTGAATATTCACGCCTTGACAAAGGCATTCCTTGATTTAATTAACACTGCGTTAAGTATAACTTGAGATGGCACGATCTGAGTGTAAATACAGAGTGTTCTAAGGTTACCGTTCAAACTTGTATAATTACATAGCTTAAAGCGTGCGTGTGATTTGATTACTGTGGTTTTACTGGCGTAGAGATAGGATAAGGGATTTACTGACAATCGTAATACAAAGAGGGTATTGTAAAAATAAAATGTAACAATAGGAGAAGAAGGAGAAAAGGCAAATACAAAAATGAGTTAAATAATGTACAAATAGTACTGCATCTCATTTTCTAAGAAAATATAAAAACTGATTCTTTCTAGGGAGGGAAAAATATAAAAGTGCATATATTAAAAAGAAAAAAACATAATTATTTTTTGTTGAAATGTTGCAGAGATATTGATAAAGTAAATTAATGTTAGATAAAAGAATTTAAAAAAGAAAAAAATAATAGAAAAAAGTTGTATGAAAACAACTTTAATTAGACAGAGAAAATAATCAAATGAAATACTATTATGCTTCAGTATGAAAAAAACGAAAGATTTGTTTAAGAATTAAACGGGAATTATCAATTAAATTGTAAATGTATACAATTTAATTTAATGTAATTTAATTTAATTTAATTAATTTAAATAGTATCAATTTATTTTATATAAATGATGCAACAAATTAATAATATTTCTCACGTCTAAAAATTCAAAATTCCAATTTGGAAAATGTTACAAAAATGATAAAGTGCGACCAATTTAAATGAAATGTACGTTTTTGTCATACATGAAGATTTTTAAAAGAAATTTGAAGTTAATCGAATAAATATTTTAAGAGTGGAATTTTAAAAAATCGACATTACAGCCATCACAATTGAAAGATAATTTATTTTGTATGAAATTCGATTTACTGATTGGAGTTAGAAATTTTTATGCGTAACCAAAACGAACAGATTTTGAAAGAAAATAGGCTGAGTTCGGGTTTATTATACTTTTAGAATCGGATATTTTTTAAGAACTAATAAAATTTGTTTGGATACACAAGGTTATAATTTGAGAAAAATGTGATCAAGGTTTTTTTTAGAAAAAAGAGTTAAAAAGGAATTTTTTTTTAATAATAAAGAAGTCCCTCTCCTGGAATACAAAGATAAGGCATTATCATACGGTAATTAAACCAGAAGCCTTATATGCAGCTGAAACATTATCTCTCACAACCCAAGGCCCACTTGAAAGGCTGGAGATCAAAGAAAGAAAGATATTACGAAAAATCTTATTCCCCAAATTCCGTAACAACCAATTACTCGACATCAGTAATGAAACTCTTTACAAAAAACTGAAACACTATCAGACACAATAAGAAAAAGGAGAATTGATTTTTATGGGCACATCCTCCGAATGGACAAAAATAGACTAACTGAAAAAATATTTGACTACTTTCGCAGTAGAAGAGCCAAACCACTTTGGTTTAGAGAAACGTAGAGACATAACAGAACTGTAGATCACTGACACTATGCTCGTGGACAGAACAGCCAAAACAATAACCAAGTACAAGAAGCAACGGTTCCAAGGCAAAGTCAAATCCAAGCGAACGGTCCAAATCTCTGACGAAGAAAGAAAAGCAAGATCACAAGGAATGAAGCAATACTGGGCTACGAGGAAGGCACAGAACATTAAAAAGTGATTGATTTAGTGTACCCCAAAGTTGGGTGAAACAAATAAAGAGAGAAAGAAGTAATTGGGCCTACTTCTGTATGCCAAATAATAGAAATTGGCCAAAAGGTTTAGCTTGCAGAATGTTATACAAACGGACAGACATAAAAATAAAAACTATTATATTTTCAGATATTTTAAAAACTGTTGTATACTTAAAATAATGATAATATTTTATTTATATTATTTTGATAATATAAAATTTTACAATAATAGAAGTTAGCGCTCATATTTTTTAGCTTATATTAAAAAACTCCACTTGAAAAATAAATATCATCCTACATATCAAACTTGTTCATTGCCACCAGTACACATTGGGTCTGAGCACGTTAGAAACGCTTTGCTCCTGAAACACGGCGAGTATTCCAATGTCTTGATTCAACAATTCCTACGCAGTCGACGCCTTTATAACCGAGTAAACACTTTCCCACAACATTCCCGCACTTAACCACCTCTTAGGCGTCCGTAATTGACTCATATCATGCAAATTCCGTTTGGAGACTTTTATTAAAAAACCCTTCCCCCTTCCCCGGACACAGCAGTCAGTTTTACAAAATTTATTCAGGCCCAGATGACGCTCGGCCGGTCTGTTGCCTTTTATTTGCATATAAATACATCCGAACCCAGGCGGTTTTTTCGGATCTGTTGTTTGCGATTGCTTTTAGTTTATGTCATGTAAACAATTGAACTCAGATAAATATCAGTGTATTTTTATATTCAACATGACTGAAAAACCAATCTATGCGCGAACGTAAATATTTGTAAGTATTTTAGAGGATAGTTTTGTTATTTAACATTGTGATTAAATTAATTAACGTTAGATTAGAAGTGTTTACCGTACTTAAGTCCAGAAACAGCTTCTTAGAAAAGGTATCATTTCATAAATAATTTGCAAAAACAAAACAAATGGCTTGATTAATAATTAACCAGAGTTGTAATACCAAAGAGTAACATCACTTATTTCTAATTATCAGATTGCCTACTAAAAAAAAGCTATTACATGATTAACAATACTGGCTAGAACTACTGATTCAAACATAATACGAAAGTCATAACTAAACTGATACTATTTAACTAAGTTCAGGAAGAATGTAATCAAATTTACTATTCGGCAATATTTCAAAAATAATTTAGAGTTATTTAAGTTTTAGCAGCTGATTTCAACAACTATCGAATGGATGATTGGCTACGAATAACTGATTTAGGTAAATCATTGTGATAAAACTAGTTGGTATTAGTAATATAATAACAGTTAATTGTTATATGCAACAGTATAATAATAACAATTTCTAGATAGATAACCTAAAAACTGAACTGAAATATGGAAAAAGTACACGTGTGGAACTTGGGGAGTTCCCGAGAGAAGCGAAGCTTTTGTTAATGATATCTTTGCTGAATATGCAATTAGTTTGAAGATATGTTTACAAATATCTTGTTTCGTTTAAATAAATAAATACGTGAACCTAGCTTACATATCATTTACTGTAGATATAGTAAAGGATCAGTTGTTTTAAATTAATGCGTAACAATAAGCTGATTTCATTAAACAGCTGATAGGCTATAATACATTTCAGGTTATGTTGTTAATCTAGCAATATGAACTATAATTACTATAAACGATTATATTAATTTTGAATATATTATAACGTTTACAACGTGCACGTGTTCTTCAACTACGGAAAAATAACGAAACCAAAACAGCACGACGTTTTTATATAATATGCGTGTACTTTTATCGAAAAGAAGGAAGAAAAGGAGAAAGACAGAAATAGAGCGACGAAATTCGTTTGCTCGTTCGTTCCATATTTCCGTTACATTCTTCCGTTCGGCAGACTTTTTCTATTCACTTCTCTCGTCAGAGCTAACATTAAAAGCTTCGCTTCAAAAACCTAATCAACTGCTTTAATCTACAAAAATAAAAAATTAGAATGTACCAATAGAATTATTAAGTAAGTTCAAAATGAATGAAAGTACGAAATGATTTGTGTCGGCGTATAACTGTGTAATTCAGCAAACACGTATACATTAAATTAGTATTGAATGAACTACAAGGACACGCCACTTTTAATTAGGCATTGATTAACTTACTTCTTACACAGAGAAGGAAGACGGAGAAGGGAGATCACGTGACATCTTGTCATAGTTGAAGGATTTGCTAATTAGGCGACGACAAAAGCGCAATATTAAATTAATTTTCTAAGACGTAATTTATAACAAAACCGTAGGGCGAAATTTCATTTGTTTTTAGGAAATTTGATACAATTTATATTTATAAATTGTATCAATGTATAAATTGTATCAATTGTATCAATCAAATCATAACAATAAGGCAGAACAGCATATTTTACTCGCGAAGTAAATAGTTTGCGCGGAGGGAAAGGGGAAAGTATGCAATATTCGTATTGCTGCAACTGTTTTTCACTTTTGCACGAATATACAGGGTGACAACCTAACTATAGACGTAAATAATTACGTTACGTGTTAAATGTTTCTCTTCCTAAACGAATTGTACTCTTAAGGCTACAAATCTGAAATTTTATACTGATTACTACCCAAATACATGTAGAAATCCATAAATTAAATTTACAAACAGTTTTTACATAGGTTTCGGATTGAAATTTTTAGCTAAAAACAAAATATTCTATTTATTGTCCGATTTGAATAAAACTGAAATACGGTATTAGGGAAAGATGTGAAAAATGTCAACAATAACCGAATCTAAAATGAAAAAATCCGACAAACATTTTTTCCATTTTTTTTCTAGTACCGACCAACAGCTATTATAATTTTGAGTTTCATTAAACTCATACAGTAAATAAAAAAATTATGTTTTAGCTAAGAATTTGAACTCCAGATGTATGTAAAACAAACTATAAATTTACTTTAGGAATTCGTGTGTGCAACTCTACAACACGCCAAATGTCAGCATTGTAGCCCAAACATTACAGTTCGTTTGGGAAGTGAGAAGTTTAACTGGAATTCTCTATGTCCAGTACATTATCTTTCTGACTATTTAAAGAATTCTTATAACTGTTTTCGAAAAGTATGTTAATAAAATCATTGAATATAAACGTACTAGAACGATGACCAATATGAAAGCATTGTGAGCACTCGTTGCTGATGGCATCTTGCGGCAGTGTTAAACTACAGATAAATAGATAGCAGTACTGCCTTCTTTCTCAAACGTCTCCACCCCTGCCCTTCAGCTTGCAGCGTTTGTCGCGGCAGATAGTCGAACTACTTGGACTTCAACCGTTAATATCGGACACGCTTTTTATAATGATGGTTGTACTTCTGGTACGTTTATATAAAATGGTACAATTCTACAACACACCAAATTCTAGCTTTGTAGACCAAAGAGCTAAGCTTTCGTTTAGCTTACAGAGAGAGCTAAGCTTAACGAAACCAAGAGAGAGTTCGTTTAGGAAGTGAAAAATTGCACATGGAATTCCCTATGTATAGTACACTAACATTCTGTGTAAAGAATTCTTATAACTGTATGTGTAAGATTATACAGATTCCGTTTACAAATTACTTTAATCTAAGAAGCACCTTCAACGTTTTACCATGTATGAAAGCATGAATTAATTGATGTCCTGAGTCAGTCAGCTGCTACGACTACCTCCTTGTGTTGATATATGCTAAACGATAAATATAATACTTGTTGAAATTCATATAAAGTACTGTAAATATATCCATTCATTTGAATAATGTTTTGATATAAAACTGCAGGATCAATATTAAAAAAATTTATTAAGGTTACTTTAATAAATAAATACATTTTTATCAAGTTATTCCAGAAAACCAAAAATAAAAAATGTTAAATTACGATCAAAGTGTAATAGAATGTTTACCAATTTTGACAACACAATATCACAACTAGTCTGTGTTGAAGTCGTCTTACAGAAAACTCAATATTTTCAACAATCCGTTTCTTCTTATAAACATTTTTGCCAGAACTGCGTTTTTTCTTGTCAGAGACAACGACGGTGGTGGTATATTTTTATCAGAATCCCTTGGGTGTAAAATAAACCCCGATATTTCCAGAACGCGGAGTAGAAAAACAAAAGACTTGTTACCTTTGTGTCATTGTGTCGGCGGAGAAACGTCACTGGCAGGCAAGCTCAGGATAACTTTATTTTACTTTGGACTTTCTTTGACATGTTCTGTGATCTTCTCACTTCTACGGTAAACAATGTATGTAATACAGAACGTGTATATCCTGCATTATGAAACTGTACAAGATAACTCACTGATCCACGTTATTGCTTACTTCCAGACACGCTCAAAAGTAAAGATTGTACTTAATAAAAGTATTAGGATTTAAATGAAAAATAACGTTCTTTAAAAAATTTCAATATATAGCACTTTGCACTATACTGATATGTTTAATGAGCCAGCAGGTTGGCCTACATAGAAGATGTATCAGGTAGGCAATGACATCCTAAAATATTTTCACATATTTCCAAAAAAAGGTTGCCGAACCACAAAGGACCAGTGATGTTTAATCGATCCTTAAATTTGAAATATTTTCAGCCACTCTATTTTGATTCAACAATTTTGAGTTGTTTTGTTGAGTACATACATTTGCTTTTCCTAGCTTCAAACTTTTGATATCTGTTTACGTGTTTCGGAATACAGTACTTCCATTATCAAAACGTTTTGATGTACTCATACTTGCATGTACTCAATAACAAAACTGCTAGCAGAAAAAAGGTGATTACAATAAGATTTTTAAAATTAAATTGTCTCTAAAAGTGCATTTTTAATAAAAACGACACATGACTTCGGGGAAATATTGCTTTACCCTGATCTGAATTCCCTAAACAGTTCAGTTTATTCGTTATTCAAGATATTTACTGATTTTTTTGTCAAGTAATATCCATAAACATCCGTTTCTCTGGCGTAATGGAAGCTGCATACCAAAAAGTAATACAATTTAATAATATCACTTAAACAAATATTTTAATATGTATATATTTTGTATTAAAGGGATTTAAATGATGAGTCAATGCGTCTTAAAAGTGAATACTTGTTAATGACCCTGTTCAAACCGGTATCCGGGATCGATTTTAAATGAGGTTGATGACTTGTTGCCCCCTCATTTGTTATTTTTTTAATTTTTCGCAACGTCAATCTCCACTCCAATTTCATTCCACCAAAAAAATTATCGTACCGGACGTAAAGAAGTATTCACTTCAAAATTCAAACAGTAAGTAGTTTAATGGCGTTAAAATAATATTTTTGCAAAATGTTTTCTTAGTGCAACGTTACATTTTTGTAAGAAGATACCCCGAAAATTTCAAGTCTCTAGCTATAATAGTTTCGACTGTACGTTGATTATTAAACTTGGCCTGGTTAAGTAGTTTGATGGCGTTAAAATCAAATTTTTGCATAATTCTTCATTAGTTTACCTGTACATTTTTGTAAGAATATACTCTGAAAATTTTAATTCTCTTTGATAATAGTGTACGTTGATTATTAAAGTTAGACTAGGTAAGTAGTTTAAAGAAAAATCAAAATTTTGTGAAATCCTTTCTTGGTGAGAACCTATTATAAAAAGAATATATCCTAAAAATTTCAAGTCTTTATCACTGGTAGTTTTTGTTCTGTGTTGATTCTATATCAGTCAGTCAGTTAGGACAAAGCCTCATATATTGTGTCTCTCTCCTCTCTCTCTCTCTCTCTCTCTCTCTCTCTCTCTCTCTCTCTCTCTCTCTCTCTCTCTCTCTCTCTCTCTCTCTCTATATATATATATATATATATATATATATATATATATATATATATATATATATATATATATATGGTAAGCCTATGTTCAGAAATAAAAATGTTTTTTTGATTAAAATGGTAACCTAATTTTGTAAAACCTAGTACTTCCTGAAACCAAAATGCAAAACAAAACCATCACCGATAACATCCACTGCATCTCTGCCCAGCGTACGTAGCCACTTCAAAATCTCGCCCAACTGCACACGCTGAATTTGAATTGTCTCATTTGGAACAGTCTGGCATGCTTTGTATTTCTTGTGGTAGAACAAAATTACCCCGCAATTACACAGCTACGTATTAATTAGGGACGAAATTTCACCCCGCCTTCAGCGGTTGGCACAACTGAATGTATAATAACAGCGCTTCTCGTGAGCGTTTTAAAAATTTTTTGTACGTGTTAAATTTTATATTTCAAAAATAATGTTTTACTAGAAAGATATTTCGAATAAAAACTATTATTATCAAAACATTTAATTATATATTATTACGTTTAATTATATATATATATATATATATATATATATATATATATATATATATATATATATATATATATATATATATATATATATATATATATTATTGCTCAAAACGATATATTTTTTCGATAACAGACCTTTTTTAACATTGTTTTTTCTTTGATAATCATAAGAACTTTTAATTAAATAAATACATTTTTAAACAAGTAACAATTTTATTTTAATTCTTCATAATGAAATATTTTACATTTGGTTTTACCACTAATATATCAAGCAGCAGGCTTCATCAAGCCACAAGATAACATTTTAATTTGCAGTTAGAACAGTTCTCTAGAAGAGACAAGTTAAGTTCCCAAGAAACAAATGAAATTTGTCATTTTTCAAGTTGATCGCTAGCATTGCACATTTGAAATGCTAATATATTACAGATTTTTTTGTATTCTCTAAACAGTGTTAATTTTATGCATATTTATTAATTTTGCACAAATTTATATTAGTTTTTCATATTTGTACAAATATTAGAACAGTAGTCAACATTAGTGTTTGCATGAAACGTTTTTGTGAAAATTCAATATAATTATGTTAAACTGTGATTTTTTTAGAAACTATCTAATTAATTAAAAAAGTAATAATACTTCAATTAACATTAACTCAATTAAATAATATCTAACAGTGACTTTAAGGTCATCAGTATGTGAGTTCAAAACACAATGCTAACATCATTTTATTTTTAGTATTATATACATTATTATTTGTTACAAGATTTTGAAGATATTATATCTTACATGCAGTTAGCGTACACTCCATCTTTAATCACAGCGGTCGACAGTGAATGAAATTATTAATTATTCTCTGGACGTCAAATATTACTTTGCATTAAGTACATGTTTCACTTATTTCAGCTCAATCGCAAGTTTAGAAGTTTATTTTTTTTAAATTCTTCTAACAGTTTTGACAAATTTTTAGTTATAATTTTTATTTTTTACGCTAAGTATATAATAAGAAAATCACTTATAAACTTTGATATATTTTTCTAAGAGTCTCAGCTTAAACTGTGGACAAATAAATCATTTTAAGACATTTAAAAAAATTTTTGTAATATAGATGAGGAAATAAGGGAACCAAAATACATTTTTTATAATATAGACGGATTTGTTATTTGGATTATAATTAGCAAAATAACGATGACAACTATATTTTTAATTTAAAAAAATCTATATCACTGGAGTAGAGCAAGAAAAAGTTGGTGAACCGGTTGTTCCTATTTTTAGGTTGAAAACTAAGAGGTTGTCCATATATATCAAATGTAAATTGTTTAAAAATTAGAAAATTACAGTAGTGGCTTGTGTACATTCTTTCTATACAAGATTTATTGTAAAAAAAGGTTTTAAAATTTTCTCTTAAAAATAGGTTTATATATATAGACAAAAGAGAACGAATAACGGTTTTCAATAACCCATAACGTAAAAATGAAAATTCTTGTACAGTTGGTATTATGAATAAAGTGAAAAAATGAATTTTTAACAATTATATATATATATATATATATATATATATATATATATATATATATATATAATACCTAATTATAGTTTTTCCAAATCCCGAGAACAATAATTTTAATGTCTAATTAGGCAAAAATAAACTACTTAATTTTTTAATAGTCATTTACGCTTTTGACCAAATTTGGCCCAAATATAATATGCAATGCACTGTAAGTCGCTATGTGCTCAAAGATTCCATTCCAAAGTTTTTATAAAACATGAAAACTAGACTCGATGACTCAAAATCGGTTTATTTTAAAACTCATATAACTTAAATCAGTATCAAAACATACAATAATTCAGCATTTTAGAAGTACATATTTTGAGATTTATACATTTTGTCAATATTATAAACATGTAAGTAAAAATATAATAATTATTTTTAAGATAATACAAAAAACGTAAGAAGAAATACATGCAAACTTTATTCATTACTTTGCAAATGTAAATGAAATATAAATATTTTACGCGTAATGTAAGTAGAATGAATTTTGAAAAAAATCTTTGTTATTATATCTTCAATTTAAAGCAGACGTATTCAGATGTAATAATATTTTCTGAGAATACCAACTTGAACGCCTGTTTTTAAATTAAATTTCCGTTATTCCTCTCCAGCGATCCAGTTGCGTGCGTTCTTAAAATGAACGCACAAGAAAAAACGTCAAAAGAAATTTACGCAAAGAATAAAATAAAATCAAGCAACCGACGGTGTTTGCATCTGATTTCTTTCTTTGACACAATGGCACAAAGGTAACGAGGTTTTTTTTACCCCAACTTTACAAAATATCTGATCTACTTCACACCCGGAGGATTCAGACAAAAGGAAGTGGCTTCAGGACAGTACACATTCTGGCTTTGATCCTTTAACTACGAACCTGAAAGTGCTAAGGTGAAAAATATTAAAGCACATTTCTATTCCGATTATACGTTTAACAAAAAGTAAAGAGATACCTAAATGTATTAAAAATTAATATCAGTTGATGCAAATTAAAGAGAAGTTAGGGGCGGTCAGGGAGCCACAATGTTACAGTTCCACGATGAACACAAAGACGAAAATGGATTTCAAAGTTTTTGTTTGTTTTAAATCGTTATTCTAAAACTATGAATATATTGAAAACAAAAATTATTGTTGAAAACGGCTTATGGCATTATAAAACAAACTGAAAAGTACGTTTAGTTTTTAGAATAAAACATAAAGCTAAGTCTTGTCTCATAATACCACATTCATATTTGGAAAAAAGAATTCCTAAAAGAATGGAAAATAAAGAATAGCAAACAAAAATATCAAATTTTTTAAAGTTAATGCCCAAAAATATTGAGCGGTAGTTTTGTTCAGCATATAAATTTATCTGAATTTTTGTTATATTTTTTATAATACCACTATTAATAAATGAAAGCAAAAGTTAATTCCATTTCAGATGGTCGACGAAATTTTCAGTTTTGTTAAAATTAAGATCCGACTATCTAAAAATGATCAATGTTGACATCTCAACTGGTATAAATTAATTTGTTTTTCTTTATTTTGCCACAGTAGTAGGAAACACATATTTAAAATAAATGCTGCACTCTAACAAACAGTGCAAATTGAAGTTTTGATAAAAGTAATTTAATTTTAGTAAAATTACTAATAGAATTTTGATTTTACCCCTTATTTACCCCTTATAATGTATAATAACGGGTCGATTAGCTACATGGCTAAGGGAGAGTTTCTACTATGCGAACTCTGGATACCAGATAACCTCCAGTTTCAATGTAGCCTTGTATATGCATGCAGGGTTCTGCATGGGTGGACGTCTTTCCGCTAGCTACTCAAGGGACCTCAAAAGGAAACTGAAAAAGAAATATTCATAACTACGTATCCTGGGGGACTTGCAGGAGTGGACCTAGGATGTGAGAATCTGGACAAGGAGGAAACTGGGGTTCAACTCAATCCTGTAGAATCCACTAGTTTTTCAAAGGAGCTGAATGTAGGGATGCTGGGTAGACCCATTTTATCTGAGACTACTAGGAGCTGTAGTATCTCTAGGGGAGCTGTAGATGTGGACCTGGGCAATTAGAGATTGTGGAATGGAGAAAACTGGAGGTGTAATCATTCCCGTGAAGTCCACCAGAAGGGAACTGCAGGAAAGAGAGAGGATGCTGGACAGAACCATTTGATCTGCTATAGAAGAAGTGACAGATACGGTTGAACACCTCACTCTAACCAAAACGCCTTTCGAGAGCGTAAAGGCGCCGACTGAATAGACAGAAAGTGATAGTACATGACGTTCCAGTGACATGTGGAAATGAAAACCCTAAAAGTCTTCAGAGCGTGGGGGATGAGAAAGGTAATTTTGGGAGGGCGGTTATGACAATTTGATTCTAAGCAGCTGAGATCTGATGGCAGTTACCCCGAGATTGAGACAAGGAAAAAACCTCGGGTCGGAAACTGGGCCGGCAGGAAATCACACTCCAGAATTGGAGGACTGCAGCTGGAGACACTATGGGGCAGATAGATGATCATTGTACCAACTAACTTCCCAGAGGTGGTTCTTTCTCAACAACAGGCGGAATTGATCCAGAAGATCATTCTGGGCGAGGTACTATCCTTTGAGGATGGAGGCTCTGCATCCAAGGTTTCTTAATTCTGCTTATAAGAATGGAGCTTTACGGATTACCCGCACAGATGATAGAGCCAAAAAGTAGCTTAAGAGTAACATCCCTGCCAAAACTTTGACAAATACCCTAGTGCTAAAGGTAGCTTTGGCCAGGTTTGTGTTCCAGATGGCGAAGGTCTGGAATCCTCTAGGCAAAATTCTACCAGGCAATTTGCTGAGGATAATGAGAGCCCAAAACATTGAGTTAAAGATTCAACAATGGAGTGTCGTTGATGAAATGGTGGCAGAACTGGGGAAGACTCAGGTGATGGTGATCGACAGGAATCGCTGAAGACAATGAAGGAGGTGAGAACAAAATGTGTATGGGTCTCTCTAGAGTTGTTTTCAGAGTGGCTTCTACTCCTAAAATGGATTAGAGTAATTCAAGCCAACCTTCACCAGAGTGAGGAGGTAACTGCTGTCTTACGGAGGCTGCTTACGAAGGGGGAAATCGACGTTGCTTCGGTACAAGAACGTTTGGTGTGACGGGAGGCAGGATAACAGGACTGGCTGTAGGCTGAGGGACCGTAGAGTATTTGGTACTGAACTACATGTAGTATCTAGGAGCAGAAGAGTTGTATACTGACCTCTGTATACTTCCCACGAGGATATGGGGAGCAGGTTGAGATAGTCACTAGATTGCTGGAAATTAGCAAGGGCACCAATCTGCTGATCTAGGGTTAGTTGCATAATTGTTGATCGCAGTGCCTGGGGTTGTAATCCCATCCTCTAGGTTCTAATCTTAATCTTACTGTTTATCCTCCATACAAGACAGACAATTTCGCGAAAACATAAATACTCTTCGTGGTAACTGTAACTCTCCAACTACCAACTCGTTTCTACCGCACTGCATTTCGAAGTCATTGAAATTTGACTTATAGCATGGACTAATTACTCGGTTTCTCGCAACGTGTATTACAAAATATTCACTCTGTCAGTGCGCGTTTGATAATAAATCAACTTGAACAGCAATTTAACTAATTGAGTAAATACTAGCCTAATTGAAAACACATGTTGCGCATAAACACTTTCCGAAAGCGGTTAGGTTAATTAACATTACCTCTTGATTGGTTTTTAATTAACATTCTTTTTGATGTTTGAACGGCATGTGTGTACACAATAACTGAATTGGTATCTAGTTGCAGTGCAAGTGTTTTTTTGAAAATTTCTAGTGAATTTCCATTGGAAAAATGAGCTTTTGGAGCTGCCATCGTGGTAAGACCCAGACCACTATATCTGGCCTCTACATCACTTTTTGAGGGGGTGGTAATATATATATATATATATATATATATATATATATATATATATATATATATATATATATATATATGTGTGTGTGTGTGTGTGTGTGTGTGTGTGTGTGTGTGTGTGTGTGTGTGTGTGTGTTGTTGTTTGTGTTTGTGTTAACTTAGGACAAAAATAAATTATAAATTATCACAATATCTGGGGTAAGTTCGTTAACCAGTAAAATTAGCTCAACAGTTTCAAAATAGCAGACATATCATTTTTTTAAAATTCGTAATTTTATTGGTCAAACATGTTCTTGAAAATCCGATTTCACCGTCGACATTATCATTAATCAGCTGCATAAAACTTCGAATTTTCAAAATCCAATGAAGTTAAGCAATTTTTTTACAGCGGTCAGGGTTTATTTTCTGTATTTTTTTATTGTAATAATTGCTAGTATATGCAGAAGTTAATGCTGATTACGATGGCGAAACTGAAATTCCAAAATGGGTTATATAAAAAAAATACTTTTGGAAATCACATCAGCGAGACAGCTGCGTGCCGCGATTACTTATATTAATTTTATATATTAATTTTATTTGAATATTTCTTCATAAAATAAAATTAGTAAATAAAAAGTAAGCAAATATCTTTTTTACTAATCCATGACTAGTTAATTACATCACTGTTCTAAAAAATCCGATTTAGACAGTAGCTCATAGGAAGAAATCAACAATGGATGTTTGGAGCACAATGTTTTCTAGTTGCGTTTAGTTTTTTCATTACGAAAAACCGTAACTTAACTTTACTTCAAAATTTTTATAGTTACCACACGTAAAATCTAACAATGCACATTTTAAGAATTGTGTTACCTTTTCCTGATTATTTGTAAACCTTTTGATAGAGATAAAATCGAATACATACATTTTAAGTAATGCAAGGTTATATTTGAATAAATTTTTATCAACTTATTTAGAATTATTTAGAAAACAAATTATTGTTTTTTACTAGCGTGAAGATGTCGTACATTGAAGATTTTAGATAACCACAGTACTTATTATGTAAGAATAATTAATAAATTATTGTAATCGTGAAAAGAACATTTGTTTACAACGTTTTCTTGTGGTTATTAACCATTTCTCATTAAGAACTTTGCATCATCATAGTATATACGTCTATTATTGCACATTAATAATTGCTGACAATTAATAATTAATTACAAGTAGTAAATAAAAAAAAGCTTAATAAACAAATTAGGTTTTTTGATTTGTTCTTAAATTTATCACACAAAAACACGAAATTTATTTTTTCCTTTTGCATATTTCTGAACAGAAACTTGTTTACGTGAATCCATAATTACAAGCAGTTAATTATGTACTTTGGCTTCAATAAAGCATTCAATAAAGCAGTATAAAATATGGAATCAATACGTACTGGCCTAACGTGAGGGAACAGGTGTTTTTACTGGTTAAGCTTAATTAGGCACTCCCTAGGCACGTGTTCAATATGTGACCCTTCAGTGGGTAATTAGGCTGGCACATACTCGAAAATAATGTGATAATAAATCAGCTGTCGGTTAATTTGGTGAGATTTACCTCTGATTGTAAAGTAAAATAAATTATATTTTAGATTAGCTTGGTGTCGTTATACATAGACCATTTGTTTTCCTAGATAATAACCGCTTACAGTAGCGTCTATCTTTTCTGAAATCTGAAAATTTTTTTTACAATTAAGACTTCCTTAACTAAAAACTAGTTACGCGTTTCCAAGGATTTAAAATTAACGGAAGTTCTGTAAACAAAATTTCAGGAGCAGTAGAAAGTGTCCCCGTGAGAATGCAGCACTTGCAGACGTAGGTAAAAGAAATTTTTGTGCAAAACAGCTGATTGCTAAAAACAACATCGTTGCAAGTAAAATTTGAAATTATTACTGTATCCAAGACTTAAATAATTATTGACCAAACCAGTTTCGACTTGGTAAGGCAATCTAGATCAGTTCTAATGTAGAAATATTATTAAATAAAAGACTGCTTTTACTAAACAGTAAACTTTGGCATGTAATGTAAAATTCGGTTATAGTAAGTTTAATTAATTTGTAAATATTTCAATAAGTTACGTTAGAATTCAGTTATTAATTTCATAGATTTTGTTACGAAATTAGAACAAAGAAACGTCAGTTGTTTTAAAAAAAGTAAATACAATTTGACATTGCTTTGCTAACTGGAAATTGCCTACTTAACAGTAACGTCTATTTTAACAGAAGTTCGTTTTGACAAGAAATAGGCCTATGTGGTTTTGCAACGATTTTACTTAGGAAGATATGTACAGTAATCTTAAAATACAAGTATTGAATTAAAGATAAGTGTATCTGGCTGAATTAAGATAAGTACCATTGGCTGGTATTTAGTTACTATAGTAACTAAATACCAGCCAATGGTATTCAGGTAATTCCCAGCAGGGAATGCAGACTAGCTTGAGGAGGATTTAGACGTCCCTCACGTTATCCGAGTCTAACATACACTTACACTTACAACACTACACTTACGACTTTAACACTTTACACTCACACTTACATTTAGATGGCGATAATAGCCTTAATGAGTTTTTTGCCTTAAAATACAACAAAACAAAAAATCCAAGTAATAATCTGAATTATTTTATTTGTAGAAATTTCTTGATGTACATTTTTGTATATTATTAATTTCCTTTTATCATTACCTGCGAAAGCCCGCAAGAGTCATAAAACATAATGACTCGATTAAAATTTTGATTGTATATCTCTTTGACATCACATTTTAGCAAAAATTCAATTGTAAAAAAGAAATTGGAACAATCATTATGATATGGCATACCAGGAAACCAGTAAGTTTGTTCGAGTTCTGTCATTTTGTCACATAAATGTGTGTGTGTGTGTGTGCGCGCGCGCGTGCGTTTTAGTATTCTCAATTAATTTTTGTCCTATTTGATTTAAATTTACTACACTAATTGATGTATCTAATAAATATATATGTACTGGCTACGAGAGTTCATTTTCGCATGTTAAATCGTTGTTTATACAGAATTTATCGCTGTGAAAGCAAAAAAAGTTCAGCATGAAAGTTATAAATATTTCAAAATTGAGAAACAATTTTGATGTTTTAAAATATCTACTTCTACCAAATTTTGTTTGTTACTTAAATAGCTTCCAAACTACATAACTGTTGACTTGGAATAAAATTTGTTGGTTTTCTCTTCTAATTTAAAATCTGAAAGTTACATTTTGTAGTTAATTAAATAACTTTTCGCGAATACATCACTTAGGCTAAAGTGAGAAAATAATTACTTAGCCTAAACAAAAGTGGCTCAGTACATCACAGATGTCGAAATTTCGAAGATCATACTCACTAAAAAAAAGAAAAAAATACATTCAAAATAGTTTGTCATCTGTATTATACCTTCGACTCTTTAAATATTTCTTAGAAAAGTTTTACAACATCAAATCTATTTACCACTAGTTTAAACTTCAACAATTTATTTAGGTTTATAAGAGTTCTCTTCCTTTAAGAAAAATTAAATGTTTTTTAATTAAACGAAAAGATAAATTAAAGTTAGATTAAATAACGAGACCTTTATGTTTCCAAGTCGCTGATTGGACAGTTTTGTATTTTCTAAGATCGTTTATTCTTATAAAATAAGAGTTTCGCAAACTTTTCTAATTAATTTCCTCTTCAACGCCAAAGTACAAAAATTATTTAAATATTACTTATGAAATATTTTTTTGTAAGATGGAACCTGTAATGAAGCTCGCTTGTATTTGATAACATTTCTAATAGACTGTGATTAGGGATAAATTTCGACCGATTTTATTTTTACAAAAAACTGGATTTTGCCAATGTGAAGATTGAGAAAAATCAAAATATACCCAGATATTCATACATTTTCACTTCTCAAGGACGTGGGTTCGAGACTGCAGTCACTGTCTGTATTGCAGTCTGTGTTTTTCCACATTTATGATACCGATTTTTACGAAATTCTTTATACAAATCTATGTTTGCTTATCACTAACTAATTTTTAATTAAAAAAAACTATTTGTTGTCAAAATACAGAATATGATTTTCAAAATACTAGTTACGCGTTTTTGGCTGATTGCCGATATGCAACGTATTAAAAGCTTTATACCAACAAAATTTGATTTATTTGCTATCGGTAAAAAAACTAATTTTTAAAACTTTGCTAATTCGGTTATGCTAATATTGATGTCATGTATGAAGATACATAATTGATATCATATTATCCTATTTAAAATTGAGCACATTTACTGTTCGAGAGTAACTTGAAAAACCCTGGCCGCTGTCGAGTTTGTTATGCGTGTTCTATTTCATATTAAACCGTAAATTTTGTTGATTGCGAATTTGGTACAGACCTGTGAATGGTTTAACATGTACAACAATAATTTCAGCAAAAACTAAATTACGTATTTTAAGACATTAGATCGATTTTCAGATTTTATGTCGTTTCCATTGTCGTGTGACCAATGACAAGTTTTGAGACATCGTTATTCAATGTAAATTATGAAACAAATCAAGTTTTATTTTCCAGTTTTCATTTAATTTAAAAAAAACCTATTGAAATATCTATTCAGATGAAAAAAAATTAATCAAATATTTAAAAAGAATTTGTTAAAAAAGTGTAAATTTGAAAGCTGTAATGAACAGTTTTTTGTATTATGAATTTGTTCAGTTATAAGTAAAATATATTTTTTTGTTTAGTTTAATTTTTGCTTAGCAAAATGCTCGTTTTTTGATCAGGTTTTTTTCAAAAAAAAGTGTTTTTATTACCAACGTTTTAATTACTAAATGTGTCTTAAAGTTTCTAACAACAACAAAACTGTTCTCAATGAATAATAAAATAAATTTAAAAATTTAATTACGAATAACTATTATAACGAGTGCTGGAAAGATCCCAAAATGGACGATTTTTGAAACTTTAAGTTCAGTATAAGTTCAGTCTTATTGATTTCGTTCAGACAGCCATCATTTTTCCCAATTAATATTAAATCTAAAATTCATATCGCTTGTTTCATAACGTTTGTTGCATTTAAGCATTTATGTGGAAAAAAACAGCGCTCCCTGCGGGAAAACCATGAACTATAAACACTCGTCACGCGCCTATAAAAAACGTAATAAAACTAGTATCAAATTAATTGCGCACGCTATTCATTGCCGTTTTATTACAATAATTACGTTTAATTTGCATATGGGTCGTGCAGTTTTTATTGTTTTTTATTACACTAATTATTCAAAACAGTCCGGGATTGAGTAAAACAATGCTGACCGTTTTGCGGCTTTCATGCAAACATCTGTTGGTAAAATTTACGAATTTATGTTGTGAAACTCTGAACTGTTGTTTGTTTTCGGTTTAACTTCTGATTTTGTACGCTCATTTCAGTTTTAGATTATAAAAAACTACTTTGAACAGGCGTTTCTCGACAACGTGAACACACTTAAAATATACAACATGGCCGTTCTTTGTCTTCTGCTCATTTTATCACCCACTCTAATCCACACTTCCTCTATTGTTCAACTAGATTTATTAATAATAATAAATCATGTTCATCGGGCACTGGAGGGTGGAGTACATATGCACAATACAGGCGGTCGAACGTAGCATTCATTAACGTACATATGAAGTGGATTTCGCCCGCGAGTGTATGTGTGCACTTATTTATGAATGTGTGTGTGTGTGTGTGTGTGTGTGTGTGTGTGTGTGTGTGTGTGCGTGCACGCGCGCGCACGTGTATGTGTCTGTGCGTGTGCGGGCGCGCGCGTGTAAAGAATAAATAAATAACATAATTTTAAATCATATGGTGCAATGTTAGATCAAAGACGGGACCAATGTTTCGATGTCACTGACCTGATGATAACGGCAGGCATTCAAAACCGGAAACCGTAGAAAAAGAAACAGAAAGAGGATTGAATAGACGGTGACAGTAATAACTTAAGGGTAACCTAAAAACGATCTTGGAGACAAGACAAAGTAATATATTTAAAAATATACATTTATCTTTTTTCAGTCCTTTACGAAGAATTAGTCAGAGTGGCCATCAAATGCTGAGCCGAGCGCACGACGCATTCAAAACGTACTAGACCTAATCATGCGACTCAGCTCAGCTCAGTTTCTCTTTCAGTGACCGCTCCGCTCAGAGCAACTCCGCTTACGTGTTCGCGTGTGTGCAAAATGTATATCAGCATTCTACGGAAGGATTTTCCTTAATCATAGAGAAAGGGAAGTTTGGTCTTAAAAAATCGATTTGCGAAATATTTGATCCCTAAAAAACGTATTAGTCGGAGGTCCAGATAGTCCTGGGTTGAAAATTCCATTGAACGTTTGAGAGCTAGCAATAACCATTGATAAAACTCAATTTTACATTTAATTTCTCATTATTGTTAAAACATACAAATGAAAAAACATATTAATAGTGCTATTAATCTTTACAACCATATGAATTAAAGAATATCAGCTACTATTATTTAAAACCATGTGCGTTAAAGAATATCTGTTGTTATCATTTAAAACCATATATTATAGGTTTAATTTTCTGTAATAATTTTACAAGTTTATTGTATTGTATATATGTTTATCATTTAATAAAATAGTAAAAGTTCTATAATAATATTTAATGATCGTCTATCCTGACCTGCAGATAACATTTTGAGGATATATATATATATATATATATATATATATATATATATATATATATATATCGTATATCAGTTAAAAACATGCATAAACTACCATTTAAAATTTATAAAACCTAATGAAATTAAGAAATTTATTAGGCTCAGATTTAATTTTTGTCTTTCCAAAACAATTTCATATTTTAAAATGCTTTTTTGTGCAGATTATAGTGCTATTTATTAACGGAAAAATCATAGTTTCAAAAACAGAGTAAGATACAAAATTACTTTTGGAAATCCCCATCCGTCATCGCTGCGAGACAGAAGCGTGCAGCAATTATATTGACATTTTATAAATTATATTTTACATGTATTAATAAATATTATTCATACATTTTTCGTTTGCCTTTGGACTGTCAAACGTTTATTTTTGTTAATCAGCTTATAACTATACAACGTTTTTTGCCTGCTAACAATCTGCTCCTTCAGTTGTACCATTAAACACTGAACATTTACAATTATAACATACGATACGTAAGCTAGTATTTAAATTAATGGTGGCACACCAGTGTACTACGTTAAATATTGTATTTTACATTTTAAAAAAATTCTAATTCATTACTTTAATCAGCGTAAATCAGCATAATATACAAGAAATACAGCAGTGAAACTTGACCGACATGATTTAAAAAAATATTTACTGGTATTAAAATACTAAATTCGTATTGTAGACAGATTTAACGCTGATTACGATAGCAAAAATAGAAAACGATGGTGTTGCGCGCGCGGGCATACACATACACAAACACATACACACGCACGCACGCACGCACGCACGCACGCACGCACCCACGTAAAGTTTAAAATTTATTTTCAATTTATTTATTCTTCAATTTACGTTCTATACGTCAAGAATGTAGTTAATTTTAGGGTCGAGGGTCCATTATCGCTGCAATTAATCTTATACCGATTCGAATCAAAATTAGCAAGGAAATGTTTTTGAACAACTTTGATAATATTCGTTTCCCAACAAAATTCCTTTAAAACTCTAATATTTTTGACAGTCTTTAAAAAAATCTATCTTTCTTATCTTTCAATTTAAAGAAAACTGACTTACCTTTGTAATCACAGTTTAAATATTTTAAAATTAGCTTTTTGTTAAAATTTTGATTATAAATATAATAATTCAAATGATGGCTAGAGTGCATTTTAGAATTTTGTAATTTCCTTTTTGAAATTTAGAATTTAAACTAGTAAAATTTTTAATGCTGATTGTAATTAGGAAATTAGATTTTTTTAAAGTATTTTTACTGCAAGACACATTTATTAATTGTTTTAATGAACCGTCATTTTATGGGTAAAACACTGTGGATTTCGTTCTTCTCAGAATCAATTCTTTTACCATGTTTGACTTTTCATTATCGAAATTTTCGTTATAGTTATTCAATCTTGTCAGTTTTTGGAAATCGTTACCCACCCTGTCTGCAATCTCCCTTCTTATACAATATTTTTTCCCGGACAATTTCTTCTAGCCTACAGCCGTGTCTCATTAGGCCTTTATAATGAGAAATTAAGGACAGCGTCTAATCAAGGACAACTTAATTAAATTAGCCTCGAGCCAGATCTCCGTCTTGGTAATTAATCATAAGGAAGGCACCGGATGGAAGGCTAGACAATTATACTCCACACAAGAAATACGCCAACTCACCTTGTTGAAATAATTAAACCTTACGAAAGAAATATATTGAGACAGTGGGATAAGACTGAAGTATTTTATAGATTTTTAATGACGTCACTATTTGTCTTTAGAATGTATTGAAACTCAAGGTTCATGGATTTGTAAGAGATTTTCCACTATACACTGTCAACATCACTGACATAATATTAGCACTAAAATTTTAAAAATAAAACAATAATTATTTGTTTTATAATGTTTTAACGTTAGACTTTGTTTCCAACTATAACGCAACTTATTTTGACAAATGTCATTTTTAACTCATATAAAAATATTAAAATTACAAAAAAGATATAAATGCTGATTATGTATTCCTGAGTACAAAACTGTCAAGTACAAAACTGTTTGCGACATCGCCGTGTCGTTTAGGAACTCGCTTCTGGGTTCTTATTAAAGTCTAGTTCCGCTTTAGAAGTCACTAAGGAATGCTATCAGCATGAACTGATATCGGATCCGACTTGTAGTGTGATAGCAGTTCCGATGGAAATAACTAAACAAAATTTAACTTTTTGTTTGTGCATATTTGTATTTTATTGATTTTACTAACAAATATTCTAGCTTTTTTTAAATTTAAAATAGTTTTTTGAAGTTTCTTACTAATTCATTTCACTTAATTTTCCTTAAACTTAGTCATACATGTAAGTATGTGTATGACTTTATAACTTAACGTAGTTATAAAAGTAAAAAATGTACCTAATTCTAAGGAAAACTGCTGAATGATGTAAGTTACAAATTTACATGCACTAATTTTTTCTAAAATTCTAGCAGGCCTATTTTAAGAAGTTAATACATTTAAATATTCGCTTTAGCGATTGTAGTTTTTGACTGACGAAACTAGACTTTCCGGAAATTAATGAAACATAACTTTGTTTTCACTATTATAGTTCAGCCTAAATTAGAAAAAATATTGTTTTAAATATTTACACAAAATATTGAGAGGAAATCACACGATTGAAAAATAAAAAAATATTTTTACGAAATGGGCTAACCTATCAAAAATCTAAGTAGAAGTTTAACTCGGGGACCTGAAATCGGACAACCACTTCAAAAAGAATTTTATCACAATCACAATAATGTGAGTGAGAAAGTTAATGCACGAATCGACCAGAAAACACTCTGACTTCTGATTACCTACAATTAATCTGCACCCAACCACCGGGGATTCCAATAACCACAGGACGCGCGTTCTCAGGGGGTTGTTACCCTTTACACCTCCCCTATTCTATTGGGATTCAATTATTTAAATATCCTGTACCGCTAATATTTCCAGTTATTTCGTCATATAGGGTGTGCGTATTAACGTTTCAATTCGTATGCAAAACTTTGAACAATTATATTAGTTGAATTATTACTGGCCCTGTAGTAGTTCAGATTAAAGTTACGGTTATTTGTTAAGTTAACAAAGCCCTCAGTTAGGTAATAACCGAGTTAAAGAAGGAACGAAACTGTATTTTGTTTAACGTAGAGTATTACAGGTCCTTCTGTTTATATATTGAAATTAGTATTATAATATTAGAATAGGGAAAAAATAAAATATCGAACAAATTATGTTTAGATCTGTACTTAAATATTCAGTTACCACTAAGTTTCAAGAAAATTTGTATAAAAGTATAGGTTGCCTTTTTTGGAGTATTAAGAAAAATCAGTACAATCAATAACTTTTCCTTGGCTAAAGAACATTAAATATATAAAAAAATCACTTTCTCAAAATAGCAATAACGGTTTAAGTGAATAACCTTACTCGATATATACTGAAAAAAACACGTATGTAGATTAAATTATACATTAGAGGAACGATTCCAACAATCTAAAGACTAGACAAACTTTTGAAAGTACACCCTTCTTTATTTGGCTATCTTATTTTTTATGTAGTTTGTTTATGAGACAGTTTTCAGCAAAGTATTTGTACTATCTATTTTATTTATTCTCAAACTATAAATTTTAATGTTTCGAATTTAACTTTTAATTTTAACTTTCGCGAGAGTAAGTTATTAGAAAAAATTGTCCCGAACCTTTTTAATGTAACGGAAATATAAAACGGAAACGAGCAAACGAATTTCGTCTGTCTATTTCTGTCTCTATTTTTCTTCTTCCCTTCCAGATAACAATACAAGCGTATTTTTCAATAATTGAGAATAAGTGCGCATTATAACCGTTTTATAATACATTCGAAATTAATATAAACGTTTATAATAATTGTTGTTAATAGTGCTACTTTTTAACAACATAACCTCAAACTTATTATAGCCCATCAGCTGTTCAATGAAATCAGCTGTTCAATGAAATCAGCTGATCGTTACGAGTTAATATGAAAAAGGTGATCTTTTAGTGTAACTTCAGTAAATAATATCTAAGCTAGGTTCACATATTTATTTTTGTTTAAACACAACAAGATATTTGTAAACATATCTTCAAACTAATTACAATTCTGAAAACTTAATTAGTAAACATAATTCAGAATTAATTTTCAACAAATTTACATGAAATAATTATTTATGGATAGTTCAATTAGTGATAGTGACACGTTATATACAGTACGACCCAGGTCCTATTAAAATTAAAAGGTAGTATGTGTTATTACTCATACATACAATTATTATAGATAAACTGTTATACACACAACTATATTATACTGGCTTTTTATATATCTAGGTTTTTATATAGACACAAATATATCTAGGTTTTTATATAGACACAAATATATCTAGGTTTTTATGAATAGACATGGTCATATACTAATATTTTCATGATGTAAAAATGTATAATAATTTGTTCGTAATAATGATATACGTAATGTATGTAGTACTTACATACATTATAGTAAATTCTTCATAATACTTTCAGTATGTAGAATTTGTCGTCTTAAAATAAAAAAGGCCAATTCGCATGATATGAAAGAAAGTGAAACTTTCTCAACTTTATATATATTCAACAAATTTGTCATTAAGAAAAGGTTTGATTCTGTCGGTGACTCCCAGAGATCCACACGTTTTTTTTCACGTATCATAAAATCAATCTTATAATTGAATTCGATTTTTTTGAAACAGTGCAACAATATTACTCAATATTACTCTCTATTGCCACAATATTACTTCGATTATTGTGTGCAACTTAACAGTTAACTTCCCTCAAAATAGGTTCAAGACAACTTTTAAAACTTTATTGAACGTACGTTTACATTAAACTGTTTAATATGTACATCAACTGGCACGTCTGCCACTACTTGAGCAATATAAAAATGTAAGCAAGAATTATGCAAATAACTGCGCCCGATGCAAGAAATAGCTATTAAACTTGGAACACGGTTTAATTACGTAACTTTATTACTTTTTATGTTCAGCTCTAGTTTTATTGCCAATTTTATGTATTTAACAATATATGTGGTGAGCGTGTACGCTTTGTGTGTTTATAATTTTAAATTAAATTTTATAGTTACCCGGAGTTGTAAATTTGTAATCCAAGCAATTTTAGTGACGTCACGAAAAATGTTATGAATTTTCTGTATGTAATTTAAATTTTCACCGGACGTTTTTAATAATTCTGGTACTTTTTTGGCATATTTAGGTAAAGTAAATGTGTTCTATTTAATATTAAACAATGATCACTTTAAATGACTACACACTCATTACCTTAAATTCAGTTCTTACGTCCGTGTATGTCTTCATGACATAACAAAGTCCAAATGATAAGGAGAGATTATCTTGAAAAAGTCAATATTCTGTGAGGTAAATTAGTGTTCTACAATCTACTAAATTTAAGTATGGTCTAAAAGACACATTTTCTAAGTGTTATATGGAAATGTAATAGAGTTCTACACATAATTTAATTTAGTTCACATTTTAGGTTTAGAGACTGATGGATTTAGCTCTTTGAAACACAACTACATAAACAATTAAACAATAATAAGTTTTGTTTTTCAATGGCTAGAGTATCTCTCAAAACAAGTTCTAAGACGACTACATAAACAATTAAACAATAATAAGTTTTGTTTTTCAATGGCTAGAGTATCTCTCAAAACAAGTTCTAAGACGACTACATAAAAGAAAAGGTTGCAGGAATGTAGAAGAGCTGGCGTGTTTTAAACATAGAGATTCCAGATTTGTAGCGAAATTAGAAGCACTCCGAAATGGTTTTATGAAAACTTCATAATACAGTGAACAATAAAATTTTATATGTAAATATTTCCCGTTGCAACCAAACAAAATTAGTTTGAAAATTTCAAAATGAAAGTAATTTCAAATTTTAAAAATTAACAACTTTTTTAACTTAAAATTGTTTGGAAATTTTAATCACTAATTCATCCTTTGTAAGTTAACATTTAAATTTAAATACAAAAACATACTTTTTTCGGGAAAATCAGGGTTTTTTGCATTGTCAATGCAATTTGAAAGTTTAACGTGATAATGCATATAAAATGGTTGATGGGATTTTTAAGAAAATTATGATAGAAATCTGTTTATGGTAATTTGCTTCTATCATGTCAACAATACTGCTGTTTACCGCGATTATTTCAACAAAGGTGTAAAACTACCTTGATTTTGGATCACAGTACGACAGCCCTTTATTGTGTTTAACAAAAATATTTCCTTAATTTAAACGCAAAAGTTGGCTTGTTTACGTGAAGACAAGTTCGAATCGCTGAACATTTGGAAGTGATTAATTAGAAAGTTAAAATTACCGGCAAAAACAGAATTGAATTTTCTTATTTTCTAAATAATACGTTATTTTAATTATTCCGAGAGATTTTTTAAAAAGTTTTCTATCTTCATTCAAATTTTATTATTCAATTAGAATCTGCAGAACTTTCGTTTTAAGTGAAGCCCGTACACTCAGTTCAGACTCATCTAAATATTAAACTGGTAATTTAAAATCAGAATAAATTTGCGGCTTAACTTTCAGCATGACTTAATTAATTGGCTTCGGTGTCGCATCTTTATCGCTGTATTTACTTTTTCGAAAATATTAATTTGACAATTCTTTTATTCATGATAAATGATGAAATATGTACCTATAAGTGTGTGATTTTAGTATCAATCTTTGTGCCAATTTTTAATTAAAAAAAACTTAAATAAATATATCACTTTATTTACCTGTTTAATAAAATGTTCCATTAAAACACCACTGTATACAGCATTCATTGCGCGAGTATAAATGTCAGAAAGATTAGAAATTTTTATATAGTTCTGCAAGTTCATTATACTGGCTTTTTATATATCTAGGTTTTTATATAGACACAAATATATCTAGGTTTTTATATAGACACAAATATATCTAGGTTTTTATGAATAGACATGGTCATATACTAATATTTTCATGATGTAAAAATGTATAATAATTTGTTCTAATAATGATATACGTAATGTATGTAGTACTTACATACATTATAGTAAATTCTTCATAATACTTTCTGTATGCAGAATTTGTCGTCTTAAAATAAAAAAGGCCAATTCGCATGATATGAAAGAAAGTGAAACTTTCTCAACTTTATATATATTCAACAAATTTGTCATTAAGAAAAGCTTTGATTCTGTCGGTAACTCCCAGATATCCACACGTTTTTTTTTCACGTATCATAAAATCAATCTTATAATTGAATTCGATTTTTTTGAAACAGTGCCACAATATTACTCAATATTACTCACTCTCTATTGCCACAATATTACTTCGATTATTGTGTGCAACATAACAGTTAACTTCCCTCAAAATAGGTTCAAGACAACTTTTAAAACTTTATTGAACGTACGTTTACATTAAACTGTTTAATATGTACATCAACTGGCACGTCTGCCACTACTTGAGCAATATAAAAATGTAAGCAAGAATTATGCAAATAACTGCGCCCGATGCAAGAAATAGCTATTAAACTTGGAACACGGTTTAATTACGTAACTTTATTACTTTTTATGTTCAGCTCTAGTTTTATTGCCAATTTTATGTATTTAACAATATATGTGGTGAGCGTGTACGCTTTGTGTGTTTATAATTTTAAATTAAATTTTATAGTTACCCGGAGTTGTAAATTTGTAATCCAAGCAATTTTAGTGACGTCACGAAAAATGTTATGAATTTTCTGTATGTAATTTAAATTTTCACCGGACGTTTTTAATAATTCTGGTACTTTTTTGGCATATTTAGGTAAAGTAAATGTGTTCTATTTAATATTAAACAATGATCACTTTGTTAATATTAAACAACTACACACTCATTACCTTAAATTCAGTTCTTACGTCCGTGTATGTCTTCATGACATAACAAAGTCCAAATGATAAGGAGAGATTATCTTGAAAAAGTCAATATTCTGTGAGGTAAATTAGTGTTCTACAATCTACTAAATTTAAGTATGGTCTAAAAGACACATTTTCTAAGTGTTATATGGAAATGTAATAGAGTTCTACACATAATTTAATTTAGTTCACATTTTAGGTTTAGAGACTGATGGATTTAGCTCTTTGAAACACAACTACATAAACAATTAAACAATAATAAGTTTTGTTTTTCAATGGCTAGAGTATCTCTCAAAACAAGTTCTAAGACGACTACATAAACAATTAAACAATAATAAGTTTTGTTTTTCAATGGCTAGAGTATCTCTCAAAACAAGTTCTAAGACGACTACATAAAAGAAAAGGTTGCAGGAATGTAGAAGAGCTGGCGTGTTTTAAACATAGAGATTCCAGATTTGTAGCGAAATTAGAAGCACTCCGAAATGTTTTTATGAAAACTTCATAATACAGTGAACAATAAAATTTTATATGTAAATATTTCCCGTTGCAACCAAACAAAATTAGTTTGAAAATTTCAAAATGAAAGTAATTTCAAATTTTAAAAATTAACAACTTTTTTAACTTAAAATTGTTTGGAAATTTTAATCACTAATTCATCCTTTGTAAGTTAACATTTAAATTTAAATACAAAAACATACTTTTTTCGGGAAAATCAGGGTTTTTTGCATTGTCAATGCAATTTGAAAGTTTAACGTGATAATGCATATAAAATGGTTGATGGGATTTTTAAGAAAATTATGATAGAAATCTGTTTATGGTAATTTGCTTCTATCATGTCAACAATACTGCTGTTTACCGCGATTATTTCAACAAAGGTGTAAAACTACCTTGATTTTGGATCACAGTACGACAGCCCTTTATTGTGTTTAACAAAAATATTTCCCTTAATTTAAACGCAAAAGTTGGCTTGTTTACGTGAAGACAAGTTCGAATCGCTGAACATTTGGAAGTGATTAATTAGAAAGTTAAAATTACCGGCAAAAACAGAATTGAATTTTCTTATTTTCTAAATAATACGTTATTTTAATTATTCCGAGAGATTTTTTAAAAAGTTTTCTATCTTCATTCAAATTTTATTATTCAATTAGAATCTGCAGAACTTCGTTTTAAGTGAAGCCCGTACACTCAGTTCAGACTCATCTAAATATTAAACTGGTAATTTAAAATCAGAATAAATTTGCGGCTTAACTTTCAGCATGACTTAATTAATTGGCTTCGGTGTCGCATCTTTATCGCTGTATTTACTTTTTCGAAAATATTAATTTGACAATTCTTTTATTCATGATAAATGATGAAATATGTACCTATAAGTGTGTGATTTTAGTATCAATCTTTGTGCCAATTTTTAATTAAAAAAAACTTAAATAAATATATCACTTTATTTACCTGTTTAATAAAATGTTCCATTAAAACACCACTGTATACAGCATTCATTGCGCGAGTATAAATGTCAGAAAGATTAGAAATTTTTATATAGTTCTGCAAGTTCAGGTTAATAGGAATATAAAAATATCAGGCTAAAATTACCTGCCATAGTAATTGTAATTTGCAAAATTATATTTATTTATTTTAATCAACACTTCAAATCAAAGTAAAATGACAATATATTATGAAAATTATTTTTAGAAAAATGATGTATTGAATTACAGAAGGTAGACTTTTATTTTAATTAGTAAAAAACATTTACTTATAAAATTAACCCCTTCAAACAACTGTCTCGCTGTAGAGGGTAAACGATTAAAAAAAGGTATTTCAAACACACAGAAAGAAACGGAACAGAATTTAAAGTTTTTAACAAATTTATTGCTCCGTTCAGTATTAACGTTTCAAAATGCAGTAATTCAAAGTGGTTATAAAATATGTAACTGTAAATATGTAATATGTAAAAAATAAATTTAATCTTTGTCCTTCATAATCTACAAGGCTTAATTTTAAGTTTAATATAAGTCAAAGAAATTTAAGTTCCTTATAGTCAAAGTCATTATTGAAAATATTGACTTTACCATCGTTAACACTGTTAAATATGCATAAATTAGAATTGAAATTTCCGTTAAAAATTAATCGTGGACTTATTCATAATTATTTTTTTTTAATTTTCATATTTCATTACATTGGAAATTCAAAAACTTATTCTCGAAAAGTATTTTATTGATAATGTTGGTAAAATTTATTTTTAAAAAATCTATAAAATAAGGAAGTGATGATTTTTAAAAATTTGGATAACTACCGTTTGAAAAATAGTGAACCAATTTCAGTAAGCTAAAAACGTGTTAATGCTACATTAATTAAACAGATATTTTTTTTTTGTTTTTAGAATGAATGAAATCAGATTCAATTTCGAAAAAAAATTATTAAAAGAAACATTGAAATTTTAAAAAGCTAATATAATACTCAAAATAATAATAATAACTTTTTGATAAACACAAAATATTCTTTGTTTACACCGTCATTTGGTGTAAGGAAGTAAAAGGATCGTTATCAGAAGAGGAGGCTCATCTACAGCTGGTAAACAGTCAGCTCTTGTCCGCCATTTTGAAATTAATTACCGGTACCGACATTCAACACGAAGCGCAATTAAGGAACACAGCTTCCTTTCCTGTTCTAAATTTTAATGGCAGGAAATAACGAAGCCACTTAAAAGGACAAAAAGTTACTTTTACAGACTATAGGCCCTATGGGCTGTTTAGGCTTGTAAAAATCCTTACTTGATAAATTTCATTTTATTTCCCTCCGTATTATATATGATTACCTATAATAACTGATGAAATTTTAGTTGGTATAGGAGTTCTTCTGCAGAATCTAGAAAAGGAAATTCTGAGTTCATAAATATTCCAATGAAAAGACATTGTCGTTCCTAAAACGTTATTTTATCACTTTTTTTGAAAAAATAAATTTAATCTTTGTTTTTCGCAATCTACAAGGCTTAATTTTAGGTTTAACCTAAGTACAAGGAATTTAAGTTCCTTATAGTCAAAATCATTTACTCGGTTTTGGAGGATAATAGTGCTTCTTATAAAATGCAATTAATAAATGTCTAACAAGTTTAAAAAATACTTATAGATTTTTCATAAAATGTAATAGCCTATGTAGATTTATATAACAGTCGTAAGGACCGCTGTACATAATTTGTGCCAAAATGAAGGTTCTATTTTGCTTAATGCCATATTAGATTGCATTCTACAAACACATCTTACAGGAATACATCTTAGTAGATTAATAATAAAAATATACCATTCAGCAACTACTTAGAGATTTATGAAAATACCTAACATAACGAAGGCACACGCTATACTTAGACATACAATGATAAGATATCATTATAAATTTTATTAAAAAGTTTTTATTACATTCTTACACCTCGACGACTTCCTAGTCGAAACGAATTTTCCTAAATTGAATTTAACGCCAAGGAAAAGTTACCGAGTTTCAGAAAAGCTTCGAAGTTTTAACTTTCAGGAGAAATCTTATTTGAAAGTCAAATGATAACAGACTGACTTTCAACATGAATTAATGAAGATGAAGAAGGCGAAAAAGTAGAAAAGGAAGTTTAAATTAAAGAGTAGGTGAAAGAAAAGGAATAAGACTGTGTGATTGTAAACATAATTGGAAAAGAAAAAAAATATTAATAAAAAGAAAGCAACCCTTTATAGTATCAAGTATACAACTCTTCAAAAACATAATTAAATAAAATGTCAACAAAACAAACGTTTAGCAAAATATAGCTGTAATATTTGTAAATGTTGTATTAAAAATGAAGTAACTTAAGACCTACATCATGAGAAAACGTAACTGTTTTGAAATTAAAGAAATCACGGAAAGTCTTCTGTAATCAGTTTCACTGATACGATGAAAGAGGATTTCTTAAAAATTAAAACTAAATAAAATCAAAGTAAATGATATGGAAGCTGAAGGTCAAGCAGGATTTCGAATAGGAAAACTTACAACAAAATCACTTGTTCTGTATAACACAAATAATTGAGAAGAAGATATCTGTAAATCAAGAAGTGCATTGTCTTTATGTAGACCTTGAAAAAGCATACAACAGTGTATCACACGACAAGCTCCGGATGGTGTTAGAGAATACTAATGTGGAAATAACTCTAATCAGGGCAGCCTAAACATTCTACAAAAATATAACAGCAGAAGTAAAAGTAGAAAATGAAATGTCTAAAAGTTTCAAAGTCACTGAAGAACTTAAACAGGATGTTCCCTATCCCCAACGTTCTTAAAATCTAATCGGAACTATCTCTTCCCAACTGGAAATGCAAGTGTGAGAGAATGGGTATACCATTAAACGACAACACCTTATACACCCTCTGCTTAGTAGATGACCAAATAGTTATAGCGCAGGATTATGAGGATCTAGTAGGAAATTAATAAAGAAATATAATATTTGGGAACTTGAGGTAAACTTAAAGAAAAAGGAGTATGTGTGCATGGCAAGGCAGATCAGGAATCTTCTATTGGAACTCGACACAAAAATAAAGGGTTATATATATTACAAGTATTTGGGAATGATAATTACTAGAGATGGACTCTTGGACATAGCGATAAAAGGACGGAACACCTTGGGAAGAAGAGCAGTAAGGATACTAGACAGCATCATATAGAATTAATATATATAAAAAAATTAATAAACATAGAATATACAATACAATTATAAAGAGTATAATCTCACATGGAAGCGAAGTATGACAAGTGAAAAAGAAAACAGAAAAATTCTTGAAGCTACAGAAATGAGCTTCAGGTGAACAGCGGCTGGTCGGTCCTAACGGGAAAAGATAAAAATTTTATGAATTGAATTGAAATCACGGATCTGAAACACATCATTGTAGACGACATCAGAACAAAATAACTTCCATGGTTTGGTCTCGTCCAAAGGATGCACAAACGAAGATCTTAAAATGGAAACCATATTATCGCAAAAATAAATTAAGACCGAGACATATTTGGAGAGAAGGAACTGAGAGAGAGGGGAATGGATCAAGATCTGTGGAATTACTGGGGATATGGAAGCTAGGCATCTAGACGTTGGACAAAGAAGAAAAAGAAAGAAGAAGAAGAAGAAGAAGAAGAAGAAGAAGAAGAAGAACATTAAAGTAAACAAACATTTATACAACATTTAAGCCAACATAAATACAACAAAACATTTGTAAATGAAATTTGATAGCCTTAAAATTTTCTCTTTAAAAATATGCTTTCACCATCTTAATGAAAGTTCTAATATGCGTTATTTACGACTTAAAATTTTCAAATTTGATCAATACAAAAATGAATTCTAATCGCAGCCGATGTTAATGTAATTTAACACAATTTTAATGCTTGGTGCAGACAATTTTCAGAAAAAATTCTGTTATTGAACCAATAATAAAAATCATGTATAACTTTTGCTATTCCTTTTTATTTTAATTACGATAATTTATTCGAAAGCACGACAAATTAACAGTTGGTTTTTAACAACATAACCCGAAAACTTATAAAATAACATAGATAGTTCTTAACAACATAACCTGAAAATTATTATAGTATATCAGCTGTATGTAGTATATAGTATATATATATATATATATATATATATATATATATATATATATATATATATATATATATAAGTTATATAGTGTACTTTAAGTTAAGACAATGTACAATGTCAACGAACGATATATAATCCTGCAGATGTTCATTTCTTAGAATAGCTATATCAGCTTTTTCTCATTGCATTGTAACAAAGCTTTTGTTAAGTTAGTTGAGTCTGATCCAGTGTGTGAATAACACTGTACAACAGGTTACCTCTAGGTATAAGAGTTATACCTGTTTATTATAATTATTAAAATAACCGGTTTTGTAAAATTCAAGTTTGAGTTTTTTAAAAACCAATCGATCGGAACCAACGACATAACTGGCGCAGTCGGTAGGACACATCGGGAAAATTAGTGCATATAATTTTTCTTCAGTTTCAACTGATTAACCGAAGTGTCGAACAAAAGACCAACCGTTTAATTTAATAAGCGTATATTATTAAATTGAACACAACCAACCGGCAAAGTGAACATCTACATCCGAACCGAAGTGAAGTGAAATAATTGTGTAAAAGTTCAGTGCATCGCGTAATGAGCATAGAATTTTGGATTTTGTAAGTAATACAAAGAAGAAGAATCTTTGTAAATCTATATACATTATCCTTAGTTATTTATAACATTTTAACTTTAAGTAATAATTAAATTAAAATTTTACAATGGCAACTCCTATTTTAAAGAAGGAATATCTAGATATGATTCCGGAATATTCTGAGAACCAACAATGTTAAGTAGATTCATATCAATTTGTGACAAAATAGTTGCTAAATTTTATGTAGCTAGTAATCCCGAAGACTTTCAAAATGAATATTTGATGTCAACGATTTTAGCTTTAGAATTAGTTGTAAGTTCTAATAGCTATGCTTGGTTAGATGTAAGGAAAACACTTTTATCTTGTTATTCAGACAAAAGAGATTGCTTTACATTAAAATCTCGAAATGGCTGAACTAAAACAAGAAGTCAATGAATCACCATTTAAATTCTATGACAGAATACAAAAATTGTTAAACCTGCAAATAGCATGTTTTGTAAATAAAGAAGTAAATAACCATTTGGTACTATGCGAGTACGTTCAAAAATTAGCGTTACGAGTTTTATTAAGAGGGCTACAGGAACCATTAGGTTCTCTTATGAGAACGAAAAATCCCACAACTTTGGGTGAGGCACTTGCTAATGAACGATTTTCAATTTAAAAATAATAAAATGTTTTTACAACCAAACAAGCATATAGGTGTTCCTAAAAGTCAAAATAATTTTGTACGCAGACCGACAAATATTGAACAACCAAAGTTTAACCAAACTCCTAGACAAACATACCAACAACCTAATCCTTTTTATAAACCGCCCTTTGCTAACTACAGTCAACAACAGCGAAGTCCGTTTATGAACAATGGAAATCAAAAACCTATTGTATCACCCCAAAATAAAACATATACACCTATACTCCTAAAACATATACTCCTATGAGTATTTCTACTAGACAAACACATGGGCAAGATTCTAAACTTTTTCAAATGACAGGACAAAACACTGAAACGAGCGATAACAGTGTTGAACAGACTATACCAGATCTAGATATGTTAGTAACAGATGAGAATTCGAAAGAAGAATGTTTTGACTACAACCACACTGACGAAAACTGTAAAGTTAACCACTTAACCTCACAATCCGAAGAGAATAATTTTTTAGAGATGACCGACTCAGGAACCGATTTTCGATAATGAATCTGAGGAGTGATAACAATCAGTTAGCTTTTATATACGATCCGAATACTAACTTTAAAATATTAATCGACACAGGTAGTACACGATCTTTTATAAGAAAATCATTAGGCCTAGAATGTTTTAAAACAAGTATAATTAAAGAACCCTTTGAAGTAACCACTGCACATGGCGTTTCAAGAGAAAACTTTAGTTGTAAACTACCTTTGTTATTTAAAAAGGCAATGAAATTTTACCTGTTTGACTTCCATAAACAATTTGATCTATTGCTAGGTTTGGATAACATTAAAGATACATTTAGATTTTATAAATAATAAGCTAATCTTGTGTGGTAAGAAGATTCCTATTCATTATTTTAACACGGAAGAAGACGTATCACAAAAAAGGACAGACTCTGTTAAACAACAAATTTCAAGTTACATAGTACAAGCTAGAACCAGTCAAATTATGAAAATTTCGGTAAATAATATAAACAACTGTGAAGGAGTGTTAACATATAAACAAATAAATGGGTTAGAAATTCCTCAATGTTTAGTAACAGTATGTAACAATGAAGCTCTTTGTCCCATTACTAATAAAACCAAGATATATATATATATCTTATATATATATATATATATATATATATATATATATATATATATATATATATATATATATAGTACAGTATGTATATAGTATATCATAGTATATAGTAATGAAATAAGCTGACCATTACGAAATAATATAGAACAACTGATCTCTTACTGCAACTATCAATATAAACATTTCGTGTATAGTGGTTATCACGTACAAGGTCCATGGTACGATCCCAGGCAGAAATAGAGGAAATTTTAAGTATAATTAATTTAATATGAGACTTGCGACGCGCAAAAATGTACTGTTATATATCAATATAATTTTACGCACTCAAATATGATACATATTAAAAATGTAAGATAAAATGTTATAAATTATTTACGATTTTCCATGCCGAACTTACAAAACGTATTAAAATATTTTTCTAAATAACGAAAAAGTATCAGCCTACAGTATGTATTATATATAATACATAAATATCTCACTTCATAGGCAATTTTACGACTGAAAATGGATAACGCCATCTATTTTAAGGTAAATGAAACATATATTTCTAGTTTAGCTTTTGAGACGGTTATTTGTTAAGGTATAATGATAATTAATGATAATTATTAGACATCTTAATAAGATATTCACGTCACTGCAACAAATTATATACTGAAGGATATATATAGAAGGTGAAAAACGATTTCAGAGCGTCCTAATGTCGGGTTTTGATACTACGTGCATTTTGTCTACCATTCTAGTACCCGATTTAACATTGGGAGGGAGCTCTATGTATTATACACTCAATGCTATAAGGTAATATCAAAACTACATTTTGTAAAGTACACCCATAATAAGTCCATTTGTTAAGGGTCGATTCACTTTTTATGTCTTCTTGATGGCAGCTCATTTTTCAATGGCATTTAAATACTATTAAAATTTAATTTGTAAAATTACCTAAGTGAAAAATAGTCTTATTATCATACTTTATTTAGTATAATGAAAAAAACCAATTATCTGTATTACTTAAATTTAAATTTTCAACTATCTCTCTAAAAAGTACCAAAGCTACTTCCAAATTACATTCTTAAAATTGTTTCACATTATCTTATAACGCAATTCAGAAAGAGTTTTGGTGTAAATAAAGCGCGAATGTTTTTGTAAAAGATGGTGTTCAGCATTGTTATAAAACGAGAAATGACGTAAAACAGAATGATAAGATTCCCTTCCCCTGAATTTTACTTAGCCCAGACAGAACTGTTGCTGCCTAATATTTCGTGGTATTCAATTTGACGCCGGGAACAAGTTATATCGACTTCCGAAAAGTTGCGAAGTTGTTTCGAAGAGGCTCATCTGAAAGTCAAATAGACATCTCGATGGTTTCCGGTCTGTAGAGAACGGGAAATAATTCGCGCGGAAAGATATATTTTACACTTCCGATTACAGTCGGCTGAATTCTTGTAAAGTTTGTTTGAAACTTTTGAATCTTAAACATTCTGAGTTCCTGTGTTAGCCATGAAACGTTCACCTATCCTACCTAATGGATTACTTCTTCAGTTCAATTAACAATTAATTTATTTTCCTTTGTCGTAGCTATTGATAAAACATTCCATTACAAAATAAGAATAAATAATAATATTTTTCGAACTTACATCAATATATCGATAAATTAATTAACTAATACAAAAATATGTTGATGATGTGATGCACAGATGTTAATACGTCTTAGTTAACACGTAAAATAAATGAAATTAAACATTTCAAATACGATATAATATTTCTATACTTAAGTACAAAAAATTATCTAAAACTCTTAAAAATATCGATATTTACGGTAGATAAAAAAATATTTTCATAAAATATATCTCTGTAAAACGATTCCAATAGAAATTAAATTGGGTTAGGACGCGTATCATCCAGTATTTTGACTATTGATAAAACACACACACACAATTAACACACATGTTGATGATGTGATGCACAGACATACACACGTAAAATAAATGAAATTAAACACAAATACGATATATATATATATATATATATATATAGATAAAATATATTTTCATAAAATATATCTCTATAAAACGAGTGACGAGGAATCATCCAAACACACACACACTAATATATATATATATATATAACAAACAGTGACGAAATAAAACAAACGCTAAGGAGCAAGAAATTTCAATACTGAAAAATTTTTAGGAAGCTTTAAGCTTTAAACGTTTTATTAGTCTAGAATAATTATTTTCTTTATAATAGGAAAACAAAACTCATCAGCAAATTAAAACAATATAAAATGCTTAATTGTGGTTTTATGAAACAAGGAACAAGAATGAATGTATCAGTAAAAATCGCAATAATTATTTATTATAAGAATATATACGAAAAGTATTTGTAACACTTGACATAAGAAAAACATAGTAATGATTTTTGAACCTGATCAGAAATTATATTTGTAAAGATATTTAAGTAAACTCAATATTTTTCTTTGTGTTGAATTACAGTAGGCTATTTAGAAGTTAATAACCTATATATTTTATAATATTGCTAAAAGCTGGTATTTTCCAATAACCCAGGATTAAAAACTAAACTAAATCCAAGTTTAAGGATTTATTATCTTTGCCTGTCTGTTTGAATTAATTTCATAAAAAGAATTTTATATGCATTAAATTTTTGTTTTTTAAAACAAATGTTTTTGTCAGTATCTTTTGAACTGGTTTTGGAGAGAACGAATATATTTTCTTGGAGAAAAAATATAATGTTGTAAAACTGTTAATTGTAGTGTATTTGTAATTATTGTAGTATACATTATTTTTATAACAGTTATCAAAAAAATGTAAATAATTATGATTTAAATTTACGTAGTATTTGATCACAATTAATTATTAATTGAAGTTTTTAAAGTAGTTATAGATTACTTATTAGTTACCTGACTTGCGAGAGAGATCATGGGAGTGATTTCAGGTTGGATTGCAGCAACATAAATTTTGTTTGTTTTGACCATGAAGGTTAACAAATTTACTGTAAATGTTGAAGAGTATTTAAACAGGTTTTTTTGTCAATAAAGTTAAAATTGTATGTTTGTGTTTTGTTTTTTAGTAAATTAACTAACTGTTTTGGAGGGTTAGTAAGCAATATATATATTGCTTTCCGTAAATAATTTTGTTTAAAAATAAAATATTTAAAATTGTATGTTTGTGTTTTGTTTTTTAGTAAATTAACTAACTGTTTTGGAGGGTTAGTAAGCAATATATATATTGCTTTCCGTAAATAATTTTGTTTAAAAATAAAATATTTGTACACGATAACGCGTTTTAAAAATTTGTAAGCTATATTTAACGACTAATACCACGGTATTAGTATATTATACCTGGGGTGAGTAAATTAATCAAGGCTGTTAATTATGGCGGATAGGCACCCCAAGTTGATAGAGACAGGACAGGTGATAGGGGGTTGTAGATTGCATGGGGTGGTACAAGGTATTCGAACAATCCGGAGATGTTGAGATGCCAAGAATAACTCAATCTACAGTACATATATGCAATAACACATTGATCATTAATAGGTATGCTAAGGGGGATTAAAATATACATAGGAATGTTTGATTATTGAACTTAATAGGAGAAAATATAATGGTAGTAATTTTGTAAAAGCAATAACTAAAACTTCTCACATTTAATTTTTCCAATAAATATATGTTGAAAATAATTTATAAAAAATCGGAAAATCTGTTTAGATTCTCCAAAATAGGTTCATCAGTTGTTTCTCAAATTTGTGTATCTAAATTTGTATCATAAAATAAGTGACGTTAATGTAGCAAATTTCAAAGAAACCACGGTTCAAGAATAGCAAAACTAAAATAAGACTAATTAAATAAATAAAATTAAAATAAGGTTTAAAACAATCTAACGTTTGGAAATATAAAATATTAGATTTAATTTACCAGTACTAAGTAAAATTTATTGAAGACATTGGGTTTATCTATATAATATTAGTAATCAGAGGAATATAAACACTTAGATAAACTGAATTATGTAACTTGAAATTAAAAAAAAATGTACCACAAGATAATTATGAAGAATACTGAAAAAATCAATTTGTTCTTTTTAACTCTTTCTATGTCTTTCACTTTAAAAAAGATTTATTTTTAAACAAACATATTTTTTTTTAATTAAACTAACTTTTGTTTGAGCAAACAGACTCTTAGCACAATATTACAAAATATAACATTGAATAATTTCGCAATTCAAAAGTAATTTGTTTTTAAATTACTGTTTAATTAACGTCTTCCATGCCATCACTAAGAGCATAAAAAAATTGATATAAAATTTATTTTATATTAATTTAAAAGGCACTCAAATTTAATTAGCTAAACTAAATAATAAATAACTATTTGTAATTCTATTATTACATAATGGAGAAGGATCTTTTATACGAAAAACGTTATATAAGTAAACAGTAATGTACAAATATTGTAAGTAAACAAATTTTATAATGAAAAAGTATTATCACTTTCAACCTAGTATCATTTTCGTAAAAATTAGCTTTAATATCTGGATAAATCATTGTTATACATTTCAAAAAGTATATTGAAAATAATCCTTATTGAGCTATTTTCAAACAGCAAATATCTAGATAACTAAAGCGTATTTTTACAAGACTGCAAAGAAAGGAGTGTTATGTTTTTAGTGCCTGGGTAAATATGTATGTATGTATGTTTGTTTGTTCCATCATAACTTCTTAACGGCTCATCCGATTTTGATTTGTCTTAGTTTGTTGGGTTCCTCATATTATCAGAATTGTCATAGGCTATAAAATTCCATACAAATCACCATAATGGGGTAAAAGTTAGGTAAATTAGTTGCATGTATGTGCAGGTAGTTGATACATATGCACCATGACTTCTTAATATGTATAATGCACCATGACTTTCAATCGATTTTAATATACCTTAGCCATTTTATAAATGGTTAAATCACCATTGATCAAAAAAACGCCTTAATATTTTAGTGGCTTAGTCACTAAAAACAACAAAATAAAAATAATTACTTAAAAAATATTAAAAAAACACTCTTGAACACAAAATACAAAAATTAATTATACACAAAAATTATATATTTCATAATTTAACGAAATGAAAATATGATATATAATTGATTTAAAAAGACGAAAGCAAGGCATTAGAATAAATGCTGAAGAAACTTTTCGTACAATAGTGCAACTCATTTATTATTTTATCAGTGACGTATATCCCTGACAAACGTTCGAGGTAATTTGAACATTGCACGATGTATTTTGTATCATTTAGAAAATCTTGATATTCGATTATCAATTTTAGAAACAGTCTGGAGCTGCACCTCATTATACGTGCACTAAACAACCCCCGATTGTATTGTATTGCTTTAGGTTAAATACCAGTTAATACCAGTTAGATTAATTAAAATAAGGGATAGTCGTGAAAACGTAAAATAAAGCTCATAGCAGTAACTGCATTCCCGAACCAACGACCATGAGGTGAGCAAGATCAGAGAGGTTGCAAACTTTCCTGTTCTTAGTTTCCTCACACCTTATAATATACATTTTTAATGACCTCTCAAAATATATTCTTGAGATATATAAAGCGACGGCTCATTTCATTGCTTGTATTTTAACCATTGACTCACAAATAATTACGATTTTAAAACAAAAAAGTCTCGGACAGAAAAAAAACCTGAATTCTCATGCTTAGATTTGCCTAAAACTTTTTGAATATTCTTACTCAAATCGGTGTACAAAATTCAATATGAAAACTAGTAACGTCTTGTGAACTACTGTATATCTTACACAGTAAAAACGTCTAAATTTTTATTAGATATTAAATACACTTTTTCTATCATACGTTGTTTAATTAAACATGAGAAAGTCTGCAGAATTTTCTTCAAATATTTTTTTTTAATTAATGATTCAAGTCAAATAATGTCTGTTAAAACTCAAAAAGACTTAATTACCTTTAAACTTGTCTTCTTTTAAAATTGTTCTAATAAAATTCAATTAAATCTCAAACTTGTCTCGACAGTAACAACTTACTGATTCAGTGACTAATTACTCCCAGGACGCTAATTTGGTGTTTTATAAAGTTTTCCTGACTCGAAAAATAATGAAACGTCAAAATATCTTTCTTTAATTTATAATGAAATGCGTAAGGTAATTTTAAAAAAATCAATAGCTTCAAGAACACTTTTAGCCAAGAAATAACAAATGAAATGGGATACTTTATATTTGATATCTGTTTACCGGTTCCAAAAGGTGAACCACTCGATATATTACGAAATGAGCTACTAGCGTTTACCAGTTATTGATGTATGTATTAAATAAACTTGCTCTACTAAGAAGGAATACAAAATAAATAATATGCATGTAAATATTTTGATAAAACTGGTTCAGGTATAAAAACATATATAATATAACTTGGGAGTTACCGTCAACAAAGTAAGTACTTGGTTATACATTGCATAAGGGCTTCATATAATGTTTAAAACTATTTAAGTGATTTTTGTAAATAACGATTAAGCAAACAGAAATAAACTAAAAATCCTACTTGTTTTTCTCACAACCATCAATGGATACATTTTATGCAGACGCTTCAGTGGCCTAGTGGATAGCGTACTAGGCTTTCACCCCGAGGACCCGGGTTCGATTCCCGGCGAGGGCTTGGCATTTTCATATGCTATAAATCATCCCATCGTCTGCATTAGCCCGTGTGCACAATAGTCGGACGTTAAAAAAATTTTATGCATTAATAAAAAGAAATGTATTTATGATTAATTGGGTTCTTAAAAATACAGTAATTTTTAATTACATTGAGAATACAAGGACAAAGTACAGTTCCTATGATTTACAGTTCATAAAGTATTTCTAAGATTAAGTACAAATATCGTTAATACAAAATATGTAATAATTTTGAAATTTTACAAGCTTATATACGCCGCAGTTTTGTATTAAAGTTAGAATTTATGCATTATTTTAAGTAGACCCTACTTAAAAAAGTGTTAAATAAAGTTTGATTAAATTAACTGCCCCTCAGTTTCCGTACATATGATTAACACATTTACATAAACGAAACAATATTTAAGCAAATTTTAGCACGTCATTTTACACCAAATTCAGTGAATGGTAATTTTTAATCCTCCCCCTCCCAATTTTTTACAAATATTAAAAAAACTCTTTTATTTACCGTTAGAAAGTTAAAAGCAACAGGCAGTTTTCTCGAAAAATACTGGTACTAAACAACAAAACCACGAGAATACGTGTTTTCTTCTCGCCCATCACGACAATAAAATTTATGTAGATTCAGTGTTTGCAAACTGTTTGACGCTTTGCAGCTTTAGAGCGGTGATGACGTCATGCATTATGCACGAATAGTGTTTACCCGTTTCGGAATATGTTGGTGTAAAGTTGTTGCAGTCAAATATGTTACGGTCCTGAACTACCTCGATGTGGGTTAACGGAACACTGCAATTTGTACGGAAATTACGAAAACATTGGTACCGAGTTTTATGCTTTTAAGATTATGCAAAATCGCAAATTATTCAAGTTTCCAATTCAGGTAATTCTAAAGTTGTTTTTTTAATGTACAACGACTTGTTTATCAAGCTTTTATGTTTTTAAAATAAATTATATTTTAAAATTTAAAAATCCATTTGCTATATTTTATTAAAATTTTACTGTCACTATATGTTAACACTTCAGTATTACAACATGCATTTTCTATATTGTACTTGAAGAAATCAGAAGAACTGATTCGATCCCAGTACTTTTATCTCATCTATTACAAAAAAAGAAGTTTGTGTCTTCTCTAATTAACGATATCTGTAGTAATTAATTTTTTTCCATTTCACTTTCCTTCAATTTTTTAAATTAATTTAATTTCTTTCCTGTATCCCCAGGAAAAAACAGTTAATGGATAATAATTAAATACTACTGGGCTCATTTTGCAGTTAATTAGAAAAATAAAAGCATAATGTACAATAATGTACAGCAGAAAGTTGAACATTGTTATAACTCCTCTTTATAAGTTATGAAATGTACCTATATGTATGACAGAAAAAAAAACAATTAGGACTTTTTTTGAAATCACTATACTTAATTGAAGGCCACAAATCATGAATTCTGTAAATAAAATAATTCAAATAATACCATTGGCTGGTATTTTATTACTTAAATACACTAATCTTTAATTCAGTATATCTATTTTAAGAATACTGTACATATCTTTCTAAGTAAAATCAATGCAAAACCATGCAGGCCTGTTATTTCTTGTCAGTATGAACTTTTGTCAAAATAGACGTTATAGTAATATTTAATACTTGTACTATAATTGTACCAGTTAATAAAGCAATGCCATTCATTATATTAAGGTTATTAAGTACACTAGGGCATATTTGTTCTACTTCCGTATTTAAAACTATAAGCTATAAAATTAAAGGATTGAATTCTAATATTGTTTCTTATTGAAATATTTACGAATGAAACCTGCAACAACCTGATGTTACATTACATTCCTAAACTAGCCTACAGTATTTATTGTTTACTAAAAGCTAAATCTATTATTTAATAACATTTACATATTAGGTCTGACCTAGATTGCCTTACCGATTCTACTTTCAAAATTGAATCGTTATTGAAGTCTTGGATGCAGTAATAATTACGTTTAACAATTTTGTTAGCCATCAGCTGTTATTATACAAACAAAATTAATTATTTGTCACATTCTGCTGCACTCTCTCAAGGATACCTTATACTGTTTCTGGAATTTTGTTTACACTCCTTTGGAAGTGTGTATCAAAGATACATCAAATTTCTTTGTCAAAAATCTTTGATGAAATAAATTTGACAGTTTATTGATGAACTGACAATTCTATACAATTTTGATGAATCTTTGATGTGTTGTAATATGTCAAAAAATTTTAAAAATACGTAGGTATAAACTCAAAATTTTGTCAATTCCTGTTTGTTCCTTCCGTACCTTTCATTGCGTACAATTTGATACTATGGGGAATTCGTCATGGACGTTTGAAGCAGTAAAAACATTAATTGTAAAATATGAAAAAAGTGTTTGTGGAATATCCAAACAAGTTCTTACACTTATATAAAATCGTCTGTATGAATCACGATCTTCCAAATGCAATTCTTTAATATGGACAAGTATGAGGTGTAAGAGATCTTTTTGTTCTGACAAAGTGTAGTTTCAATAAAGCAGATCCTTATTTTTGGAAAAAACCTAATTGAAACGCTTAGCGTAACAATATTTGCAAGATACTAACATTATTAAAAATAATGTCAACAAAAAGTGTCTGTAATAAGAGATTTGGTTATTGTTCCTTAAGGGGAGCTTACTGTTGGCGGAATTGGAAGCGATAAATTCGGGCTTTATTTTGACCGGATACACCGGAAACCAAGTAAACAAAAACAGGAATTTTAACACTACGGATTTTGTTTTAACAAGATATCCCGAACCAAAAATCACTAGTAATTCTAAATTAAAGCTTTGAAATCTTTGCGTAATCAGATTGTGAACAAATTCACTGGACCTCTGAAAATATTTTACTACTTTACATTATCAAATGAAAATTGAAATTTCTTTTTGCAAATGTAAATTTGAAATAGAATATAATTTAATTTTAACCTCGTTTAATAGAATCTCGTTAACGAAGCCTATTGTTTATCGACTGAACTTTTCGATGAGAACAAATAAAACAGCAGACGTCTTGGATCTCGTTGCCAACTTAATTGCATTTGTTTTGCCAGACACCACCGCCTCCGTAATTAATCATGTGATGCATAGCGAGTTGTAGGTCACATTGTAACAGAGCACGCTTTCATTTTGTTTTCAATTGAAATTAATTAATATCGCAAGTAGAACAGTTTGCAATTAAAATGGAGTTTAGAGCAATTAAGAAGAAAGAGAAAAAGCAAAAAGAGAGAGAGAGAGAGAAGAGAGAAAGTTAAAGAAGCGTAAGACACCAAATGATGTTACATACATGGTCGGTGTTAGTTAAGAAAAGCTTACAAGTCGAATCAATTAATCAAAATCCCGTTAGCAGATTTTACTAACATTGTATTCATACATGAGAATTACTTGTATACCACAACTCAGTGTATTAAATTTATACATAAACCAACCTAAACTATTAGTTCAGAGAACAGTACAACAACTCGTACAACATTCTCAATAAATATAAAGAGCGCATCACGCTTTCCGCCAGTTTAACCGGTAACAGTAATATTTACAAAAATTTACTGAACCACATTTACTGAAATATGCGAAAAATTTGCATGTCACTGAAAGTATCTTGACCATAACTGGAAAAAATATTGTCTTTTAAAAAAACAATTATTGATAATTTTATTCTTACAAAGCACCCACTGTTACTACTATTATCAGTACATTTGATAAGGTATTTTTCAACAAAATGCTGAATCAAAACAGCCTTTAAATTAGTTACGTAAACTTTAATGTTATTTTTTATTATTACTTGAATATAGCCTATTGATCTGGGTTTTATCAAAAAATAAGACTGAAATTAACATCTAGAATCATTTTTTTTTTTTTTTAACATCCGACTATTGTGCACACTCTGGCACGGATGGGATGATTTATAGCGTGTGAAAATGCCAAGCCCTGGCCGGGAATCGAACCCGGGTCCTCGGGGTGAAAGCCTAGTACGCTATCAACTAGGCCACTGTGGCGGCTCTATTTTCATATTGCATTAGCAGGACTAAGGATAAATCTTCCCAGTAATTTGTCCAACAAGTTCTGTTGTAATTGTACTCCAAAACAACTTTCACTGATGTAACTATATTGCATACTCTGCCCCTTGAAAGAGATGACTTGTAATGTAATGGAAGAAGGATGACTTTATTCCTAAGCGTTTTCTATTACGCGCCTTTTAAATAAATTTTTGCTTTAATACAAATAGGTGAAAAAAAAAATAAATAAAAACTAATTAGATTCTAAGTCGGACTAACAAAACGCTTATGTAGTTACTTATGTAGAACCAAAAAGTAACAAATTAAAATAGTTCCAAACTTACCAACAACAGTTACACTAAAGGTACTTTCTAAAATCATTTCATACCTGAAAAAAACAGAAAAAATATTTTTAAATTATAAAATGAATACATTTATTAATAACTAACCTACACAAGCTCTGGTTTATAGCGCAGACTGATTTGTAGCTGCAAATATGTCTTAGTGCTCAATTTAACGCCGGGAACAAAACAGACAATATCTACTCTCGAGAAGAAAAGTTGCTAAGTTGTTTCGCCGAAGCAATCCTCTCATTTGAAAGTCTGATGGAGGACGACTCGATCTAAAATATCTGGCCAAATCACACAAGAAGATATTTTCAATTTTATTTCAGGATGGGTTCTTTTCCTAATGCAATGTTTCCAAATTCGTGAAGAATAAATAAAACGCTAAATTAAAGCAACCTGTTGTATAGTGTGAATAAATATGCAAACGATTGTAGTAATTTCATTTAGAACATGAGATATCGAAGCGGTAATAATTTTAAAACCAAAATCCCGCACTTTGAAATGAGCACCGAACGCACAGATACTGACAAAAGTTACTATGTTAGATTACAATTTCTTTAAATGATAAAATCCTAATGTTTACAAAAAAATTAATTATTACCATTTTGTACAATAAAAAATATGATCGCGTTTCAAATAATCAAAAATTTGTAAATGCGAGAAAATTACGTATCACGATATCTTGTTAAATATAATTTTACAGTGTGTAATAAAGGTCCATTTTCATGTAGACATATTTTTAACACTTTATTAACACTAAAACTAATAAATTATTTTGTCCAAAACATTACGAAAACTTACTTAGCCTAACATTACTAAATACTGGCCAAAAGATAATATTATTTCAATTAAAATTAGTACTGTGTCGATGTGGCTAAAGCATCGATGGTCTGCTGCGTGTCTGAATTGCGCACCTAAAGGTTTTTAGTTCTAGCCGCAGTTACTTCCGTTGTTTTAAGCCGAACTGGCATAGAGTATGGACGTTAAAAAAAAAATTAATACAATTATTAATTTTTTGGCTTACTTATTTAATATTATTTTTATTTTAAATGTCTCAAAATAGCTAAATTTTCATTGATTTCAAACTTTTTACGCTTTTTAATTCGAAACATAGTTTTTTATACTACAGTTAGTAATAATTACTTATTTGTGTCACAATATATTACCTGAAAGTCTTTAATGTAGTAATTAAACATTTTCAGTTCAGCTTGTTATTGTTGTTGTTTTTGTTCATGTGACCCAAAAACAAAAGGGACGCACCCATTTCATCCCATTAAATGATAATGCTAATCAATGTTCAACTAAGGTGTCGTTATATTACTGCGAAAAATAACAATTAATAAAGCAAAACTGTAAGTGCTATAATTTTTGCGAATATTGAAAAAAACACATAAAAGATGTAAAACTAATTATTATCAATAATGAAATGACAAATATTTTATGAAAAACAAATAACATACAAGAAGAACATTGGGAGAGTTAGAGATGCTTAATGATACTGATATTAGTCTACGTTATACATACTAATATATATAACAGTATGTGCTAAACTTTAGAACAGTATTTTCAGTTTTATCAGTTCATACGTTTTAACGACATTGCCCTAGTTGAACCTGGGAAAAATATATATTCCCGACTTCAGGAAAAACTTTTAAACTATGCATTATCAGATAAACTTTATAAAAGTGTTTTCCACTTATTTTTATCATTAGAAAAATATTTACTCGTAACTTGAGAAAAACCTTTTAAATATGCATTATCAGATAAAAGTTTTCAGTGTTTCCCATTTAATTTTATCATTAGGTTTACATATGGATACGTATTTTAAATAATGTTGCAGACAAGTTTGTTTCAGAAAAGTTGTTGATGAGCACCAGACAGGTATAAAAACAATTTGTTGTTGTCTTTTTTTATAGGGATACAAAATTATATAATACTCAACATTTATATTGAAAATTGTATAGTGATTAATCCATGTAATGTAATCGGTATTTTAAAGTAAAAATCAATTATTATTTACAATTAAATTATTAAGGAATCTAACAACAGAGGATTAAATTGATGCGGGTATCCAGTTTCGCAGGACTCAGGTGGCAATTAATGGTACAGAATAGCGTTTGTCAGTATCCTGTGCAGAACGTCTCACTCTATCCCATCAAAGACTTCAGTATCTCCGGCTTAGTTGGGAGAGTTGCGATAAAGTGAACTGTGTTTAAAGGTAACTCTCTCTCTATCTCTCTCCTCTCTTTTTCGTCTCACTGCCTCATTTTCTCGCACGTTACATAATATGACACAAAACCAGTCCATAGTATTACATATGTAGCACATAATATTAAAGTGACACAAGTATGACTGACAAAGTGTTTTTTGTTTATCACTTTGTGGCGATACTCTCGAATAATGACGGAACCCATACAAATAGGTGGCCGCTGCTGTAAGTAGGTTTGCTGTATAACCATTTTTTTAAAATGAAGCTTTCAATGTTAGCTTTGTCGAGAGAGAATTATTCGTCTCTCTATTTCTGACTTTCTTTTTCTTCCTCCTTTTCGATAAGAGTACACGTATATTATACGAAAACACTGTGTTGCTTTGATTTGTATATTTTCTTTAGTTAAAGAATACGTGCACTTTGTAACCGTTTATAATACATTTGAAATTAATATAAACGTTTTTAATGCTCGTTGTTAATATTGCTAGTTTTTAACAACTTACAAGACTTACAGCCTATTATCTGTTCAATGAAATCAGCTGATCGTTACGGATTAATGCTCAACTGATCGTTTACTAAAACTACAATAAATAATACCTAAACTAGGTTAATGCATTTATTTATTTAAGCAAAATAAGCTATCTGTAAACATATCTTCAGACTAATTATATATTCAGCAAAGATATCATTAACAAAAGCTTCGGATTGTAGGTAACTCTCCGAGTTCCACATGTGTACTTTTTATCAAAATAACGTACGTTGAACATTTCTTTGAATCTGATTACCGTGTCCTATTATACATTGATAACGAATATTGTGGAAAATTTATTTGTTCTTTGTTTGATACTAATTATTTCACATTAGGTTGAACACAAGCGACAATTATCCTCTGTCCTTAAAGTTCCTCAGCTGTGTGTTTGCAACGAAATTATTGTATTATCTTTTATTGAAACAAATTTGTTAAAACGATTTAAAATCATTTATTAAATTATAAAATAAAGTTCTAATGTGTATTTATTTGTGCTTTCTATGTATTCACTCTTAAGTACCAATCTTAAGTATTCCAACCAACGTCCTCACGCTCCAAATGTTTTCTGTAAATAACAGTTGCACGAAGTGAATTGCGCAGCTCTCTTCAAGTTATTCAACACAGACAAAGAAATTTGTAACCGCGATATTCGAATACTTGTCTTTCGTAAAGTTTTAAATTTCTTTCTCTAAGAAGTTTTAAAACAAAACGGAAAAGACAGAGTTGCCGTTCTCAAAACGGAAGTGTAAAATATATCTTTCCGCACGAATTATTCTGCGCTCACTGAAAACCGGAAACTATTGAAATGTCTATTTGACTTTCAGATCAGAGGCTTAGCGAAAGAGTTTTACAACTTTACGAAAGTCGATATAACTTGTTCGCGGTGTCAAATTGAATACTGAAAGATATTAGCAACAGTTATGCTTGAGTCAAGAACCACGCTTGTAGAAGTTGGCAGAGAAGATAAGGGAATGCTTGTTACGTTTTATGTCTTATCACGTCTTGTTCACAACAGTTCTGTATAAATAACGGTTTCCATTGTGATTTCTCATTATATTAACAAACATTTTGATAATAGTTCACTTAAGTGAATAATCAGCAAACATTTCATTACAGTGGAATATGAAGATCTAACCTCTACTCCGTCAATAAAATTTTATACGTTTGTCATATCGGAAACGAAATCAGCTGTTTTACTAAAGGTTTTAATTTATTATTCTGGAATATTATTTAGAATTCTTAATCAATGCACAAAATTAGACGTTTTAAAAAAGTCATGTAGTCTCACTATTTTGTTTATATTTTAAAATAAACAATATTTTATTGTTCACACCTGCTGAAAACGTTATCGGGACTCTTCGTGATTTCAATCTGCGTTTTATATACGTTCCAATGCACACACACACACACACACACACACACACACACACACACACACACACACACACACACACACACACACACACACACACACGATAATGCCCCTCATTTGCAACTACCGAGATGGATCGTACACGAGCCAAAATATTTAATAAAAAGTTGTTGTTTTTTACATAGCTTACCATATGTAAATCGTGAAAGTGAAATCAGAAAAAGGATTCATCCATACAGAAAGATTTAAAATAAAAATTAATTATAATCAATAATATTTTTTGAAAGATTATTTTACAAGAAGCTTTAAATACCTTTTTTTTGCTTTTTCTTAGTTTCTTTTGGAACTTAGTAAATCTAATTATTTTAAAACTTTTTCGAATTACGAACTGTTTGTGTGTACGTAACCCTGGACTAGGCCCGCGGTAACATGTTACACAAGTGATCGCGCGGCGTCAAAATGACCGTATCTTGTATTCTTATGTATTTGAGTGATTTTGAAGTAATAAACCAAAATGTAAAACTTTTAAATATTTATTACGTAAAATACATTATATCTACTTGAGAAATACGTTTTAATCATCACACACAGCAGTGTTGCATAATATATATTGATATTGCACGTCTCCACAAAGAACGATAAAAATACCAAAACGAAATACAACAATATTTCTTTTTAATAATATAATATTTATCAAAATAAAACAACAATAGGCCCTAATATTTAAAAATATTTAAATATTATTCCCCGGATAGGGAAGGAGCACACCGATTTCTCTTCATATGATGTGGCGACGGAATTTTACCACGTTTGTTTTTTACATGTGTTAAATTTGTTTTTTACATGTGTTAAATTTGTTTTTTACATGTGTTAAATTTGTTTTTTACATGTGTTAAATTTGTTTTTACATGTGTTAAATTTGTTTTTTACATGTGTTCGAACCACGTTATAACTTTGTCCTAATCTAAAATAAAATTCTCATTTTCACTTTCAAAGCACTGAATTATTACTTCTTCCTCTAAGTCCTCCAGTGCAGCCTCTGAATCCGTATCATATTCACTAATGAACACGATATATCTGTCCCTGCATGTTCAATAATTTTAGTGTCTCCGATTATTTCTGGACCAAACAACTGTTTTCTTAAATTTCTCTTGTTGCAAGCGCTACTCGTTCTTTATCTTTGTCTTCTTTTCCTACAATTTCAGGTAACTTAAGATTCTTTCATGTTCACGTTGATTAATAATGGAATTAAAACGAAATTACTTACACAAAAATGTAATAGAAACAATAATATTTACAACTAAAATATATATGGTCGCGTAACGTCAAATAAACCGCACAAAGAGTACAAAACTGTGTTCAGTAATAACTAAAATGAAATTACTGACGGAAAACGTAATAAATATATAATATAAGAACTAAAATATTTACACACTAAAAGGTACACAACTGGTCAAAATGACCGCACTTAAAAAAGATAAGTCTACTGTCTCGAAAATACCTACTCAAACTAAACACCAATCTATCAATGGAACGTAGAGAGGTTGGTGAGAGATAAGCAAGATGGAATGCTACGTCTTTTAAAAAAAATAACGGAGTTATAGCAAAATTTAAAACCTCTGTGGTCCGTTTGACGCCGCACGACCGTTCCAGGGTTAAGCATTCCAAAAATGAAGTCAGATTTTATTCAGCACGGCAATGAAAAACATTAAAAAAATTTCAGAAATTCAAAATGGATGCGGCCAACAAAGTAATTGAACGACTAACAAAGATTCTGGCATAATTTCGGATAATTCGATTTGTTAACGAAGAAAATCCAGAGTTCATCGGAGCGGATGATTACATTAGAACGTCACGATGTCTTATTCGTTATCAAGGAACTGTCTTACTGTTAATTGCAAGAACCTGCTTCAAAGCGGAGAGTGGATTTTAAATAATCGCAAAAATAACTTTACACTTTCAGAGTAATCGTTGAACCGTTAAAATTTGGATGAACATCTTGTTGTAATCTTAAAACCGCGAACAAAATCACAGTGATATTTACTTGTGCAGAAACAATGAACTAACTCCTATTCCTTCATTCCTCTATTAATTGCTTCATTCTATTGTTCTTGAAATAATACAGTTTGTACGATTTACGTATCACAATAAAAATAAATGTTAAGGCTAATCACATGGCCTTTCTCATAACTCCATAACCAGGCGGAATATGTTAGATACTAGATCTACCGAAACTTTCTCTTTAAAATTTACAGACAGAAAATTACAATTTAAAATTTTTACTACTAAAATTAATCTGACATTTAACCACTCACTTTTTTCCAACAATATTCTAAACGTATTTTTGTATATTTTATATGATTACGTATTCCAGGATGTTATGGATTTACGAGAAAGTTATTTGCTTTATATTTCTTTAAATTTTTATGTATTATTATTTATTAATGCTTATATCATGTTTGTTTAATTATCAAATATGCTTAATGTAAATCAAATTATTTTTCTTGTAAATTTATATTGTATATTTTCGTTAAAATATTTCGACATTTCTCTTTAGTTGATAAACTATTTTCAAATAATAAATATATAAGAACTACTTGTCGGACTAGCAGTTAATGAAACATTTATTACCAACAGTATTTTTATAATGGAGAAATGATTGGTATAATTAAGGCAAATTACATTTTTATAATTTTTTTTGCAAACGAATGCTCCTTAGTAAACTAATCTTTTTGTAAAGTAGTTTAATTTTTACCGTTAAACACAGTCATCTATGTACCTCAAACAGCAGGACGTCTTTACATGCTCAATAATACTTGCCGTATAAGTAAATTGTCGGCATGAACTTGCTTGTTAACAACGGAGATTCTTTTTAATAGAAACATTTTCTGGGACACTTATATTCAACCAAGATCAAAGCACGTAAACTTTCTTAAACAGACCTATGATAGAAATTTACATATTTTTTTGTTTTAGACTGTAGCCTATTTCAAAAGAAATTTTCTGTATCAGTGAAAATCTAGTCAAAAGATTCAGGTAAAAACGTTATAAAAAGTGTAATATAAGGGTAACAAATATTAAACATATTAAATATATATATATATATATATATATATATATATATATATATATATATATATATATATACTGACCGACGACTATGATAACTGTTGATTTATTTTTGAAAATTATTAGCATTAACCGTAAAATAATTAATATAGTAGTTAAATGTAAGATCATAATTATTGAAACAAAATAGCTTGTTGATTTTGTTTTTGTTTTTGAATTCATGTAACTTCCAGGAATTTAGACTGAGAACAGTTTTTTAAATAAAAAATAACATAAATTTATTTTCTAGTTTTCTATAATACCTTTCTTGCATACTATACGCAAATTCCAATTATTTAAATACTTTTTTCAACAGAACTAAACACAAGAGTGAACTTTCAAGTAACTTCTTACTTTTTGAACTTCACTTCTATACACCTGCAGCAGTCTGTATGCATAATGCATGACGTCATAGACTTAAGGAACAATGCTAAGTGGTTTTATATCCCGAATTTACATAAATTTCCCGGCGTCTAAAGAAATAACCACGATTATTGCGGTACAGGTTATTTAAATAATTGAATGTCTAGAGCTAAGGGTTGGTAGGAACAGAAGGGTAGCAAACTGTGGGGTAATTTGAAGGTTTGCAATGTATGCAGATCGGATGAAGGCGTTTATTTTGTTCAGTACAATTGTACTGTTTTTGTATGCTTTTCTCGCGTCTAAATAAAGTAAATACTAGGATACTACACACATTTGTTCACGTTTCTATGATTCTGGTAAGTGTAAAATCCAAGAAGTTTAAACAAAATTGTGCACTATTTTTATAAATATCTCACGAAAATATTAAACAATATGGAACACTAAAGAAATTCTGAATAATTTGTATTCTCTTCTATATTATTTCTAGTCAAAGTTTGATTTATGATTTACAGAAGTCACACTGCTTGTAATTACCAAATATGTATTTTTCCGTTTCGTACAAACAGTTCATTAATTGATATTGTGAGAGAAAAGAGAAACAAACTATTTGCATAATAGATATGCAGACCACAGTAAATCAAACATATTATTATTAAAAACTGTACAGTAAGAACTACTAGCAAATATGATAATGTTTTGTGTATACGTGACAATTGCCAATTGTGTTTACAGTTTATGTTGTTTAGTGACTGAATTATTTTTCAAAAATATAAAAATGTAAAAAACTTTCTCGTTTGTAATTATAAAATATAAGTATTTTGCTTCTTATAATATTTTTGTACTATTTACGGTTTCAAAAATATTTTTTATTAAAGAAATTAAAAAATTAAAATCGTAACTTAAAATGTACCCACTCTCCAACTGGACAAGGGTTATTAAATTGGGATTTTTCATTTTTCTCCCTTAAAATTGTAAATGTTCAATAAGACTGATTAAAAAAATAAGTTTTTCAAAATGGCTTCTATCTAAAACATGTTAATTTCAATTTATTTTAAAAAGTTTCCTATATTTACTGTAATATAGCGCAACACATTTTAACGAAACCGGTTTTTGTATTTATAGCTGTGATTAGGTTGTAAACAATGTCAAACGCTTATCTTTTTAAAAATTGCGGGAATTCTAAATTTGCGATTTATTTGTCTGTTACGTTCGATTTTTACTGAGGTACGTCTGACAGATAATATTTAAATTTATTGTATACAATTGTTAGCAGGTCTTATTATAATTAAACTATCATACACTTCTTTAAAAGAAATTTTCGGTTAACAAAATTGTTTTATTTCTTTTAAGACGTAATATTACAAGTTCCACAAGAAACAGCAGGTTGTATGTACAATTCATAGTTTAGTTTTTTTCATTTCATGAATGGGCACAGCCAAATTTGATGTTAAACAAATTTTTCTTCTCTGTATCTAAGTTTATTACATTAAAATGTAATTTTGTCATCTGTTCCCTGCGAAAAAATTTGATAAATTTGAACTGAAACGTTTATATTCGTTAAATACAAATAATAGTAAATTCTAGTACACTTCAAACTTCTTTTGTTTGTTTGAAAAAAAATGTGACCACAGAAAATGCTGGATTTATTAAAAAAAGTACACTTGTGGAACTCGGGGGTTACCGACAGAAGCGAAGCTTTTGTTAATATTAGCTTTGCTAAATATATAATTAGTTTGAAGTTATGTTTACAAATATCTTGTTTTCTTTAAATGTATAAATACGTGAACCTAGCTTAGGTATTATTTACTGTAGTTATAGTAAAAGATCGGTTGTTTTAAATTAATTCTTAACGATCAGCTGATTTCATTGAACAGCTGATAGGTTATAATAAGTTTCAGGGTATGTTTTTAAAAAACTAGCAATTTTGACATTTATTATAACAGTTTATATTAATTACGAATGTATTATAAAATGTTACAACATGCACGTACTATCAAACTAAGAAAAAATACCGAAACCAAAGCAACACAATGTTTTCGTATAATGCTCGTGTACTGTTATCAAAAAGGAGGAAGAAAAAACAGTCAAAAATAGAGAAGACATTTGTTTGCTAGTTCGTTCCATACTTCCGTTACATTCTTCCGTCCGTCAGATTTCTTTTTCTATTCACTCCTCTCCTCTCGCAAAAACTAACATTGAAAGCTTCGCTTCAAAGAGGGTATTTCCACGTATTTCAGCATCCAACAACTCCAAAACTAATGTTAATGTATGATTTCTTAGTGAAAAATGTTAGTTTTATGGTTACAATATGCCAGCAGTAGTGGTGAGTACAAGCTGTTTTATTTTTCCAAACAATTACTATATTCTACGGTTGCTTTTTAATAACAAAAGCTTCTTTGCCAAATATATATCTCATTGAAACCAACCGTTAAAGTCGAAATTCAAATTAATTAAACGTATTTTCCCCTGAAAAATACAGCTGGAACACAGCTATTATTTGGTATTACTAAAACACTGTAAGGACTTAAAGATTTCATTTTTACACTAATGATGCTTAGTTTGAATAATCGATAAAAACAGTACAAATGAGAAGCAACAACTACAAACGTGCTTGAGTCAGTAAGTTATCTATTGAATAAACATTAATACCACCAGACTACCTCCTGATATAAAGACTTGAACACGGTAACGACTCTCAGGGACATCCATTATTCATGACGTCAGAGTGTTTTAAAAGACATTTAAATATAAAATTTCATAAATAAGTATGAATAAGGCCAGCAGGTGTTTCCGCATTGTAACTATTCAAAACCATTGACGTTATCGAACATTGTATAACCCTTACATTAAATTTTTTATATTATATATATATATATATATATATATATATATATATATATATATATGTGTGTGTGTGTGTGTGTGTGTGTGTGTGTGTGTGTGTGTGTGTGTGTGTGTGTGTGTGTGTGTGTGTGTGTGGGTGTTTAAAGGTTTTTATAGCTTAAGGGTATGTAGACCCTGTGGGCCAGATAAATCTATACCCTATAAGATCTACGTTAAACTATAACGACAAAGATTAGTAATCTTTGATCTTTTAAAATAATCTTTTAAGATAAAATTAATTTCACATTACATTTCAAAAATATCGTATTTTGTCCGATTTTACAGAAAAAGGAAAAAAAACGAACAAAATTCCTATATGAAAGAATTTTAAAACGAGATATCACACATAACAGTTCCAAATTCGAAACTGTATAAGTAGGCGTTCTAGTGAACCGCCTGCCATGATAAGGAATCTCAGAGTTCTGGATTTGGATTTGGTGAAATTTAAAAGGTTTTTTAAGGTTTAAGGTTTTTAAATGAAATTTAACATTTTAAAGGTTCCATTTAAAAATTTCCAACAATATATACCCGAAATATCAAAACTTTGCCTTTATTTTTGTACTCGGACATGAGGATGCATTTAGTTAAATAAAACCTTTTTTGACATACGAGATATAAAAACTGTTCACCTAAAAAAAAAACATTTTATTATTTATCGATTGTACAAAAAGATCAATAAGAACAAAATGGTTGTTTTAAAACATATGATCAATGTATATTATTATTTTTAGCTTTTATGATGAGTTTAAAGTGTTGTTTCCATATTTATATTGTGCTATAAGTTTTTGAACACTGTAGGCTATAAAAGTTTTCGAAGAACGCTCACATTTCTAGCTATAGTGTAGGACAAATACTTTGAAAGTAGGCTTAAATGTAAACACCGCCTTCTTTCCCTAACCTAAACTTAATTTTGAATTCTTCATCTATCAATTAAATAAATTAAAGTTCTAATACTTAAATATCTCAATTACATCTGCTAATTCTTAATCTGAACTATTTATTATAATTTTTTATTCTCCTCAATTTATTTCCAAATCAATTTATAGGTTATACTCGTATTATTATTGGTAAAAAATAGCCTAATTTGGAGAAAATACTTGTGAACAAGGAAAACCATTACAATATTCTAAACCTATTCTTTGAAAACTATGCATATTTTTTAAAATGGAATAATAGTAAACACGAATGTAAAATTAAAATATTTATTTGTCCGATATTTGAACATTAAATCAATGAGAGTTTAACATTCGATTAGCAGTTAAAGTTTGCTCAAGAAACTGAAATTGTGGCTTAATTAAGGATTAAGTTTGATGATGACTGTGCTAGAAACCGGTTGTACGAGTTGTGATAATAAGGAAAGTAATGAAATAATTCTATCTAAAGAAATAGCCCTATTGTGAGATAGAACGTAAAAATGAACACATTAATGAAGGGTTGGACAAAGGTGTAATTTGTAAAAACAAGTAATTGAACAAGTAATTCTATAATTAAAATAAATAAATAAAGCATCCCTCAACACAAGTATGCTTAACATTAAATTAATTAATAACGCAAAATACACAAAGAAGGCACTATTATAATAATAATACATACAAGCTACATCGATCCTTGAAATAATGTAACAAGGGAACATTTCTGAGTTGATTTATGTCTGCACTAAACAAAAGTAATTATTTAATGGCTTTCAATACCTATTAAGTGCATTTTTAAATGCTGTATTAATTATGGTGCAAACAATGCGATAAAAACGTAAAATTAATTAAGTCTGCTTTAGGCAAAAATTTTATTGTGGTATCAAAATTCGTATACATTACTGATCCGTAAATAAGAAACACCACAACCTTCCAAAACTGAAAAGCGTTGAAACTTTAAAAATAAATTTCAAATTAAGTACAAAAATAAAAATTGACGAAATAATGGCATTGATGGAACGTAAGGAATTTGTATTTATTATTATAAAAACGGTTATTGTAATTTTACTTCGCAAATCGATAAACTTTATTTTGTTAATTCGTACAGAATTATTCCAACAACCTATTATTTAAGTGTATAAAATACATTTTACATAAAGTGCCCTCAAATGAGACAAAGGTATACTAAAAAATAACAGTTTTAAACTTCATAAAATTACTAATGCAATATCAATGTTAAACCATTGATATACTATGAGAACTCATAAATATACTATGAGAACATTTAAAAATTTACACTAATGTTCTCCTTGTATTTGAATGCAAGAACCGCAGATTGCAGGGATATTACACACAATTAAAAGTATGTATATATATATATATATATATATATATATATATATATATATATATATATATATAATTTGATAGTCCTTAGTGTTGGAAGCAAAAGCATAGATATTGCTCTGGATATGCCTGTAATTATCTAACAATTATGTGTAGATGGAAAATTTATTCGTTTGCAGAAAATAAAAATCAGCCATTTAATTCTTTCCACTTAAAATTTTACAGTTAAACTGTCGTTGACAAAAGAAACGGAAATTTTAATTGTCTTTTTATTGGATAGTTTTAAAACAAAGGGAAATAATTACAGGATGGAAATGGGGTTGGTCTATCCTGAAACGTTTTACAAAGAGGGTGGCAAGCCGTCAATTAGTAGTACCGAGCTAGTAAATTAAAGATTCGTTAGGTGCTTTGTATTGTTAACAAAGGTTTGTCCAGTGGAGACATTGTTAAAACTGTTTCAAATTATAAAATGTCTATGGTGGAAAGTAATAATCGATTATAAAATGGATGCTACAAACTGGAAATTTTCTGACGCGATGGAACAGAAATTTCAAAATTCAACATTAGAATATTTTTTTTGAAAATGTGAGTTAAAGTCAGCTTAAATTAACAATTAAAATGTTCAAACTACAAATAGGCTATTTGTTTTCCGTGCTTAAATGAATACTAGTTTTTTTTTTCGTAAAATCCCCGACTTCGTATCACCCCATTTTCAGGACACAAAAGTTTATTAAAATATCAAAATAAGAGAAAATGTTTACCTCATATTAATGAAAAATGGCGGTCATCACTAAAAACATTACAATTTTTCAAGATTTGAAATGACTTTCATTTTGAAAGTGTTGAAAGGATTTTGCTGAGTAAGGAACTTGTCTATACCGAAATACATTTTTGTTCTAAGTATGAATCGAATTGGACCACGATTGCAAAACCCAAAAACATTCATTATATATATATATATATATATATATATATATATATATATACATACATATAATGCAGCTGCCTCAGTGGCCTAGTTGATAGCGTACTGGGCTTTCACCCCGAGGACTCGGGTTCGATTCCTGGCCAGGGTTTTGCATTTTCATACGCTATAAATCATCCCATCGTCTGAATTAGCGCAAGGGTGCACATTAGTCAGACATAATATATATATATATATATATATATATATATATATATATATATATATATATATATATATACAGTTTTAGTGTGTTTATATGAATGTAATATCAAAGCTAATATTATAATATAATAATTAATAATATAATAATAAAATACATTCGACGTGAATTGAACTTCCCTTCAAAACCAAGAAACAAATTTTTAAACCATATTTACATTCGAATCAAACAAATGTTACATCTTCTTGTACGACCAACTATTACCATAATTTTATTTGCACTTACTTCTGTTCCTAAAGTGTATCAGCCAGAAAGTTTTGTAAAGATTCATTGGTCGATGTGGCTAAGTTACCGGTCGGTCTGCTGCGTCCCTGAACTGCGCGACTCAAGGTTTGAGGCTCAGTTACTGCCTTGAGTTTACCTTACTCTTGTTCTCATTCTCTATCTAGCATAAAATATGGACGTTAAGCAAAAAAAAAATGTTTTGTTATAAATTTGAAAGACTTTTAATAACGGTTTTATATTAAACTCTATTTTATTTGAAGAACGACCTAACTCTTCTTTAGAAATATAAAAATTAAAGTAGCAATAAGCAATAATTAAACAACATGCCAGCAATCGCTATTAAACGTACAACACGGCTTAATTACATCATTTTATTGCTTTTTACACTAGGTTCAGTTCTGGTTTTATTGCCAAACACATGTGGAGAGCTTATAAACTTTGCCTGTTTATAATATTAAAGTAAACATTATAGTTACAGGGTTGTAAATTTGTTAGTCAAGTAGTTTTATTGACGCCATGGCAAATAATAAGTTGTACCACATGTTTACATGTTTGACATTTTAACCTAGTTGTTAGGATTACACTGAGATGTTGTTTGACGGTTTAGGAGACGAAAAATTATAAAACAATTATATTTTAATAACGTTGTAATTGTTAAGTAATGTTTTGTTATTGGCTGAAAAATTAGAGGATAATTTGTAAAGTAATTTAAATTTTTAGAAACGAAATTACTTGCCTCAGTTTGAGCACATTTTGCAATTAATTTTAAATATTTTATTCTTTATATTTTTAATTTCGTTTTGTCATGTTTTAGTTTTTTATCAATACTTATTAGAAACAGTTAATGTCTTCTGTAAACATTTTAAACCTTTGCCAATCAAGACCTGTTTTTTAAACATTTGATTACAATGCAATATTGCTTCTGCGCTAAAATTTAGTTCTAACAATATATTTATGTTGATAATGCGTTTTTAGAAAATAATATTAATTAAAAAATTGTAAAAAAATAATTTAGTTAGAAAGAACAGAATACTAAAATCATGTGCATAATAAATAAATTTTCAAATAAAAAAAAACAAAAACAAAACATTTTAATAAGTCCAAGGAACTGTAAAAAACCTAATTTTTTTATATAAAGAAAAAAATATATAGCAACTATATGAAAAAATAACTAAATAAAAATTATTCCGTAAATATTTATTTCAACCAAACTTTTTATAATTTGATAGTAGCTTTAGAAACTTAAATATTTCGAAACTTAAAAAAAAATATATTTTTAACATTTGTTAGAACGATGTATATTTTAAACAGATAAAAAATTGTTGATCAACTAATTTACTCAGACTAGTAAAAGGACATACAATAATTGATTAAATAAATAAATAAATAATGCCTCGTTAGAAAAAAAAACTTTGGTTTATGGCAGTGCTGTCAATCAAACTTTTTTCATTGCGAAAAAATAACAATAAAAACTTAGGTATTTATTTATTGATAATACAAAATATAACATTAAATGTAAGTACAATTTTGCACTAAGACACTCAATAAAAGCGAGCGGGTCGAATTACTCTTGCTCTATTTTCCCCCGTTTGTCCGTGTTTCCCTTACATACCTTAATAACTAAACAAAAGCTCGCCTATATTGTTTCGCGTTAAGAACTTGTCTATGCATGACTAATAGCAAAGGACTTAATGAAGTTCTTTCGCAGTAAAACTGAAACATAATTAAAACGATGTGAATTGGCAGTGTTGCCAACTGTAACGATTAAATCAAATTAAGGGAGATGTTTACAGAGTTGGATGAAATATTTGTTTGCATGTTTGGAATGTGAATATATGGAATGCGAAATAACCGTCTCAATTTAATTTAAAATTTTTTTGTAAGTCTTTTCATAATTTTATTAAAAAAACAGGAGATATACGTCATAATATGTGGAAAACATATTTCACTTTTGGAGGGTCTTTACAAAAAATATATAGCGTGCGTGCATGTGCGCGTGTGTGTATTTTCGGTCCAACGTAATTCAAACCTAGGAAGAAAATCGATTTTTTAATAACTTTAAGTTGATTATCTATTAATACCAGTTCCAAAATGGCAGATATTTCAAATCTTTTAAAAAAATCAATTTTTATCTTACATTTTTTGAAAAATCTTTTTTAACCATTTTTTGAAAAATCATTTAGTAACAAAATCTGCAAAAAATCAGCGTCAAGTTTTTTAAGATTCAATATAACAAAAAAATGGATCTGCCATCTTTCATGGTTCATTTTTATATTATCAGTATAATTTCAAAGTAAAAATTCAATAATTAATTTGATTCCAACATTGAATAAAAATCGATTGGGGCAACAGCTTAAACAAGAACGTTAACCAGCAAACTGTTTTTAAATTACTCGTGTTACAAAAAATATATACTAGAAAAAGTGGTATATTTTCATATTTTTAATTTAAAAGTGTAATTTATTTTAGTTTTTTCAACTTATTTCAAAACCGATGTTTTAAATGTTCAAATATTTCAAGACAATTTTTAAAGAAGATAATATTTGCCCTTTTACTTATGGACTAATTCATATTTTCCATTGAATGACTTACTTTTACTAAGATTATGATTATAAAAATACCCTAAATTTACTTTTACCAAAACGAATTTGACGAACACGTACACTCCCCAATCGATGAGCCAGCAAACTTAAAAGTCCCAGCGTGTCTACAATTCTTTTTCGAAGATATAAAAGGAAGAATTACTGGTTAACGATCCGTTCCGCCATCTTAAATAAAGACTCTCGACCAATTAGCACGAACGTGATAGTAGTACTGATAAAGTTCAGTGTATCCATCCAATTAAGACTTGGTAGGAATATTTGGAGGGACTAAACTATTGGGTCTGCAGAACTAGTTAGGAATTTCACGCTTACATTTACTAAGAATGTCAATTATACAGGTACAATTAAAGTTTAAGTGAATACAAGATAAAACTAAGTGCTAACTTTTCAATAAAAAGATCGCTTAAAAATTATGTATTTGTGCAAGTATAAATAACATCCAAAGTATACAAATTTAACAATAAATTAGTGTTACAGTTATGCCACACAATTATTTTATTAAAAATAATTCGGTTTACATAATCGCAGCATACAGCTGAAGTGATGGAAGCAAAATTCCAAAAGTAATTTTTTGACCTTACACTTTTTAAACTTTAAATTTCACAATAATAAACAACATTAAAACCTGTACATATATTAGCATTTTAAAATTTCAAAATAAACCCTGCGCCAACAAATTAAATTTCAATAGATTTTGAAAATTTAAAATGCTTATTTACTTTCAAACGCTGATTACGATGATGTAATCAGATTTTAAAAAATATTTAAGACAATTTCTTATAAAATTCTGGAAAGCAAACATACACACCAATGTCCTTAAAGAAGTAATCTAGAGTTCAAAATCAGGGCTCATTTCATTGAGTATAAGTATTACCATAATGGAAGCTCTAAAAGCTCATTTTGAAAATGCTAAAATGGTTCTTTGCAGATTATGAAGAAAAGAAAATTTTCATTTAAAATAATATTTTTTTCATTTCTCTTAAACTTTTTTAAATATTTATTTATTTCCTAATTACAACTACTTTTAAAAAGTAATTTTTATAATTCTTTTTAGGGATTTGTAATAATACATCTAACTGATATTATTAAAATAAGCTTCGTTAAATAAACAAGCTTAAATAATTTTAGTTATTATATTATGATTATATTATTTTGTAGCAGAAATCTGCTACACATGCTTTATTTGTTGAGTACATTTTTCCAATTTCCATTTGCTTTGTGAAAACATATTACGTTTGTTGACTCTTTTCTTATTATCCTTATTATTTATTATTTTATTACTAATTAATAACAGTATAACAATACGTTTTGAGAATGCGGTTATTCCAAAACGTGACAACATGTGTTAAATTTACATAGCAAGAAAAATTAGAAAAATGTACTTAACACAATGTAAAAAATATTTTGCTAAGCAAAACTAAATATATATGATGCCTAATAAAAAAATTTATTTTTCAAATATAAAACTTTACTTTTTCATAAATTTTTCATGACATTCTAAAATGTATTATGGCAAAGTCAGGAATTGAAACTACGCCACTTAGTGAAAGCTGAAATTTGCAGAATATGATAAAATTTTGCATTTTAAAACAAATAGCTTATTAGTATTTCCACCAAATGGCTGATAAGAACAAAACATCATTTTGTCATTACGGAACGCTGTAGACTGTATTTAATACAATCGTACCCGTGTTGAAAAAGTATTAAATTTTGTAATTGGAGTTTACTCTCGTTGTAAGTGTTTTATTTTTAAATAAAAAAATACATAAACAATAAGGAAATCTATTATTGAACAGAATTATTATAAAATACAATCCTTTGTTTCGTTTGGGTGCTTAAAATATATCACAAACCGTTTTAAATAAACCGTTGTACCGTTGATTGTGAAATTATTTTCATTGTTTTTCCATGAATATATGAAATGCACTCAGCAACGTTTACTCAACATCGACTTATAAGAATAATGCAACTAAATCTACAGTCGCAATATATTGAAAAATATTAAAATATAGAAGTGATTCGATAACAGGTGCATGTTTTTCGAGATAACTTCTTAAATATCAGCATTCATAAAATAAATTTTCCAATAAACACACTTTCAAGAAGGAAATTCAATTTGCAGCAGAATGAAGGGTTTGAGGCTGATAAGACACCCCATCCTGAGTGTAAAGGCGACCCTCTTTATTTGCAACCCTTCATTAAAAAACAATACTTTCACTTTACAAACAAGTCAGTTTTAAAGTTAGAAAGTTAATTATTTTAATTTTAATCTATTTTTAAGATTGAACTGCAGCTAGAGTTGGTTGTTGATTGAAAAATGATTGAAGCTATAAATCATCGTAAATCAGCATTATTTTTGAAAATCGATAATTGAGTTAATATAATACTGTTCGACACTATATTTAGAAGAAAGATAGAGTATTTTCGTTTGTTTTTTTCTAAAACTAAAAATGTCTTAATTTTTAAATCACTTAAACTGAGTTAGTATATAGATTTTGACGTTTAAGCAAAGTTAAAAAAACATTTTTTTAATAAACATTTTTTGTCCATAAATATCGATATATGGACAAAATATATGAAATAGATATATTCTATAATTGTTATGTATATTCATCCATATACATAAACGGAAGGACACAAAGTTACAAACCATTTTTTTGGATTGTGGAACCTGAAGACGAATATCTTGCAGTAAGCCTGTTTCCATCGTGATCGATTTTAATAAAAAAATGATTAAATTTTCTGAATTTTTTACAAGTTTTTTATTAAGTCTTTGTTAATGTTGTTGGTGTGTGGTTAGGAACATTTTTAAAAGTTGTATTTAAACAACATTTAACGAAACATTCTACGCTATAAGGACATTTGAAAGACATATCTTTAAAAGAATAAATCCTTGATTGCACAAATCAAAGGATTTCACCATCACGTCAGCTCTCAACATTTACTTTCAAACTCTAATAAATACCCATAAAAAACACTAATCGCAAATTACTGTCCTTAATTCCAGCATTGAAAATCTCTCATGCGGCAAAACGTACTCCAACTCTATCATTAGCGGCACTTCGAGTCTTTTTGGAAAAAAGTGTAAAACGTCCTTTGACGGTGCCAAAGTTAATTGACGATAAGGGACAATTAATTGGTCGCCATTTTGGTTTTGTAATTGTCGCACTCACCACATTAACTTTTGATGCCGTCACGTGACTGCATCGTGTTTGTGTCTGCACGCTGGTGCTGAGAGCGTGTTTCAATTATCGGAAAATTATATATTTATTCAGTTTACGTAGCGGCGACTGAAAACAAACATGGGCTGCAACGGCTAATTTGCTTCAACATTTGAAAAAACTTTTAATAATAAAACATCTCTTCAGAAAGACTGCAGTAGTTTTTCAATTTTACAACGATTGATGAATATTACTATCTTTTTTCACGCACACTTTAAAAGTATTTTATTGTTTCCATCACGAGTATATTCTGATCATGAGAAAAATTAATTTTTTGATGTTCCTGGATATTTGAATTACAGAAATCGTTGTAATGGTTGGTTCTTGGATGCATGACTGTCATTATAGGAGATGTTACCAAAAATTTGGAGAATTTGAAATCCGCGCAAACTGTTTGTGGTATGATCTGCTGCCGGTAGAATGGTAAAACAGTACTCTTTGTGAATTAGTTTGCCAACAATGTGGTACAAACGCTTCAAGGATGATCGAATGTCTGCTGACAACAGTGAGCGTTCAGGATAACCTTCGACACGCACAACACCCGGAAAACTTCGTGAAAGTGCGAAAGGCTAATGTTGCAGATCGTAGACGAAGAATCCATGATGTTTGTACAATCGTAGGAATCTCGTAAGGTCCGTGCAACGAAATTTGGGCATGACAAAAATTGTTGAAACATTTGTACTAAGACTGTTGAGCAGCGATAAAGAAGATCGTTGCACTGAATGAAAAATTGCAGCCGAGATGACCCCAACTTCATCTCGTTTACGATTATGATCCTGAAACTAAGCAGCAGTCGTCGCAGTGGAAGTCGCCACCTTCCCCGCCGGCAAAAATGTAAGTCAAGTTCGCAGTAACGTAAAGTTCATGTTTATTGTTTTTCTAACAAGAATGGCATTTTCCACAAGGAATTTGTCCACCCTGGTCAAGCTGTCAGTGGAAAGTTTTACTGTGACGTTTTGAAGCGGCTGCATGAGAGCATTAGGCGCAACGTTCAGAATAGTGGGAAAACAAGAGCTGGGTTCCCCATCACGACAACGCGCCTGCGCTCACATCGCCAGTCGTTCGGGATTTTTTGGTTCCGGAAACACCGTAGTGATTTCCCACCCACCCTATTTGCCTGATTTCGTTCAGTGCCATTTGTTTCTGTTCTCCCAATATAAAATTAAAAATGAAAGGCCGACGTTTCTTGACACACTTGTGGAGATCCAGACAGAATCGCATGACGTGTTTTGAACACTTGCAGACTTCTAGGGACTCATAGGATCATTAGAGAAAAGGTTGGGAACCATGACAAAGGGGATCATTTTGAAGGAGACAGTTTTATATATTTCGAAATTCTGTTTTTATCTTTTTTTTTTGGCCAAACAGTCTTTACAATTTATCAAAAATATGTATAGCATCTATTTCGATAGCTATGTCATAAAAATGAGAAAATAATCTTATTTAAAAAAAATGGTAATTATATTTTACTTTAACTTTGATCGTATGTGAAGATTTATAACTTATGCCAGTTAAAAAAAAATATTATGTAAATGGAAATACGAAAAATTTTGGCCACTGTTACAGCATTTTCAATTTATGCTTGAAGTGCTTGCCACTGGCTACTTTGTCCCACAATTAGTAACCACACTTTTAGGAATATCCAGTTTATATAGTAAACGATACAACTAAATATGTAAATAGGCTACATTGTTGCGATAAGGAACTTATGTTCTGCCCACAGTCCAAAGAGTCATACATAATTCATGGCACTTCAATACGAAGCAAAGGGGTGTTTTAAGGAATATTTACTATCGTGACGTCAGAGGCTTACCGGTTTTTGTCTGAGGCGATAAATATTCATCCAATTGCTGTCACGTCATGTTACTAGTAAGTTTTAGTCATTTATTATAAGTTTTTTTTAGTTAAATCAAAGTAACTTCACCGTTAATACTGTTTTATATTTTGGGTTCTCTATCGTTTAAAGGAATGATTACAGAAGTCATATGTATTTTGTATCATGAACACTGGAATAAAATAACGTAACCTAGAGCGATAGACCACAATTTGCAGAAGCACATGATAAAGTTCATTTTGACTCAGTCACGATTCGTTGTTGAGAACTAGTTGTTTTCTTTGACGGAGCTTAAATGTTGAGTCTAAAATAACAGTTCTTCTTAATCTAAATTCAAATTGTAAATGATTATGTAGCACTTAAAAGTTATTTATTATGCTTATAAAAATATTTTAAATAATCCTTTCCATTCCTAATTGATAGCTTGTTAATATGGTAATAAATTCCTTATCGTAATAACAATTACACTCAAACTATGTCGGGCATATTTAACGGATTGTTTGTTAAATAATGTTAGCAACTCACGCATACTCACATACACAGAAAAGCATGCATAGGGTTGTTTTACTTGTCTAAATGTTAGGGGTGTTTACAAGGAAATGTGCATAAGAACTGATATTTTGTACGATTAAAAGTACTTTGTATATACTTCGTGTAGTAACGCAGTAAAACGTTTAAACAGCGCAAAGTCGTATCAAAACCATAAGTTATTTGAGCGCGTCAAAATACAACGAGGCAATAAAAAAACTAACAGCACAAAGTGCCAAAGAGAAATCCAACTGAAACAAATCTCTGTCTATAAAGTCAAAGTCTGTTAACTTCAGAACAAACTGCCGCGACTTTACGGTCTGGAGTTTTGTAAGTATTGAATATTGGGGCGGGTGAGGGGGCAAGAAAGTTGCCAACTTTTGGTTTTCTGTGGAAACTTCATTTGTAAGTCAAGGAACATTCGCTTTCAGCGAGACGAGTCGTGTGGAAAAGATATTCTCTTGAGCGAATATAGTGCCGAATATTGATAACTTGTTTCATGGTGAGTGCACTGATTCTATTTTTTTAAGTATACGTTGGACCATGGATCAATTGTGAAATTGTATTAGGCGAACAATACAATTCTACTGTGCAGTTTTTTTATGATGGTTATTTAGTACTTAAATTTAAAATTACGTCCAGCAGTGTGTTATAGGTGCAAAAATCATCAAAACTGTTAAGGTTTGTGGACAACGAAGTTGACCAAATAGAATTTGATTTAGAAAAAAATTTATTGAAATTTAGTTCCACAGTTCCACAAACACACTCATCACAACATCTAGTACCCGAAGTTCTGAATATGATCTGGAAATTCGTTCTATAAAATCTGATGTTCACCTACCCTCTTTTTCTTTTCTTTCCTAATTGATGCAAAAAAACGGAAAAGCGTCTTTTGCTGTGTTATGTAAATCGTCATCTAAAAATCTAACATCTATATTCTTGCAAAACGTTTTGCAACATTAACTCTTTGGACCAGTGTAAAATGTCCTTTAACGAATATATTTCAAAACAAGGCCGATGCAAAACCTACCGCCTTACTTTATTTTTGACAAAATAATAACAAGGTGTATACTACAGCCGTTAAAAAAGCTTAAATCATTTTTTCGATTTAAATATGACTTCCCTGAAATAATTTAAAATGGATGTTGGTTTTGATTAACAAAGAAAATTTCATACCTTCAGGGATATTTTGAAAAACAAAATGCGGGAACACCTGCTGACCTCATACATATAGAAGTCAGGTTTATGGAAGTTTAATATTTAAATGTCTTTTAAAACACTCTGGCGTCATGCATTATGGATAGTTCTGAGAATCGTTACCATGTTCAAGTCTTTATATCATAAAATAGTCTGTGGGTATTCACCGGTTAACTTACTGATGTTTGTGCTGTTGTCTCTTGTTTTTAATGATTATTTATACTGAGTATAAGTAAGTTTACAAAGCCATTCTTCAATGTACCAATTGTTTTTAATATTAATGTAAAAAGTGTTTATATTTTTGAAAATATACTACAAAAAACTATAACAAACTATATTTTAAGAATGTACCTAACCATTGGCTAAAATATCATAAGAATATTAACTTTAATTGAACAATAAAACTGTGTTATTTACAGTGTCTTGGTAGCGTATTAAATTTGGCCAGTAATAGCGTTACATACTTTTACATTATATTGAATTTTAGAGTTTATTTGTTCTCGATTTACCGTATTGGGTTTTAATTTTAGATTTGATAAACTCTTTCATTATAATTACTAAATTTTTGGTTATTTTCAAGATGAAATGTTTCATAAAATTTATCAGTAGGATATCATCAAAAATACAAGTATCATAATATATCCAGGATCATAAGTATTGGTGTAAAGCAGAAAGAGAAAATAAGAAGTAAGACGCTACTAAGAAAGGTGAGAAATTGGGGCGAGAAGAACAGCTTTTAAAGTGAAAATAGGCCGGAAAGCTATCAAGAATGAGAGACAAGGTTGGGTCGAATTAAGGACTCCTAAGGACAAGTACAGGAAAAAAGAATGACCAACGGTTCGATGGAGGTATGAATTAGTGGGGAAAGTAGATGACCAATGGGGCATGCAAGCAAGGAAAAGAGGCGACCAGAGGGCATGTTGTGGTCAGGCGTTAAGAATAGATTATACAGATTTTAAACGTTGAAAAAAACATTAAACACATGTATGCGTAGAGTAATTCTTCTTGTTACGACTTATTCCATTTTGTATTGAATGAATTTATTTTTGTACCACTGGAAGATTTTGTTTTTAACGTTTTATGGCAACTCAGTTTACCACTGTAAGGAGAGGATTTTGTTCTTAAAAGTAAAAAGAGATTATTATTATTATTATTATTATTATTATTATTAAAGTATTAAGAAATTAGTATTTCTAAATTTTTCCATTTATTTACCAATATATGTAGATTTTACTATTATGGCTCCATAGTAATTGTTGTATATTATTGTACTAATCCATATATAATTTAGAATATATTTACAAAATAATTTTAGGTATGGACCACGGTCCACACATGATCTGCTTAATGTTGATCGAAATACAGATTGCAAACTTTGATTTTAAGGATATAGAGGATAACACCTACTAAAAATTCAATATCAAAAACGTAAATACGTTACAAAGTTTTCCCTACATAACAAGTACAGTACAGGGAACACTTTAAATTATCAAATAACATTATTCCAAGACAGTCACTCATTTAAAACAGTTCCACTGCATGACATCTCCACAAAATAAACGCTTTCATCCGATCTGAATACATTATATCCCTTAACATTACCCCACAGTTTGCTACCCTTCAGTTCCCCACCCACACCCTCTCCCTTTACTCCAGACATTCAATTATTTAAATAACCTGTACCGCAATAATAGTGGTTATTTCTTTAGACGCCGGTAAATTTATGTAAATTCGGCATATAAAACCACTTAGGCAGTGTTCCTTGTGTCTATAACGTCATGTATTATACATAAAGACTGCTGCAAGTGGATAGATGTGAAGTCACGATTAAAAATATTATCGTTACCTATTGAAGAACAAGGGATAGAATTAAAATAATACAACCACATAATTGAGCAAAAAATTCAAATACGTAATTAACACGGATCGATATTGTATTTATCATTGATACTATAAATTGCTCTATTGAAATTATCAACAAAATAAATTTAAGCTGATGTTGTCCTCATGCTTAGCATATGTTACTTCAAATTAAAAAAAAAACAATTTAACTTTAATAGATAATTGTTATTATTTAATTATTATTTTATTAATAACGTATTAATTAAATTATATTATAATAAATAATTATTTCATAAATAATAATAAATTTAATGTAATATTATTTTATTAACAAATTTGTTTGTCGTTACAGACATAAACTATTAGATATTTTGAAATAAAGCATGCATTTGGTTCCTGCTTTTAGGTTAATTTAAAGAGAGTACACAATGATTAATCTCATTATTACCACACTTACGAATAATGACATGACATGGCACTAACAATAATGACACATGACGAATAATGAAAAAAATATAGTTCTTTTCACGAGTTCCTCATAAATTTATATTTTTAATGCAATTGTTTTTGTATAATATATAACAAACCATATTTTTTAAACTACAATTATTAATGTGAATTAATTAATGTGAAGTTAATTAATTAGGTCATCATTTTAACTATATTTCATAATTTATAAAAAAGATGCTATAACACTGTTAAACGTAAATTGTTGTATAGTTTTCGTTTCGTTTCCTCATTAACTGCGAGAGGTTGCACTGAATCACTCATTATTTTTTTCACCATTGTTGCTCGGTCACACAAGGTCACAAATATTTAGATGGCATCGGACAGAGACACCAAGCAGTTTTTGAATGAAACGTTATGACAATGTCTTGAGTTTTATTAAGGCAAAATATTGTAACTGACTTTTTTAACACTAGAAACATTACAAGTATTACAATACTGTATTACATACAATGTACAATAAACGTATTGATTTTGAAGAAGAATTACAAGCAGTATTTTGTTTTTGTTTTAATTTTTAAAAGACTTTACGTAGAATCGTAAAAAATTAAAAAATAAGTGTTGAAATCTATATTAGCCATGGGGGTTAATTTAAACAGTTAAAAACAAGAACAAATGACGCAATGGTTGTCAAACGTATTGATCGATATTGTTTTGTCATAACGCAGCGAAAAAGTAAAAGTATATGTTCGTTAATTAATTTTAATGATATCTTCATTTCATACTCTAGAGGGTGCTATGCAATACATGCTGAAAGGCAATGTTAATTATTTTTTTATTGGAGGGAAATTTTAATTAATAATTTGGCAGCACTGTTTCAACGTAATGACTTACTCATTTTAATTGCGTACACGTTACAGAAGCCAGTTGCGGGTTGGTTTCAACGAAATTTCTCTTGAATTAATGAAACATTTATAAATGTATCGTGTTTGAGGAAAACATTAACAAAGGTAATGTTTAATAGGGTAAATGTAATAATATAAATATACTATATGTAAGAATTCGGTAAGTCTGATTTTTCAAAATTTCGATATTTAAAAAAAATGTATATTTAACCCTTAAAGTGGGCGCGCCAGCGTCAAATTAGCCGCAATATTTTATTTCGCATCTTACGGTAGGTATTAATGGAGAAATGTTTTCAGGACTTTGAGTATTTGTTAAGACCACCTTCAGGGACACGAGCTATATAAAAAGGATACCTCCTCATCTTCAGTCCGTCTGGAAATAAGGCGTGAATGCGAGGCAGTTACGTCTGCGGCCCAGTTGCCGCGACGCGCCCAACCGTGCAACTGCTTTTGTAGTGTAATTCTCACTATATTTGTGCATACATAGTCACTTTTACCCTTCTTTTTTTGTTTTGTTTTGTGTTTAGTGTTTTAGTTTAGTATTTTTTAACGTGTTTCTATTCTATTGACAAAGTTTCCAAAAAGTCTATTATAAATGTGGATTATAACAGTACGAAATGTGGCGTTGATACTGTTTAATAAATGTGTGCCAGTTACTCGACATCCCGAAGCACGAGGCGTTGGACGATGACCTTTTTTTATCGGCATTTAGACATTGCCGGAATAAATGCAAATATAATTTACAAATTCAACCATCTGGATTACAGTGAACGAAGACAAAACTTTTTGAAAAAATTGGCACTCAGTTTCATGAGTGGACACTTGAAAGCTGGAGCGACAATCCTAACTCGTTCAAAAGGTCTTCAAGTTTGTTTTTTTTTTGCAAATATAAGTTATTGGAAAATCAACAGGCTCAAGCACCAAAACGTAGACCTATTTGTTATATTTGCGGACCACACAAAAATAACAGAACCAAAATTGTTTGCAAAGAATGTAATAAGAATATCCAGATGACCGATGTTTGCACAAAACTGAAGCAATGGACATTGATTCAGATTAAATTTGTAAATATTAATTTTTAAATTTTAGTTTATAAATTTAGTTTTTTGATAAGCGTGACCACTAATAATTCCGGAATATTTGTCATGTTTCTTGTATAAAATGAACTCCTTTTTCAGACAAGTGTTTGTATTCATTAATTATTGTCTATGTTTCAAATACAGTATTAAATATTTTAAAAAAATATAACTATTAAAAAACTAAAAATTAAAATAAATCAAATAGAAACAAAGTATAATAAAAAATAATGCAATGTGTCCACTTAAAATTGGTTTGCATGGATACAAAAGCGGAATTAGTCATTGCGGCCAAATTGCCGTGGCGTGCCCGGTTGTGTTACACCTAGGCGCGCCCAGCGAAGGGTTAAATATCATAAACTTAATCATTGCATCAAGTATTGGAAACAAATACGAATAAACGAATATAAACCCCGATTGTCGAAAGTCGACTTAAAACCGATAAAACGTTTGTAAACAACACTTCAGGAGCAGTATAAAGTGTCCCCATGAGAGTGCAGCACAATCCCAGGCAGATGCGACAGAAATAATTAATGTGTGTGTGTGTGTGTGTGTGTGTGTGTGTGTGTGTGTGTGTGTAACAAAAAAGCTATATTGTTTGTTAAAAAAAACATTGTTGAAAGTAATATTTAAATTATTACTGTATCCAAGGCTTAAGTAGTTACTGACTGAATCAGTGTTGAAAATAAAATCGGTAAGAGAATCTAGGCCAGTTCTAATATGTAAATTATGTAAAATATGTAAATAAAAGACTCTGCTTTTGTAAACAGTAAATACTGTAACCTAATTTAGTTATTAAGTAAAATCGTTTATAGTAAGTTTCATTTGTAAATATTTCAGTAAAACACGTTAAAATTCAGTCATTAATTTTATAGGTTATAATTTTAAATACGTAAGTTGAACAAAGTAAGACCTGTCGTACTAAATAACCTAAATATAATGAATGAAATTGCTTTATTAACAAGTCGTGCAACTATTAAATATAACTATAACGTTTTTTTGAACAGAAATTCATGTTGACAAGAAATAATGGGCCTACATAGTTTTGTAACTATTTTACTCAGGAAGATATGTACAGTGATCTTAAAATACAAGTACTGAATTGAAGATTATTGTATTACAGTACTTAAATTCCAGCCAATAGTATTATTTGGATCACTTTATTTACAGAATTCCTGCTTTTTTACTTTTAATTACGGATAGCGATTTCATAAAAAAGTCCCAACGTTTTTTTTTCGTTTATGTACCAACAAGGAAATTTATGAATACCACATATTTCATAGGTCACATATTTCACATTTTAACTATATTTCATAATTTATAAAAAGGTGCTATAACACAGTTCAACATAAAAATTGCTGTATAGTTTTCGTTTCTTTTTCCCCACTAACTGCGAGAGGTCGCACGGGCCCACTGATTATTTTTTCCACCATTGTTACTCGGTCACACAAGGTCACAAATATTTAGATGGCAGCGGACAGAGACACCAAGCAGTTTGTGAATGAAACGTTATGACAATGTCTTGAGATTTATTAATGGCAAAATATTAAAACTGACTTTTTTTAACACTAGAAACATTACCTACAATTTAGTTGCTTTTCATCCAGCAAGCCCTATAAATTAAGGCAGCATACACAGTAAATAAACAATAAGTAAGCCAACGGGATCTGATAACCCTCTCCCCACATCAACAATACAGCAATTGCGGCAGTAGTGTTATTGCATATATTGCTAATTGCAATACCAGCATCAACTATTAAGCCGGTAATGAATGCGATTATCTTCTACGCTGTTCTGGCAGCTTTCTGACCAAAACATGGCAGACGAAATTTGCATGAAATTGCAATGGCTGGAACGCTAATGCTTCGCGATGGTAAACAATGAGAGTGACAATTAGTTCTTAGCACAACAAATTTCCTACTTCTTAGCAAGAAGTTTTAAATCACTAAAATATGTTACTCAGTCACACAAGGTCACAAATATTTAGATGGCAGCGGACAGAGACACCAAGCAGTGTGTGAATGAAACGTTATGACAATGTCTTGAGATTTTATTAATGGCAAAATATTAAAACTGACATTGTTATGGCAAAATGGATTTTTTTAACACTAGAAACATTACCTACAATTTAGTTGCTTTTCATCCAGCAAGCCCTATAAATTAAGGCAGCAGGTTGTGGGATTTTGTCCCTTTTCCACACAGTAAATAAACAATAAGTAAGCCAACGGGATCTGATAACCCTCTCCCACATCAACAATACAGCAATTGCGGCAGTAGTGTTATTGCATATATTGCTAATTGCAATACCAGCATCAACTATTAAGCCGGTAATGAATGCGATTATCTTCTACGCTGTTCTGGCAGCTTTCTGACCAAAACATGGCAGACGAAATTTGCATGAAATTGCAATGGCTGGAACGCTAATGCTTCGCGGGTGTGTATTGTGTGTTGTGTAGAAGGGTATTTGTGGATGTTGTATTATTTGTGTATGTTGTTGGGTAAATGAGTGAGAGTAGATGGTAAACAGCTAGGAAACTAAATTTCATTAATACAACATCTTGCAATAATCATTTTGAAAATTTCCCAGCAGCAAATATTTTACTTATTTGAAATAAGAATTAAAAAAATACAGACAATAAATTAGGTTTCTTTTGATTTGTCGATTTATTCACATATTGTAAATGTTTTTTATCTAAAATTTGTTACCGTGGTTTCGTTACGGATCTACAAATGTATACAAAACCTGAGATGATCCTTATATAAAGGCAAAGTTTCATCGAAATAAGTTAATTCGTGATATTCATAAATATGAAAATCAAAAACACTTCTTCCGCTGAAAGAAATTCAAAACATATAGTCTATATCAACAAACTCTCAAAGTAGATATGAAATTAAGTTCAGTTTCAAACAGATCGATGTTTTTCTCGATCAAAATTATTTTCTAAGCTTAGAATATTGAGAACATATTTTGTTTCCTTCAATTACGGTACATTAAACACTTTTTATAGCTTGTATGTAATAATTATACAGCTTCTGGTATATCAAGTATCGGAAATCGATTATAATATGAAAACCAAAGCCGGCAAAGTGTATTGCGGGCAAGCTTACGTGAGATTACCAACGTAATTTGGAAATTAGAGAGAACAGAGCGTGGGACTATTATAACATATTGCGAATGAACTAAGCCTAGAGAATTACATAAAATATTTTTATAGACTGAATTGAACACAAAGCAAATTTCACATATTACGTAATTAAGCGTTGGTATACTAACTCAAAGACGCAGTTCTAAAGAAAAAAATATCTTATTTTTTATAAATACTGACAATAAATTAGGCACATTTCTTTGACTGTGTCAACATAAAAATCAGTTTGATTTTTTTTTCAAAATAGACAGCATAAATCAAATGTGTTTCTTTAACGGAAATATTTCTAAAAATTTAATTCCCTGCAAAGTTTACGAGGACATGACAAAAATAAAAAAAATCATAACATTTTATTCAAAACAACGATTTCATTTAAAACGAAATGTTTGCCTGTAACTAGTGTTAACGTAAATACTAACTAACAACAATTATACCACATCCCTACCTCTTACTTTATTACCGATTTTGATATAATTTATATAAAACTATAACTAACACATACTGTAACTTTAATATAAATTTCCAGAAAACCAGAACCACCTTTTCTTACATTTAAGTTGTCTAAATCTGAACCATACATTTAATACTTTTCAACATTAATTGTAGAAACAGTATAAATTTCATAACAATCGGATAGTTATTAAAACAAATACTTTATTCCTAACAAAAACATCTAGAATAAAACTAATTTTACTGTAACCTTTTTTTTAAGTTTATACTGTATTTTTGATTTTTTGTAGATATAGGCACAAATTTCAGTACCAAAGAAGTAATAAAAAAACTTTTTAAACCTTCAAAAAAATGTTTGTAAAGATTTTTTTAGTTTAAATAAGTCTTTTGATAATTTTTTTTTGCTTGACGTATATATTTTGTGTTCGGTAGATTAATTAGAGAGATAGACTTTAACGGGGTAAGAGACCCACAGTAACTGTGTCTCGAAACAACAATATATAGAGACGCGCAGTTCAGACAGAGTAGACTGATCGGTGTCAGCTACAGGGAACACTGAGCCCTTCTTCTTACAAATAGTTTAAAATATTTTGTTATAGTTGGTCAGTTAGTCATCTAAACAGAGTACAAAAATATTTAAAGACTCTACCTTCAATTTAATTATGACTGTGTTATTTATGTTTCTGCTATTTGTCGTATGCATATAAACGTACCTGTAAGAAATAGAAAAACAAATTACAAAAGAGGCACATTGTTTAACACAGTACAAATATTTCAGTGAATAAATATTCCAGCGGAACACACCTGACAAACAATATAATAAATAATGTTAAATTATTTTAATACGAAAAAATATTAATAATAATATGGAATAAAGTAGGAAAATGCACTCGGAAAGGAACATTCAGTACTTATATATATATATATATATATATATATATATATATATATATATATATATATATATATATATACGTTTTGATGACGATGCGGAACTGCGGGAGGACATGACAACCTGGTTGAAGTCTCAGGCGGCAGAATTCTACGACAATAGAATTTCAAAACTGGTTCACCGCTATGATAAATGTCTACATTTATATGGCGACTATGTAAAAAAAAGTATTTTAGTGCCACTTTCAAATGTATATAATAAACATTTTTTCTTTTACTTCGTTTTTTTGTACCAGAACGTAACCGACTTTCTGGATAGCCCTCGTATGCACAAAAATATTTTGAAATTGAAAATTTTAATTCGTCGTCGTCAGGGTTCATTTTTGTTTCAGTTTAATATTGCATTAAATGAAGATTTTAATGCTGAACACGGAGGTGAATTCAGAATTTCTGAAGAGGTAATATAAAAAATTAATTTTGGAAATTCGTTTCAATCACGCCAGCTAACGTATCGGCTAAAAACGTCTGCAAAATACAAATCAGCAACGAAATATAATTTTACAAAATCAAAACATCAGATTTTTGAAAATACTGGCCATAAGTGAAATGTCCCGTAGTTTTGGCGTACAAACCATCAATGAAGGTAGAGAAATTTCTTAGTTGAGAGTAAGTAAGAAAATAAAAAACAAAAGTAATGGCATATTAGAGCCTACTTACTATTACTATGGCAGATCTGTACTATTAGATTACGGTTGTTTTCTACTTCTAATTGTTCATGAAAAAATGTCTGTAAACTGAAATAATTTATTTTCAAATTTAATCGAAATTTTAAGAATACAGATTATTCAATACGATATATATATATATATATATATATATATATATATATATATATATATATATATATGACGCATTATTGTTATAAAGGCTCATATTAAACTTAATATTGGCGACACGAAGCCACGAATATTAATATGCGACACGATATTAATATCACGAACTTAATGATAGCGACACGAATATCAGTATATTGTTTACCTGATATTTGCGAAATTATGATATCAACATCACAAACAGCTTTAAATATTACACACACTATAATTTTAAATTAAATTTTATAATTTCTAAGGTTTTTGAAATTCAAAGTTTTTAATTATGTAGTTTATTATTTAGGTTATGACTAGGGCATACAATGGTATGGTAACATCAGTTTTTCAAAACAATTTAAGAAAAATATTATCAATTTTTAAATATCCGCCATTTTGAAAATGTTGAACGAACTTTTTCAAGGAGAGATGTTATATATACATGATGGTTCTTAGCATGACGGCTACTCCAATAAATCACATTAATATGGGTATTTGTTAAAAACTCTACTCCACGTCGAAAAAAATAATGTTTTATTCTTTTCGAAAACACACAATATAGTTTATAGATGTTATACCAGTTTTTACAATCGCTCCGAAGAACCGTTCCGCTATTCCAATGGACGATCCACTTGGCTGCATAAAACTGACTTTGACCTACTCATTATCCAATACGAACCGGAAATCATTACTCATGCGCAAAGCTAAAATGCAAATTAAAATTTTATTTGAATATGGAAATAGAATTTTAATTAACAAATAATTGAAAACTTTCAGTCGTCCGTCAATAACGAACGGAAGTAATTTTGTGTGAGTTGGATAAACAGACCGAATGAATAAATTGCATTTGAAATAACAACACAGTTACAACCGCATTCGCTAGTATTTTTTTGAAATTAATTATAACTTTTAATATTAGTAGCTTGTGGTGAAGTATACAGAAGTGAAATAGTAATTAAAGGATATGGCCTCAGAACGGATGTTTTTATTAGTATATTAAAGGTATGTAAATTATAATTTATAATTTACTCCTCTTAAAAAATAAAATAAAATTGTTATAGATAAAGTTCTCAAACACTTTAATTAAAATTTATAGATCGCTAATATCAGAAGTTGAGTTAGCACGAGGTATTAGGTTGGTTCACGAGCAGTTCAAAGAAGTAATGTTTAAATGAGTAAAACAACTCTACGTTGTGAACTATTTTGAGACTAATTTTTTATTTGCAAATCATATTTTGTTCAGAATAGGGTAACGTGAAGGTACGGAGCCGGAATTAGTCCGCTAAGCTTCTGACCATTTAGTTCGGGCAAGGTCTTTAAATGTTTTACATGTATTTTTGGCAAATACAATTCAATAGTGTTTCAAGCTTGTGTTATGTAGTTTATGCACTTTTTGTTAAGCACATTTTCTTAATTATTAATTACAAATCAAAAAATTGTGTGTATAAAATGGTTTTGAAACATTACATATAAAAAGAAAGTGATGTTATTGTACGGTAAACCAAAACACAACGGAGTACATGTGCATTGGACAGCAGAGCAGGAGTCGTCTTTTGGAACACAACACAGAAAGCAAAGGGTGTACAACTTGCAGGTAATCGTGAATGACACTTATAATGAATTGAACTCTTAGACACAGAGATAAAAGAACGAAACACCTTAGGAAGAAGACAAGAATAATGAACAGCATCACATAGAATCAAAATATAAAAATAAATACACATAGAATATATAATGCAATTATAAAAAGTATAATCTTATATGGAAGCAAAATGTGGCCACTGAAAAAATGTCCCATAGCTACAGGATTATGTCGAAGAACCGCAGCTCGGTCCAAACGGGAAAAGATTAAAAAAATGTAAAAATTCATGAAATCATAAATGTGAAGCACACCATCGTAGATGACAAGACAAAACAACTTTGATGGTTTGGTCATGTTTAAAAGATGGAATTTTAAAATGGAAACCACATAGTTGCAAAAAATAGAAAGACCAAGATTTAGTTAGAGAGAAGGAAGAGATAAGGAAGTGAGAGAGGGAATTGAATTCAGTTCTGTGGAATGACAGGAAAAGTGGAAGCTAGGAATCGAAAGAGGTCAAAGAACCCTTTAAACCGAAAAGAAGAAGAGCCTTATTTTACAATTGGTTCGTAATAAAAAAGAAGACTACTGGGAATTAAGCAAAGTAAATTTTTACAATTTTTTTAAAAACCCGTAGAATTTATAATTTTTTTAGCTTTCATTAAATATGTATAAGAAACACATTTATAGATCTTATACAACTATTGAACTATGTCATTAACTTGCTATTCATAACAAATTATCCGTTACTGTAGTTAAGTGAAAAATTATCTTTTCCATAAATTCACGTTTTGCTGTATCAAGTTCGGATTATCACATGACATACAAAAACTAAAACAAAATTTAACTGCTGTTAGGTTTTTTCAGTTTACTGCAGAACCGTGTATTTATTTTATTGTAAATTTGGAATAAACCATGAAATATAACAACAAACCATGTAATTGGACAATTTAGAAAAAAACAATATTCAGAAATTCTGTATTTTCCACTGTAAGGAATAAGGCGAAACCCCACTACCACTACCATTTCGCAGATAACAGATTCAAAGTCATATAGTTCGAAACAAAATTGTAATTCACAAAACTACTCACTCAGTGCAACATTACACGTAGATCATTGGGGAGCCCTTTACATGTTCTTTTTTTACAAGGAAAAGTTATATAATCCTTTGTTCGTCTCGTTGCCGAATCTCCAGAGGGCGGTAAGCTACGTGACCTTCAAAACAAATGTCGGCATCGAGACAGAAGTATTGCCAACCTTTGGGAGTTAAGACCGCGTTCTTGTTGTAAAACTACGTATCGTGTTTCTATTCGCTAAGGTGCGTTTGTATTTCTTTTCTATTGGTAGAATTCAATTTTACCGTTATAAATATTTTATATCATACTTCCTATTTAATAAACAAACCTGAATTTAATACAAAAGAACTAACATAAATTATTATTTTACAATAAATTTTAATGCAGTACGAGTAACTCGTTTACATATCGTCTCTACAGCGGCACTGAAGAGAAAGTTAGCTTTTGACGCTATAAAGAGATTTCCGCTGTAGAGAGTGCTCAAACAAAACATGCATAAAATGTATTTTCGTTTGTAAAACGTGTTATACAGTATTTTTAATTTGAAGTAGTGAGCGCACAGTTTATTGAAATAAAATTATATGACATAAAATCTTTAAAAAACAATATTTAATAAATAATAACGAATGAATTATATACTGTAATTGTGTGAAAAATTCAATATATTTCTACTGCAGAACGGCTTCATCAATTCTTTCAAATTCTGGCTTTCGAATTTTCTTGAAGTTATTCATTTCATTAAACTCATTATTTTATTTATTTAAACAAAAAAACCTAGTTAAATTAAAATTTCGGCAAACACCTACTTGCTTCTCACCATTTTCAAACTATTCAAAACTCTAACCTTTACGTCTAACGATAAAATTTTCCATTTGGATGCCATTATACTCTATTGTATAAGTATTAAAAAATAATGCACTACTTGTAAAATGTACAAGTCACAAAACACTCAATTCGGTTGACGCATTACGCACTGTTTTTTTAACACTCGAATGAGGTGTCGGCATACTGAGGAATATGGTAGAAGAGTAGGAAATGTGCACTGTTCGTAGCCATAGTCAAATTTCTGGAATTTTTTTGGTCTCAAAAATGCATATTTGTACAATAGGAATGGGAAGGGTCCAACAAATTTTGCCGTTATAGAAAAATTTACGTCATAAAGAGATCCGCAATAGAGAGATTTTATTTTTTTTTCTAACTTCATTTACTAAGACATGTAATTTCTCGCTACGTTCATTCTTGGATCGCGACCATTCTCTGATGCCTCAATTTTATAGTGTAGCTATATAAATAAAAATCCGAAAGTGACTTCAGTATGACCTTTAAACATTGATTCCTTAGCTGACTGAATTGAGTTATCTTAATCACTATGAAAGGGAACACCATAAGTTTTGGGTGTTACTCTCCCTAGAGAATCCTCACATCAGTTGAACTACGCATGGTAGTCCAATCTCCAGATTGGCACTTCAATCTCCAATCTGATTGCTGTTTTATACATTGACTACTCTTCATCTATTTCAAAGTCGCACTGTTATTTTGATTTCCTGTAAGGGTCCCTCAAAACATTTCTTTACGGTACTCCTACTGTTCAACGTCCGTACTTGTTTAAACGTGCCTTTGTACTTCTGATTCTATTTTAGATAATTGTGTAGTTCCTTCAAATCTTGATTTATAGTCTGTTTTTTATCTCAATCTCCATATACATTACTAAAGACTTTTCTGGTCAACCTTTTAACATCGGCCTTTTTCCATTACTTTGGTAATCATCAGTAATTACTTTTTACTACTGAATCAGTGATTCTGAAAATACATAAATCAATAAGCTGTATTTTCTTTTTTGGTTAGAGGACATTTACTTACAGTGCAGTTAAGAAATATTTACAGTATTAGTGTTACATTATTTATGATAACAAGTGTATTTGAAGTAAATTTAAAAAACAAAGCACATTACACAGCTAGAATTTGAAACAAAAAAACTTGCTAATAAGAAGAATAACAGGAGGTGAGAAAAGACGCATACTTGAGACACCAGCTGACGTAAGATAATTGATATTCTGATGACGTCACTGTCGTCAAGTATGCAGCCTTGAGTCTCATGTACCTCTTGACCTGTTTGGGGGAGTATTCTGTCTGAATAACGTTCTTTTCACTTCTGTATTTCATTAGTTATGACATCATTTTCTCACACACTATGTGTTTTCTCGTAATATTCCTTGATTTATATTTTCACAATCGTCATTTCTTCTACTTTGCTGCTTTGCTCGTAACTATACGCCTTTCAATTCACAGTAATATTTTGTAAAATAATGCGCTACGTTATTTCGAGCTACAAACGAATTAAAGATACTTTAAGTTTCGTGCTTTAACTTGACCTGACCTAACAATAACGTAACCCAACCTAATCTAACCTGACCAAACCATAACTTAACCTAAGCTAACCATAACCTAATCTAACCTAACCAAAGCTAACCATAACTCAAACTAAATAACTTGTATCATCAGTCTGGTTAACATGACAATACGATTTGCGTTATACGACTATACATTTCAAACCTTTTAATTTGAACGTTAATAACTTCCAATGTTAAATTACTTTTAAAACTGATGGAAATATACGGCATAGCCAGTGTGACCTATAACGTTAATTAGTGTACTAGATATCTGACTGACTGTGTTAATATTGCAGGCTGAAACTGTAGGCTGAAATCTAATGATCGGGAGAAATATGATTTTCTAATCTTAATTTTCATATAAGATATGTTCAAGTTTCTTGATGTAAAAAGCAATTCTCTCATGTAGACCACAAAATTTACACAAAAATTTCAAAAGAAAATGCGTTTGCAAATCGTATGTATTATTACAAAATTGTTTACTTGTCTCAAACACGTTTTTATGTCTCATAAAAGAGTAAGTATTGAAAGTGTATCTGTAAAATAATTAGTACCCGATATTTAGTTTAATATGTCCGTATACAAGAGCTATGTAAAAAAACTAAAGTGATTTCGATTTTTCTAATCGTTAAACAAAAAAGTCACTTATAATTTTTAAAAATATGTATCAGTCGGCATAATCTCAATTAAAAATTATTAAACTGTATCAAATTTTAACTGTTATTTGCTGTCTGCAACTAGAATTCCGACTTAGCAATCTAAAACAATTTTCGACCCAAACACATACACATTAAAATACACAAAACAACGCACTCAATGTAACATTACACGCAACACAGCGGGGAGCACTTACGTGTTCTTGTATTACAAGTAAGTTATATAATCCTTTGTTCGTTCCGCTGCCGAGTCTCCAGAGGGGTGTAAGGTACGTGACCTTGAAAGCAAATGTTGGCACCAAGACAGAAGTATTACCAACCTTTGGGAGTTAAAACCGTGTTTTCAGCTGTAAAATTATGTATCTTGTTTCCTTTCGCTACGGTGCGTTTCTAGTGCTTATATTTTTGTGACGTATTCAATTTATTATTGTTCTACAAAATGTGTATTGCTCTTTATCAAATACTACATTGTTTAGTGAGAAAAAATATCATCGTAAATTAGACAAAAATATTTTGAAACATTCACATTAAGGGTAAACAGAATACGAATAGAAAGTAATTATGTTAGTTTTATTAAATGTTTTCAATCAAGTACTAAGTATAACAGGACATTTTTTTATGATTAGAACAGTTTATATTCATCAGACATGTTTCGGTGTTTGCATCACGCATCAACCATTAAAGTAGCAATTAATATTTTTGGAAAAAATACGTAAAATAAAAGTTCATTAACGTTTTTCCTAGCTTTTTTTAAATTATTTTCAGTCTCATTGACAGATTTTATCACAGAGTAATCATATATAAAATATTTTCTCTTTCTGATTCCCAATAAGTAGGGAATTTAAACGTTAATGACTATGTGTTTATAAGAGCGGTTAAAAGTCATTAGTTCGAGTTCTTTTTATTACGTCTTTATGTTATGTTTTTAGAATGCCTTGTTTAAAATGACAACATACAAGACTATATGTTCGCCCGGCTTGCTGCAACTCTTTCTGCATTTATATTGGACAAACCATGACTCCTTCATATATCAGACAAACAAATACTTATCAATTATACAAATCTATAAGTATACAAAAGTTATAACAATACTGATGACATTAAACGAAAATATTGCGATAAAAATAAATGATTTGTAAAAACTTGATAAATTATTTGTGACACAAGAAAAAGCACAAGTTATGTATATGCCTGTGCTGAATAACAGAATAATGAGTTTTTAAAATTGTTTTTTCACTTTTGTGATTATAATTACTTTTACTCAGAGATGACTTTTATGTCGAAAAAAAACACTACATAATAAAATCAAACAATTACAAATATTTTCATTGTGATTAGAGCTTGCACAATTGCGCTTGAGAAAATATATGGTTACAGATATCTGGAACATTTCTTTTTCGTAATGACATTAGTTTCAGAAGGTCGTAAATTCAAACCCGAAAACAATTTGAGCAGAATATGGCATATTGATATTTATAAATAATCCATTTTCTTCCTTTCTTTTTTTTTTGTAAATAGCTCAGAACTACAATTTTGTAGATGTACTCAGGACTATATTACGACAAACTTATAAGAAAAAAGTAAAATTTGACTTTGAGAAAAATCGATTTTTGTTACATGAGTTTTTAAACAGAAAAAATTACATGTTAAAAATTACAAAAAAACTAACATGTTCGAAAAATAAAAAAAACTCTATCTGCGCTTTCTTGAATTAAGTTTCTTCGTTTAGTTCTTAGTAATACGCTCTCTCTCTCTCTCTCTCTCTCTCTCTCTCACACACACACACACACACACACACACACACACACACACACACACACACACACACACACACACACACACACACACACACACACACACACACACGAACACACATCCCAAGTAAAAAAATCTTTATAAAAGTAAAAATACATGTCCGTAACAATCAACTTGGCGTCTTTTACACGAAATCAAGATCTCTTACTGATCACGCGCTAGAAGTGCATTACTGACAGGCGCTCACGCTAAAACACAAAGAGCCGTTGGCAAAGTAGACCTTTATAAATATGCGTAACAACAACCAGCCTTAAACTCCAAGTCTGCCAAAGTAACCACCTCAGTGTCGGTAGAACCATTAGTTCACCCCTGGTTTATAATATGTAAACATGTGCACTCTCCACCCCTAAATGTGTTATTTAAAAAGCAAAAAAGTAAAGAACTTCCCTCAAGTTTTTATGTAAGCGCTGCTCCATTAGTGCGTGCCCTTGTGCCTTATTATGCGTACATTTACGATATTGACATTCAAATCCGACCAAATATTTTTCTTTTCTTACACACTTTCCCAGAAGAAGTACGCGGTGAAATGTTGAAGTTGTCGAATACATTTCGTGTAGTTGATTTTATTTCTACTGGCGAAAAACCGGATTGACTGTCATCGCCGCGCAAATTAAAATTTAAATAACAAAAAATCATAAAATTGACAATTAAAGGCTAAAAAACAATAAGAAAAGTAAACAAAGGAGACAAAATAGAATAACGACTATAAATATATACATAAAACTAGTCAACAATAAATATATATTTTAAAAACAAAACAAAATATACATAATTTATTAAAGTCTATAATTTTCACTACAATAAAAATATAAAAGTACATAAAACTTATTAAAAAAAAGTTAAATAAGTAAGTAATGAAATACAAACAATTTGTTGCAGGCCTGTAACGATGCTCTAATACAATAACGTTAAGTTTTATTGAACATCGTTTATTGTCAATTGGCCAAACCACACGTAACAAGCATATTTTGTAAATCATCGCAATCATGCAGAAGTTTATTCTTGTAAAGAAACAACATGACCATTAAGACCCCACCGTGAAAAAAATGCGCCTTTATGTGTGCGTTTTATGTTACGTTTTAAAAATAGCTTTGTTAAAAATGACAAGAAATATGTTTTTATGATCAGCTCTTAACCGATCCCATCTGATTTAAACATAAATTGTCGCAATTTGTAATACTGAGTAAGATTAGTGGAAAACTATCTTTGGAGGGTAGTGGTAGAAAGCACTTATAAGAATCACAAAACTGGTGGTAAACCATAATTTCGTTATGACGTTCTGCCTTTACAGTGTAAAGGTGGTGCGTGCCATCAGAAATCCATTCGTCAAGGATGACCAATAAGAAGACGAGTAACCACCACCTATTCCCTACGACTTGCACTTATTGACGACCTCTAAGGAGGAACAGTATTTTTAACTACCCTCAATTTGTTGTTATCCATAGCTGCCCCCTTGTTCTTCCAATGCAAATGAAATAACTGCTTTGATTGACTTAAAAATCCGATAAAATAACACTTCGCGTGCTTGTCGTCAGCAGTGTAATATCCACTCTAGCGTTCCCAACTATCCCACAGTGACCAGGTATCCAGCAAAATTCTGCTGTAATTCCTTGTAGTTCAAAACTATGAATAGAACAGGATATCCTGAATCAGATGGTTTACCAAATGCGTGCTTTGAATAGCCTAGAGTGCGCTTTTTGAATTCGTGTTGTTGAATTTAAGGTTAATTCAAGTATAAAAATTCCTAAAATTCTAATTAAAATAAAAACAAAAATATTGTTGACCAAATATTGCTGTAACAGTAACACAAGATACATCATAAGACTCTACTAGTCTTCCTACAAACGTAGAGTGGTGGCTAAAAGTAATAACAACATTACTAGCACAAAATGTTTCACAACGTTTTTAGAACAACACTTTTATTATTTTACTTTGCTGCTTGAAGGTACTGCTTTACCTAAAGTACACTTGTGGTGACGATAAATTCCGACACACAAAGATCAAACTTAGCAAGAAATTATAAATTAGTTCGTTTTACTTTTAAACATCTGATTTGTACATTGGTAATCAACGATCAAACAAACAATAAATTATCAGATTTAATTAAATTAAAAAATGAACCCTAACTACAGCCGGATTACATTTCGTATGTTAAATGAAATTCAAAATGCCAGTTGAAAATAGTTTTTATTTACAGATTGTGATGGTAAAATTAGATTTTAGTGTGTGAACAGAAGTTAAACCTTATTATTTTACAGAAGACTATTTTGTACCATAACTGAATCAAATAGAACTAATATTAAAAAACAGAATTAGTACATTAAAAACAGGTACATCCATTCAACGCAATTGTTAATGATATTGCACATCAATCGAAACTGGTAGCTTCGAGATGGTTCTCGCTATATATATATATATATATATATATATATATATATATATATATATATATATATATATATATATATATATATATAATTTCTAAGTAGGCAATGGGCTTTAGTATAATGGTTACTTAAACAGCTCATTTTCTAGTGGATATTAGCTAATAAAGGGACAACCAATGCAATTAATATCTAGATATACTTCTGCAATTCTGAATATATTCTGAATACTTCTACACTGTGACGTCACGAGTTCAGAAACGTTCCTTTACTTCAAGGAAAGCTATTCAGAACCGCAGTGCTTTTGTTAAGCGTTCTTACAAGTAATACGCAAAGGATTTTTGTCCAAAATAATTAGTTTATTGAATAATTTTTAAAATTCGTATAAAAAGTCTGACAAGAGAAAGAGTAACACAGAGTTAATATTCAATTAATTTATTTAAAAAATTATAGTAGTTACGAGATGTAGTAAATAAAGTTTGACCATAAATTGGTCTGGTAGCAATTTGGAATAGACAGGAATATAATGGAATAAATATATTTTGGAAACCCGAGAGGGTGGTTATAAAGAAGAATTTAAAGAATGATAATATCATTGTTAAACTGCGAATACATGATCATCAAGATCAAAAATATTGGGCGAATATTGAGAGAGAAGTCGATCATATTTTAAATCGATAGCTTCAGAAGTCAAATTAGAATATCGACTATGCAATTTGTTGTGGGTTTGTATAGACTATATTTGGTAAAAACTGTATCATATAACTAAAATTTAGAATATGTGTACGATGTAAATTCCATTTTCTATGTTAACAAACACGACAATTTGCAATGACAGCTATTACATAAATGGACTCTAACCACTGTGACCGCAACTTTAAATACTCTGGCGGTCAGGATCGGTGCACTTTTCATACTAGTGTCCAAAACAAATGAAACCGTCGTATGAACTGCAACCGTGCAATCAGAACTCAGCGGATCTAACAATAACGGCGGTCACGTCAAGCGTGAGGTAAAATCAATATCAAAGTAAATATTTATCTGTTTCAGTTTGCTCACTTCTGTATTTGCTGTTGCTGAACACCAATGATTTTCTTACATTATGCAGTACTTCAAAGCGTTATTATTTTGTTTGAAAATGTTCAAAATATTGTTGAAAAAATAATTTACCGCAATTCAAAACTGCAATATTTTTGTGCAACGATACGTTCTGAAACGCAGTGTGGTTATTTCTTTTGAAATAACGTTTTTTCCGCTAAATTTTGAATGAATTATAGATCACAGATACTTGTTTCTTTTACAGTGAAATGGGTATTTTGTAATAAAAAAACTGCTTTTTTCGTTAATGAAAAAATTACAGTAATATATTTTGTATATTACAATAATGTAATGAATATATGTCAAGTAACAACGGCCTGAATAACAAATAGCTACTTTTTTATCTTAAACAGTACAATTAGGAAAATTAGTTTAAGCCAGACGCCTATATGTCCATGGCTATGCCTAACTTCTAAAAATTAGGTCGACAAATGGCGACAGTTTTGTTTTATAGCTGAGCTGCAATTGATATTTATATACATGGATTATTTCATCCTAAATATTACATTTGTAATTTTGGGCTTAATTAAATTTTCTTTAATTTGACTTTGGTAATTCGCGTTACAAAATTTTATTTCGTGCGCGCTCGCGCGCGCGCGCGTGTGTAAAATAAATTTCGTCTTTAAAAGCGACAAAACGCCTTGTTTTGTTTATTTATCCACGCACACGTGTTTAGGAATTAAGGCTCCAATTTTGGATCTAATGATCTCACGAAAAATATATTATACAGTGATCATAAAACGTTAATTTTAGTCTTCGGTGTACCGTTGAGTCATAAACAACTTTTATTACACAAATATGTATCAATGATGTTACGACAACAATTCGAGCAAAATCTCATGAAGCAATTTTGAGAAAAATAACTTTTTGTCGATAATATAATTTTTATTAAATAATATTTACAAGGAATTAAAATATATTGTTTTATAAATAATGGGGATTTTTTGCGGGGTACTACATATTTTTTCATTTCTTCGCGTCATTTCAAGTTTAACTCCAATTTATACAAAATATAACTGTTTAACAAATTACAAAAAATATTGCTCCTACTATACTCGTGCATAAATTTCAAACACAATTTTGTTATTTGTAATTTGGCTAAATATTACTAGTATCATGTAACAGCTAGTATGTAAATTACTGTTTGTATATTAGCCTATGTATATTTTATGACCTTCTCAGTTTCTATGCGACGTAAACATAGGACGTTTTGAAAAGACAACGTCTCGAAAGTTTTATTTTAGTATCTTGAGAATTACGTTTGAGTAAAATTTCATCAAAATAGTTAGAGTTTAAACGTAACTCTTTCCCTTGCTCTAAAAGCAACATTTATTCAAAATTTAACTTATCCTCTTTTCTTGTTTACTTTTTAAACAAAACACATTTGAATGTGTTTTATTCGTTCTAAATTTTTACTCCTACAAGGTTTATTTCTGTTACAACTTTAGTTGTGCCTTACTGACAGACATACAGATTTTTGTAAGAAATATAAACTCCTTTATTAAATGTCATCCAACACAAAAACGATGTTCCACTTCAGTTTCGTTAAGCTATTATCAAAAAACATGACCTTTTATTTCACACAATCATTTCAGTTTCCGCGTGCTTACAAGAAAGTATTTTCCTTTCCCTCCAAAACTGCCCCAAAACAAAATGAGTTACTACCGCCGGGATTAGGCTACCCGCAATACTTTTTGAGTAATAGGCTCGCTGTGCTCGACCTAATCTCCCGGTATAAATTATTTTATAAGCTCTTGGTTAAGCTGGCCCGCAATATAGTCCTTATTTGCGGACCGATGGAAAACTATACCTTTTACTTCTTCGTCTGGATGTAAAGTTCCAATTCTCATGTCTGCAAACTGAGACTGTTTAATAAATAACAAAAATATCGCTTCTAAAATACTAGTGCTTACGGTTAAAAACACAAATTTTTATTTTGCAATTTGGCTTAATATTACTGTTGTTTTTCAAATGTTATAATGTAATTTAAACTTTGTAAATTAGCCTACATAATGTTTATGATCTCTCTGGTTCCGAATTTTGAGTAAAAACAAGTAAGTCTACGTTAAATAAAACTGAAGCTCCAATTTATTAAAAAATATATGTTTTAAACCTTATCAGAAATTATGAAGTGTATAGAGACTATAACTACGTTTAGGATGTGAAATTTAGTAATGCAAAAGTTGAGTTTTGCTTAAATACGTCAAATAATTGTTTTATATATACATACATAAAAAGCTCTAAAATCGGAAATAGTTTTACAAAAAATAAGACAATATAACTAATAATTAGATTAAAAGTTTATAATGTTAGTGCTGCCAGATTTCTGTTAAAAATAAAAAATAAATTCAATTATTTTAATAGTTTTGTATGCTATTACACAAGATCAAGAATAGTTAGACGCAATTACAAACAATAACGCATTACGTACAGTGCTACCAAATTGATAATTAAAATGTCCCATCAATATAAAATAATTGCCAGTGCCAATTTCATCAAGTCAGTTCTGCAAAACAGCCACATGACTTTATAATGGAGGTGTTACTAACAATAATCACACCAACATAAACTTTCCTCCTTCTGTTCACTTTCAAAAGTATTTGTAGTATTTGTTAAATTATTCCGTAAAACTGAATGTTTTACTGAAATATTGTGACGAAATATCACAGAGTTTACATTTTAGAATATTGTGTCATTATTTGTCAATATTGTTTTGTTTTTTATCTATGTAGAGTGAATAAAGATTGTATCAGTTCATTATAAAGTACTGCAGCGTCTCTGTCGAGGATAAAGGCACAATGGCGGCCAGGTCCATCTGTCCTAAGCAATCGGGAGAGACCGACCAGGTCAAATCGGGAGAGATGGACCAGTGTTTTACAAAAAGACTATGTCTAAAGTTGATATTTTCTTACATTATCATAAATTACATACCATAAATTTTATTTAAAAAATAGTCAAAAAATATTATTAAAACATTATTTTGAACATAATTTACCAGACACAACCTTATTGTATCTTTTTCGTTAAAGTTTGTGTGTGTGTGTGTGTGTGTGTGTGTGTGTGTGTGTGTGTGTGTGTGTGTGTGTGTGTGTGTGTGTGTGTGTTTGTGTGTGTGTGTGTGTGTGTGTGTGTGTGTGTGTGTGTGTGTGTGTGTGTGTGTGTGTGTGTGTGTGTGAGAGAGAGAGAGCAATTACTACTACATCAGTCAATATATTACGTAACATTCAATTTGAAACTAATAACTAAAAAATAGAAATTATTTGTGAAAACAATCACAATCACACACACACACGCGCGCGCGCGCACACAAATTTTAAGAACAATATTAGATAAAAGTTGCAAAAATCTACTTTTAAAAAACTTGGCAAAAACCTTTTAAAAAGGTACGACAGTGGCGGCAGTGGAAAAACTGAGTAGCTTTTTAGATGAAAAAGTGCTTTATTTTCCGAAAGACGTTTTTGTTTGTTGTGTTTTGTGATACAAAAAAGGAGGAAATGTCATTTATAGACTACCGTCATATACATTACTACATCCTTTATAGGATACCGTCACTCCCCAGAGTGTGGAACTGAAATTAAGTTCAAACTCAAGATATTACTAAAACACCACCAGAAGTATTCCTCTTCTGTAAACCACCTCACGGAACCGCCGCCAAGCATTATTTTACGGGGAGGTGGAATGTTTGTCCGCCTATCCATCTACAGCGTTGGCTCTCCTTACTTGATCTTCAGTCATCAGCCTCTTCATGACCAGTACGGAGAATCCTGTAGTGGACCTCCAGTCATTATCGCAACCAGGTTTTCCGGTGTAATGTCGCCTCGCCGATATGTTTGCAAGCTTATCATCAAATATCTGATAAAAATACGTGCTCGCATCTTCTTCTACTTGTGAAAACAGAGGGGATAAGCCAAGGTCAGCCAGAAACAAAACAGGTAAGCTAAGAAAGTAACCGTGTCCAGTTAGAAACTGTGTGAGGTCGACGTCCACCTCTCCATACTCCCTGGTGCACCAATTCAGTATGTTACCTGTCGCTACCAGGTAATAAGAATCAATTTCGCTCCTCTTAAGTTGCACTATACCGTGACTATACCGCTGCTCAGTAGGCCGCTTGCGTCGGTACAGCCTCACTCCTTCATCGATCAGAGGTTGAAACTGTTCGATAACCTGTGTATGTGTGTGCGTGTGTGCGCGCGCGTGTGTGTGTGTGTGTGTGTGTGTTTGTATGCGCGCGCGAGCTTGTATGATAGAAATTTTCTGAAAACCGAATTGAATTTGAGGTTTGCAAGAAGCTTTTGCTACAATTTGCCTAAACGTAATGTATGCAAGTTTTTACACATGTGGTTAAATTCCTAACCACAGTCGTGGAAGATAACTTCACAACTCTAAGTGCTATCTGCAGCACGTGTTGAGGCTAACTGAAAAAACGTGTTACTTGTCACACGTGTCAGTTTAAACCTTTGAAACTTGTTTTACTTTATGCAGTTACACCAATGAAGAAAAAACTTGCGACAGTAATTTCAGGCTCGAATATTCGATCTTGAGTTGCGCAAAACCGGGGAAGCAGGTAACTGGAACTACAAAAGTCAATGTGTTATTCTTTTGGACTTGTTAATTGGAAAGACCAAAATTATTAAGGATCAGGTATGTAACACACATTCACAGATATTTTTGTATTCATAAGACTGTTAAAAACTTTGTGTTTTTTAGATATTTGTTATATTTAGGCCACTCTGAAACAAGTAACCGACATGAATTTAAAAATCTAGGCTATTGTCCGGCAACTCATAAAGATATGAAGTTAACGAATGGAATTCTTAAAAAAATTGCAATATATTTATCAATAAAGTTGAGGAATAGTATTACACTATTCACCTATTATACCAGCAATAGCTAGTCAGCAGTAAGAAGTTTCCCTGATTCCAATTTTTACCAATCACCTGCATAACCCTACTGCAAAAAGAATTCTTTAAACTGCCTCCCCCTAAATTGAGGTGGGTTTAATCTTGTCCCGGTATTAGAAAAGCTACCCAGTCCTAATTAACAGGGGTTTATCATAAGCTTCTGCTGAAATTGGTAAACTCTATTCACAAGTGGTAACATTAAGGGCGGACACAAACTTTTATACGCGTGTATAAAGAAACGGTCTCAGTAACCGTTAACACAAAAAATAACCGAAGTTTTTTCGCGGGTCTATACATTTTTCCGGTATCAGGAACCTAAATCAAAACAGAGGTTACAGGTAAAGTGTATTTTATGTTTAAAATAAACTTGTCGAAAAATAAACTATAAGCACTGCACGCAGCTGTCTTGCTGAAGGAATTTTATAAAAAATTACAATCAAACGAATATTAAAACGGTAATAATACGCACACATCTTATAAAGCAATATGTTTATCTTTCATTTTTTTAATGTCTGATTTCAACGACATAATAAATGCACAAATTATCACTTTAAATTTAAAATAGAATTTGAAAATTTAGAGCGCTAGTTTTGATTCAAATGGATGACAACAGTGTGATAACAAAAATATATTCACCAATTCTAATTGCATAGTGATAGTGAGCATTAAAAAAAATCGGATATTGAATCACAAACAAAAAATCATGTATAATGTTTTCTCTTCCTTTTTATTTCATTTCAATAATTTGTTTGAAAACACGGCAACACAACATAACCTAAAAGTTATTATAGTGTATCAGCTGTTCAATTAAATCAACTGATCGATACGAAATAATATAAAACAATTGATCTCTTACTATAACTACCAATATAAATTGTCACATCACGCATCACGCGACGCGCAAAATCCAACAAAACCAGTCCAAAAACATGATACATGTTAAAATCCTTTTATATAAAATTTATTTCTGAGGATCTGTTTGCACACCAAGAAGTACGATAACCTTCTCGTCTAAAAGTCTATCAGTAAGCCTTCAATAAATACAATAAAGATTTATGATGTCTTTATCACTGAACACTGTCAATTCAGAAAGAATTTACAAGAGTAATCAGGCTGAAGAATCAGCTGAAAACATTTATGACACGTGAGGCCTGGGACGCAGAGTCCATTTTGTTTTTATGTAACCCTGGGCAGTTCTAACTAAAATGCTCAATCTGGTTTTGATTCTTCCTTGAACTCTGGCACTTGGCCACCTGCTTCAAAAGTTCTTGGAAAGACACAACAAGAAACGTATAAAACAATTTGTTTTTAAAAAGTGAAACGAGGCTCAGATTTTACTTGTATTTGATTAGCTACTACAGCAATGTTTGACTGAGCGAAGCGATGTCCCTGTTTCAACTCGAACGTTCGGTTTGTGAGTTTGCTTTTTTATTACGCAGTTTTGGACAAACGCACTGACTGATTGTTTTGAAACTTGGAACAAAGATATATCGAATTAAGCTAAATGATATATTTTAAAAGTTTTTCTTATAACATTATGTTTCAAGATGGCGGCCTCTAATTTATCGGAGATGACTCTGCCCTGTGTTGGTCAAACGATTGGCCAATTTTTTATACATTTGGTACAAAGGTGCCCGAAAGTCTTACATGTACGATTGTTCCCCAAATATTTCCGTTTCAAGATAAAAGGCTTTCATCTAATGTTTTGAGTGTGGTTGCTAGTTATTTCCTGTTATACTGGCTGAACGGCAAAACCTGTTATAATGTTGACCATTTCATTGAGAAAGAGCATACAATTTCTACTAAAGTTTGTCCAATAAGGTTTGTTTAAAAACATATTACGCTTACCGGTTAGAAAATCTAAGAAGATTAGGAACTCTATCAAGCAGTGTTCTGTATATTAATTAAGAATATTTTATTTATTGAAACATTACAAAAAACGCAATGAAGAATGACTATGGTTTAGAAAGTACGCTAAATATAATTTCTGATTACGTAAAATAATAATAAATGAAATTTCATTTTTTTATAACAATGTAAACCCTTTTATATCTGTTTTTCTTTTAGTTTACGCCTTTATTAGTAAACTCTGTTGCTACTCTCTTGAAATATAAGGCTAGCAAACTTTAAAATTATTAACAATGTGTTTATATAGTCTGCGTAAATATGCCTAAGGTCCCTTGTTATGGTCTAGTACATTCTTGGTGGATTTTATTTCCCGAATTGCGGTCCAGTATTAATGAAATCCTCATTAAATACCAAACGTTCCTAAATGACTTCCCGATGTCTGTTTAATAAGTCCCGCATTCCGCGGTGGAAATTATTTGATGAACGATCCTTTAATTGAGAAAGCTGAATCAATTACCAACCGAATAAATTCTATCTGACGTTAGTTTAACCTACTCCTTATGTTTATACAAAAGTAAAATAATTAGACATTTATTTATATAACTCCTTTTCCTAGAGAATAATATATATATATATATATATATATATATATATATATATATATATGTGTGTTTGTGTTGGGAGAATAATTTTTAAAATGTACATAGCGAATTCTAGACCACAACAAGGACGAATTTGTTACCAATACATCGAAGCCCATCAATACGAACCAAAGATATACCAAATATACCAACAGACATAATAAACTGCTTCTATAAGCGTACATTTTAAAACCCGTATGGACTTATGCATCCAGCTCTGGGGATGCCCGAAAAAACAATAAACTTTATTCAGACATTTCAAAATAAAGTGCTTTGCAGTGTAGTGTATGAAACCTGGTATATTGTAAATGATAATTTAAATAGAGACCTGAAAATTGAATGTGTCAGGAATGTAATAAAAAACTGCAATGAAACACCTGCATAAACTTCAGCAGAATGACAATGTCGAGTTAAGAAGAATGGATGAGACTAGTGTAGTGTGGAGGTTGAAAATAACAAAACTAATTGATTTAGTTCAGTAGTGTTTAGTTTAAATATTTTTGGAAAATAACCACTGGGTTATAACCTTAAAATTGTTATTCATGTGAATGATAAATTACTAAATGTTTATATACAATAAGTTGTAATAAAAAAAAAACAAAGCCTTAAAACTCAAAGTAAAGGAGACGAAATTACTTCAACCAATTAATTAGTGCATGTTTTAATTTCATGAAAGGAAATATTTAATATTTCGTTTATGGTTCAGTGGCGGAAAAGGTTCCAAATGTGCTTCATTAATACAGAAATAATACTGATGAAGGTAATTAAAATTAATATAATTGTGAAAGAATTGTTTAGTAAAGATTTTTTGAACTCTGAAGACGTTCGTTTCATTCAACCCTCGGTAACGTAACAGCAAAGCGTTGTTTTCTCGTACAGTTCAGGTTGCATTTAATTTATGGCCCACATAAAACAAACATGGCGACAGTTTAGCCATTAAATCCAGAGACGCCATTAGGAAGTGTAAATTTATGGTCAAATGACGTAACTTCCGACGTCTAAATCTGATGTTATCAAAACAGCTGTTTTGGACGGCACGGATTTAAAATAAAATTTTTATTGTTCAAATTTGGCTGAGAAAATTTGAAAGTTTATTTTGTTTTTTTGATTTAATTTTAAATGTTTTAAATTTTCATGGTTGACTAAACTTGGAAAGCAAAAAAAAAAAATATACACGAAACAGCAAATAGTGAATTTAAATGTTGAACTTTACGGAGAAACATAATTTACTCAAATTTAATAGAACTAGACTGATTTTTTTATTTTTGATTAGTAAGCGAAACCTGTAGTTATGCCAGTTAGACAAATAAGGATAAAGCAGACTGCTTTAGCCACATCAATAACCAAGCCCATCTCAAAAAATAGATTAAACATATATTTTGTTTATAGTTTTTTAAAGATTTTCAAGATTTAGATTTTCAGAAACTATACATTTTAAAGTTTCTTGAGAAGACGGATTTTTTCAAGTTACACAATGGCGGTCCTTAAGTGTAACCAAACGAAAAAATCACCTAAAACAAAATATGTTGCGTGAGTTTTCAAAAAAAGAAGAAAATTGGTTAATTCCGTTGTTTTGATCATACTTACGTCGTCAGTACTGAAACCAGTTTAATAATTTTTTAAACTGTAATAAATCGTTTACACAGGAGATTATGTGAAAAAGTCGTATTTCCACAATAAATATACAAAAATATACTTTGACCGCCGTAAAATTTATAACACTTTTTTAGATATTCGATTTCATTAAAAAATATAACAAATTTATAGAATCGTTATCCAAGCATTAGTTACCAAAATCAACTTTTGAGTCACGTTTGCAATGCGAATTCGTGTGACTAAAATTACATTAGAAGCGAATTTTCTAAACGTGTCGTACAAGTTACAGCCCGGGTCAGGGTTTCACGATGAAGAAGTCATTTATCAATGGTAATTTACTAACAATAACTATTATTACCATAAATAATCTACCATAAACTTATTTTAAAGAAAACAATTGGCAATTACCCGGGGCGTATTCTACTCATGTCTTATTACGTAAATACCCTTGGTGCGGCATCGACTAGATAACCAAATTACCCTCTATAAAAGCGGCAACCTTACCCCCGCGTTACCCATTAGCGTCAGTGTTGGTTATGTTTAGTACGGGAATTAGACGCTATGTAGAGCTAGCGCTGGCGTAATGTCACCCAAACACAAGACTCGTTACGTAACTCGGGATTTATTGAAGCTAAATAACGCACAATTGTACAAGTATGTTCTAAATCATCTGTTTCGTAGGAACCATCTTATTAAACGTAAGGTAGGCATTGCAAAAGTTTGTTTTTTGATAAAAATACTGTGACATAAATAAACACACGAGTGCGTAACGGGTACAAATAGAACTTTTAGTAAACAAATGTAAGCAGATAAAAGTCTGTTTCAAATAAAAGTAATATTAATATAATGACGGATAATGTTTCTGTTTTTATTCTTTAAAAGGAGAATATTATGACTGATATTTGTCGTTGTAAGAAACATATTAATAAATTGTTTTTATTTGTGAATGCTAGAGGGTGCAAAGGAATACGATAAATTGCCCTTCCGTAGTTACACTACCGGAAAATATATACATATACTTCATCTAAATTAAAAAGAAATATTTTGGAATAATATTTATGAACTTGTCTAGAGACCAATAAGTTTGTTAAATATCGAAATATTTTCACTGAATTTATAATCATATTTATCAGAAATGTTTATAATAATTAAAAAAAAACATTATCGTCAAAATTCCTAGTAATTACTCAAACACTTGTATCTACATTAAACTGAAAACAAAATTTAATTTTTAAAAATACAGCAACTTTTTTCTTTAATTCGCTTTAAAATCTCAATAATTACTAGTTCTAATTACAATTTCAGGTAACTTAATTGCGTCACGCAGCTGTCTCGTTGATGGTTTCTAAACAATAATAAGAAAATAAAATCCCGTAAAGTAAATCAATAAAAAAACAGTTTACCTAGTTACCAGAATTTGTTACCCAGCAATACCCTTTCTAAATGACAGTCATTAAAATCATATACATTTATAACTCTTTAAAAAAATCTGATTTTACTCTTACCTGATTACTTCAAACGTATTTTAGTAGTCTTCAAAGACATTTGTTTTACTTCCATATTGGTTTGGATTAACACACAACATACTGACGTCAAATGAGAGGTTAACAAACAGTTTGCCTACATAATATTCTATACTGAACAGCTGATTGTTTAATTGTTGACATTATGCTTATATCAATATATTTCGATCTAATTCGAGTTAAGAAAAATCGATTCACACATAATAATAAGTCAGTATATAGAAGTTATTAGCCCAAGTAATAATATCAGTTTTTCAAATAATGGTATTAAGCATAACAGCAAATGTTAACACTTAGGTTACACCATCTTATATGGAGACCCAATCTGGTGGAACACATATTATTTTTAATCAGTCAAAAATGTATTGATTAGTAGATCCATACCTTGTCAAGGTGTCCGGGATGTCCTTGCGTACTGTACAGTCGCCGGTAATCACACACACACACACACAGATTGATTTATTGATTGATTGATTATTTATTGCCAGCGAAGTAAGGACCGTTAGGTACTCTCTTCAAATTGACTTCAGAAAAATAAAATAAAAAGAGGGAGAAAGAGAATAAAGGGAGTGATCATTAGTCGAAATATCTAAATATATTTTTTCTTCGATTATAAAGCTCTCTTTTCATTTTCTAACGAAGTATAAAAAAAGTTTTAAAATTTAGGAATGTCACTGCCACTAATCTACAGACTTTGACTGATTGAACTAAGAGCATGAACCAGTAAAATGGAATACAGTTAGCAGCGAAATGATTGTTGGATTTAGTTAAAATTCAGAGGGAAAAACCCAACTATCGCGTCGAACAGTGTGAACTTCAACTACATGCGGACACTTGAAAAATGAGCCAGGCGGTCTGTATAGTTATTTTTGTATTTTTGACAGTTATTGTATTTTGTTATTTTTGACAGTTAAAGTTGTCGGGCCTTTAGAACCGACCAGGCTGCATTTAACTGTTTAAGCAAGTAATGTTGATAACTGGATTTTTATCTGGATGGTTTTTGATAGGAGAGAAGCAACTTTAAGTAACAATATTGCGCACGGCATGTTTTTTTAAATACAAAAATTTAAATTAAAAGGAAAAAAATACGGCCATCATCGGATTTTTTTATCTAAGATTTACAAGTTATTAATTCATTATTTATTGATACAAACGTTTACTTTAAAAAATCTGTTTGAGCTGAAATAATTTTACTACTTCATCAAAATCGATAGTTCAAGTTCAGCTGCACAGGTCAGACACACAGATCAACGTTAATGCTGAGAAACATAAAATAATGCCATCAAGATGTTTATGATTCGGTCATAAGACTTCATGATTTTACGGCGTGGTCTCAATATAGTCTGAGCCATAAAATAAAAACTTGGCCATGCTTTATATCTTTGCTTGACATTACTGTTACGTGTACGACGTGTCAATCACGAAGTCGGTAATAAAATGGATATAACGCTTCCTTAATCGTGTTTTTGAACGGCGACGTGTGCTAACCTGATCCAAGTTGGCGCCGCCATTTAGAGTAGACATTACGTCATAAAAAGGAAGCTATTAAACATTAAAAAGCGTAACTTTTTCATCCAGTAATAACAGGTAATCAAAAATGAAACTGAATTACAAATTAAAACAGTAGGAAATATATTATACACTAATTTTAAAATAAAGTTAAAAAAATGGTATACATCGTTTAAAACTTCCTTACTTCCGATATCCATTATGCAGAGCGAGCTATCAAGCAAGAAATGGTGCAAGCATATTTTCTAAAACTTGATCATTAGTTTACCCTTCCAAAAAAAAGTTTGGGTCACTTAGAAAAAATTCGGTTCATCGGTATGGGAAAAATAAAATTCTACATAATTTTTTAACAACTCTTGATTAAATTATGATAATATTTTAAAAATACGGCTTGCGTTAGATCGAAAAAGATCAAAAACAAAACATGACCGCCGATAAAGGAGAGAAAACATTTGAAAAAGAGCATCGATAATTAGGAAATAATCAAGTTTTTTTTTATAAACGATTGGAAAAATTTGCATTTTAACTATTTACATGAATGTATATAAAATAACTAATTCTTATACGTATACTGAGAGAAAATTCACTCTGATTTAAATAAAAAAGTGAGGGAGACATAGAGACTAGAAAATGTAACAACAAACACCATTTGAAATACAAGGATTAAGTTTGACTTTATTCCGTAAACAGATCTGTTATGAAGGGTTTTATCGTTTAATGTGCTTTGAAGCAAAGCCTTTAATGAATCCTGATTGTATTAACCTACATTGCTTCTCGTGCGTTAATATCTCCTGACTTGAATTTAATCTGAGGCGGAATAAACTTTAGCGTAAACTTTAAATATTTATGAAGCCAAAAGCTATATGGACAGCTGCGACTATGGACAATTATTAGAAATTTAAAGACAGTAGCGCTCTGCTGCTCCTAGTTTTAAGCTACGGTTTCCTAAGAAAGCGGTGCCGTCATTTAGCGGTCGTAATGTAACAATAGTTGACGTTACTAAAATTTCAATGCAAAACAGGTGGTGTTGGGTCTCTGTAAAGCGTTGTCTGTGAGTATAATGTCAATTAGCGGTGCCGTCATTTCCGTTATAGCGGTGACCGTTACATGGTTTTACTGTTTACTGTGACAGTTTTAAAATTTTAAAAATGAGATCAAACTTAATTTGTTCCAGCAAAGTTGACGACATTATTGATTTTGTAAGAAATATTAAAGTCTTAAATAATGCAAAGACCAAAGACTTTTGAAAACCCAGTTAAAACAAATTCCGTAGAATAATATCGGGACTAAATTTGAACAACTGGCTCAAAATATTTCCCCCGCAATATGTTCAGTTTGTCATATTGGATCACTACTCCCGTTGTCCGCCATTTTGAAGTTTAGATCTCTGTGTGCCGTTCTTATGATTGTTTTCTAACGTGCTTTGAATAGCGTCAAATAATTGCCTAGATAACGGCACCGATTTCCTTAGAAAACCGTTGCTTTTCTGTGCAGAGAGGGTTGTTAAGGTGCAACAGCTATGGATTAAAGCAGTAATTCTTGATTGGTTACTTAATATCCATTGCCCCTTTGAGAAGCACATTTAGTGTAGCTTATTTTTGTCATTTATTTGTAGAACGTATGTATTTTATTTTTAGAGAGACAAATATTTCTCTAAACAGGAAGTATTGAAAGTATAAACATTTCGGAATCTGGAAAGGAAAAAAGTATACGTGTAGAACTCGGGGAATTACCGACAAAAGCGACACTTTTGTTAATGATATTTTTGCAAATATATAATTTAGTTTGAAGATATTTTTACAAATGTCTTGTTTTGTTTAAATAAATAAATACGTGAACCTAGCTTAGATATTACTTACTGTAGTTATAGTAAAAGATCAGTTGTTTTATATTAATTCGTAACGATCAGCTGATTTCATTGAACAGCGGATAGGATATAATAAGTATCAAGTTATGGTGCTAAAAACTAGCAATATTAACAACAATTATTATAAGTTTATATTAATTTCGAATGCATTATAAACGCTTATAACATGCAGGTGTTCTTCAGCTAATGAAAAATAACGGAACGAAAGCAACACAACGTTTTCAAAGCTTCGATTAAAAAACAATTGGTTTCATTTACTTTAGAGAATTACTGTATTTCTATATTTTTCGAAGTACTTAAAAATGTTAATGAAACAATAACACGTTTGAATATTTCTATAACTATTTTATTTGAGTCTTGCCAACCAAGGTGTTAGTCGTTACAGCATTGTCAAGGCAACTAAACATTCACTCTGTTAATGTTCTAACGAGTCTTGTTTGGCAAGACTCAATTAAGAAACGTTGTGTAAATTATACAAACGCATTATTTTTTCATTAATACAATGATTGTCCACCAAGTACCAATGGATTTTAGTATAAATAATTAATGTAAGAGTTTAAAAATTATATATATCTGCTTTTTTCTTTTAATTACAACTAAAGAAGTATTTTTATTGAATACCATCTGTATTTATAGACTATATTGTATTAAAAATTTAAAGTTTGTCAGACTTTTGTGATCGTAACCACTGAATATAAACGGACTATAAGTACAGCTATTATTATAAAAAGCGCCCTCAATTGCCCTTAAGTCTAAATAATTGGTTTACCTGCCGCTATGATAGCTGTAAGCTGAAAGGACATGGGATGGAGACATTTGATAAAGTAGAGTGTTGTTTTCCATTTAACTCATGTTGAACATTCTGCTAGAAGATGCGCTCACAAGGCCCTCAAAAGAGTTATCATTCTAGTACGTTTATGTAATAACGTATGGAGCAGCTGGCTCCTTCAAGTGGTTCGCAGGTAATCTTTCGGTACTTGCTTGTCACCTTAATTCTTAAGCATAAGTTAATTCTCAGTTTAAAAAAGTTACATTTAGTCACACCCTAGAACATACAAGCTTACACTAATAAGGTTAACGTAGCATCATAAATAAACACAGATTCGGTCAATAATTAAAATTACCTTTGAAAATCGAATCTTTAAGAAGTTGGTAGAGACGTAAATGACTGACTCAATGAAAGCAGACGAACACGTAAGGAACTTTGTGCGTACCCCGCCCCTAGTGTTATCACTGGTGAGTAGGGTTTACAAATTTCAGCAGAAGCTTAAGATAAATCCCTGTTAATTAGGACGGGGTAGCCTTCCTAATACCGAGGACAAGATTAAACCCACCCCATCTATAGGGGAGGGGATCAAAATGTTCTTTTCGATGAGGGAATAGTATTTGGTTTTGATATTACATTTTAGTTAATATACGTGATTGAGCTCAATTTTGATTTAACATTCTGTACGTCAAAGCAAGTTTAATCAGACTTTCGTTCAGGTTTCATTTTCTAGTGCCATTCGACAAAGGCGTGGCATAAATTGGAATAAATATGACGGAAAAAGTAATCTTTTACAACTTCGTTTAACTAGAATAGGCAATAATAAAAATTAGGTAAAAAAAATTATAAAGAGCATTAGCTTTACAAATTTGAAATAATAAAATTTACTGTTCAAGAAGAACGTAACAGAAAACAGAAACACTAAGTAAATAAGTTTTATTTCAAATTTCCTACAATGATGCTGCGAATGATCAAAATGTAAACAAAGGACAATCCTAATTTAAGAAATTATGATATTTTTCAGTTTTATTTCACAACTCCTAAATCGAGAGTGATCGTAAACTAAAGTTTAGTTTAATAAAATTGACAAAATATAATCAATATCGTTACAGCTGATTATGAGAAAACCAATTTTGAACAGTCCAATGAGAAAGTCAATTTTTAAAAAGAACTTCAAAACATTTTTTTAAATTTTAAAATGCTTTTGCGATATGGAATAACGAGATCTAAGTCACAAATGGACAAAGTGGTAAGAAAAAAAATAAGTCAGAGTACATAAAACAGAATAAATCCATTTCTGAAAAATAACTAAACTTTCTTTATACTTCGTATTGTATGAAAGAAAACAATATTTTGTCTTAATTCAATCCGAAAGGAAATACACATTCATATATCTCCCCCACATCTCTTTCATATGACTATGATAATCTTAACGTTTCAGCAAACTTTCAAAAGTTATAATCAAAAAACAAGGAATACTTGTAACTTTTTAATCCTTTTTATACGTTATAGTTTTGTGAAATTTCCAATATACCATATACTTTTTGATTAGGTTAATAATTAAAAAAAATCGTTTTTAAAAATAAAATATTTGAAAGAGTTATTTATACAGTAATGTTTATATTACAGTAGTCAGACACTACATGTATGAATATAATGACTTTCATAGACTTGAATTCATAGTTTATTTAAATCATTATACCATTATAGACTATAAAGTACTTTTGTCGAAAGTGAATAATCTCAAAGGAATCAATATTTTTTTAAAAATCAAAGAGAAGAAATGTGGGCTACTTTTACTTAAACAAAAATTGGAGAAGACTTTTTTTGTAGTAAATTATACATAGGTCTAATACTAAAACACCTTTATGTTTGAACACACAATGAACATAAAAATAACATAATTCAAGGTCTCTAATCGGAATTCATAAGTATGAAAAATAGTTATATCTGCTAAACTAAACCATATGTTTTTATCCATTATTTTTCCGATATTCAGTAGGTCACCAACTTCCAATCTCATTTTCGTTTTACTTTTATTGGCAACATTAAAACCATCCTTAAAGTAAGCGCTTCAATGTGTTTTTTATTTCAACATCTGTTTGCTATCATTTACGTTGCCCGTATTCAGACCTTATGTACATGTTGTATGTTGAAAACGATTCGCGAATTTTAATAAGTTCGCTTCAAAGAAAGCGTTATTTCGCGGCGCAAACCTTGATGTTTGCGCGGAAAACGAGGCAGTCTTTACGTTAAGCAAACATGTAAAGTCAAGTTCTATCGCTTCCATGAAAGATAAACACTAAGGTTATTACTTGCCATAGGCTTCCGTCTGTTTTAAATATCTTAAGGACAACTGAACGGGTTTTGAAGTAGTATATTTTCTGAAATTTAGGAAGTATTTCCTAGTAGGGAGATGCACGGAGAAGAAAAGCAGACATTGATTAAATCTAGTTCGAGGAAAACGTGAAAACATGTCAGTTAGCCACTGTTCTACCGTACCGGAGGCGTACTCAAAGCGACTGCTTTAGGTCATGTAGTTAGCTGGCTTATGTTAGTGTTTGTACACATAAAAGGCAGAGTTCGAAACAATATTTATAAAAAAATAATCAGCAAGTGATAATGTCTAACGTTTGTTTATGAAGCACACATTGCACGGTAAATGTTTGCGACAATATTTTGGCACCAGAGAACATAATATCATGTTAAACTCATTTCGGCAATTTATATAAGCAAAAACATAATGAAAAAGAGTAAAAAAATACCAGTCAAGCAAATCATAACGTAAATCTGTATTGTCGATTATTTGTACTTACATCACATTGAACAATAACCATACTGTATCCTGCTGCTATGTTTACAGCATACTTTAAGAGTTTTTCATTGGGTGACATAAAATTGCTTTCTTCCCCAAATACCTCTCACAAACTAAATAACTAGTAGTTTAAAGAACAGTGGAGCTCGCCTTATGTTCCTCATTAATACACAGCGCTCCACGACAGCGCTCGTAATATATTACGCCCATTTAAACGGTAAGCGTAATAGTTACGAAAAGTATTATGGGATGAAAATTATTAGAACTTTTATGCGGTTTCTCCATGATGCGGTTGAAATTATGATAGGTTTTGCCATTCAGCCAATATTACAGGAAAAAACCGGCAATTACACTCACAACGTTAAATCACAGTTAGCCATCTTGAAACGAAAAAGAAAATCTTTCACGTACTTCATTTTGGTTTTATAAAAGTTATCTTTCAAAATAATCGGTCAATATGTTTGACTAAAACTGCGTACGTTCCTTGTAAATTAATGATCGTCATCTTTAAATGGAAATAAATGGGAAAAATCTTACACATACGTCATTCGGGTTGTGTACTTCTATAAAATATTTCAAAACACTCGGTCAATGCGTTTGGGTAAAACAGCGTAACAAACGAACAAACTTACAAACCAAATAGAACGGTAGAGTTGAAAAGAAACATCGCTTCGTTCGGTCAAAGGAACACTGACTTGCTGGAAAAACATTTTCGTTTTTTTTACACACAACATTGAAAAAAATATAAATATATTAAAAAATGAATAGTTCTGAGCTGAACTGAAACGAATTCTAAAAGCAATAAGCTTATCTGTGCAAGGTTGAAATATATGGTTGCAGAGAAGGATATTTGTTAAACTATAAATCAATTTTGATTACATTTTGTATGTAGGTCATATTTACATTTATTTTAGGACCATTTTGTAATTTTTCACAAATTTTTGAAATGCTACTTTGTGTTATATATTTTAAAAAATGTTAGAAATCAAATTCGTCTCCATTGATTTGTTTAAATATAATGCAGTGGTCCATAAAAAACAAAAACCAAACGTATGGTCATTGCATAAAAAAATCCGTTATGAATGCTATAGAAAAGATTAAAAATGAGCCTAATTGTTCTAATTAAGTTCATTAGATTTGCATTAAATTTGTAGTCATATCAAGACACATAACGTAAGTCATTTAATGAAATTTTAAATAATAGAAATTTATGGTACAGAGTATGTAGAAAAAAACAGTTGTAGGGTTCGTTTTGTTTTTTATTTATATATTTGTTTAATTTAAATTATCATACCAGTGACAGTACTTCAGTTAAATTCTTTACAAGCCTATTTTAACAGAATTTGAGCAAAATATGATAAATGGATTTTGAGAAATTTAGCCTATGACAGTAGCTACAGAACCAAATATTTTGGAAATATAACTGCATTTTCTAAATGTTGTATGTTGTTTTTAGATACCATTAACAATACACCTTTATTAACATAATTTTACTAATAATAAAGATAAACTAATTTCTCTTACTTAACTTTCGCTTGGAGTTTTCCAATACGCAGTTAGAGTGGCCCTCTTATCACAAACACGCTTGAAACTAAACCACAGAGCACTGCATTTACTTTCCGCGAAAGTAACCGATACCATCCCACTTTCGTAACGTTAGGTTTTTAATAACGCAAGATTTTTTCCTATCATATTTTTATGTATTATAAAACTTGTTTCAAAATATTATTTTACTGAAAAATAATTATGTTTCGTGCACTATGTTTTTCTGTTTTTTACTGTTAATTTTAGTACACCAATATTTTCTTTGCTTCGTATTATATTTTTATAGTTTTGTTTATATTTATGAGTAATTTACAGAATATTCTGTGACTTTATTTGAATATTTTATGGAATTGTTCCTAGCTTAGAAATAAATATAAACAGGCATTCATTTCCTGAAAACCAGCTCAGTATCCTGTCTGTCTCTTTGTGTTACTCAATTCGAAAACGCGAACATTTAAACTTTGAACTAATTTAAGTCGAACTCTATCTATGGGCATGCTAGAATCACAGACAAGATCTTTGACCCAATCTTGATGATGGGGACTTATCAGATGGTTAAACAGCATATTATATCTAGACCCTTTGATGTCAACTTGGTCTTTGAGGGGAGAGATCGTGTGTTGGAAAAACCTGGAGACATAGTATGGTATACAGATGGCTCCAAGACAAAAGTCAGGCACTGGTGTCTGGGGTGTAGGGTATGAGACCAGAGTTAAAGAAAGTAATTACCCTGGGACAGCATACAACAGTATTTCAGGCTGAAGTGATGGCCATTAATGACTGTGTTCGGGAGACCTTGGATCGGAGCTTCAAAAAGGCACGTATTCATATTCATACCGATAGTCAGGCAGCAATAAAAGCACTTGCGGGTCCTAAAATACAGTCCAAGCTGGTCTGGGAGTGTAGGAAGAACCTTGACATTCTGTCCCGGGATAACCGGGTAACTCTTCACTGGGTTCCGGAGCATAAGGGAGTTGAGGGTAATGAGGAGGCAGACCGACTGGCTGAACTTGGATCTGCATCTGAGTTTATCGGACATGAGCCGGCTTTAGGGATTTCTCTATCGTTGGCCAGGTCCGCTATTAATGGTGGATTACATGTCAACACCAGGTAAAATAGGACAACCTTCATGGGCATTCTCATAGTAAACGTCTCTTAAGCAAAGATCCTTATGGAGGAATCAAAGGGGCAGCAGATGTCCTGGGCAGAGCATAACTCAGGAGGATCATGGGGCTCATAACAGGGCACTGTAGTCTGAGGGTGCACATGAACAGGATAGGTGTGTACCACGGAGAAACCGTGTGTAGATTGTGCAGGAAGGAGGAGGAAACTGCAGGTCACATAATTTATGATTGTGAGACTCTTGCTAGTAGGAGGCTAGGGGTTTTTGGTTTCCAAGACCCTAGGGATCTTCAGTAGTGTGAGCTAGTCAGTGGGTTGTTGGAATTTCTTTGGGGCACCAATCTGCTGAACTAGGTATTTTAAGAGTTGCACAATAGGTCAGATGATCGCAGTGCCTGGGATTAAACAAATCCCTTCCTCTAGAATATAATCTAATCTAAGTCGAAAATTGTATTTTAGTAAATTTCATTAACACAATAAAACATGTTTTTCAAATCCAATAAAAAATAATGGAATTGTTGCAATTTTCGTCTGACTGGGCGTAAAACACATTTATTTTATATTTGTTATTTTTTAAGGGTTGATTTGTTTAATTTTTTGTTTCACTTTTAACAACATTTTAATTGCAACTCTAATAACTTGGTTTATTTTATTATTAAAATTTGTTTTACTCAATAAAGTTATAAATTGTTTATATTATTTCCGTACAGGTGTTTTATTTTAAAAATTAATTTAAATTACTCCACAATATTCGCGACCCATTAGGAAACTATTTTATATAGAAAAGGTTCTAAAATAATTTGTGTACTTCTAAAAACTTGTCTTTTTCGTTTAGTTTCTATTTCAAATGTTCAGTAATTAAGGAACCAACCGTTCAAGCGCCACTGATTGTACGATTTCCAATTTGGAAGGCTAATATTTGAGTAAGCATTAATTCAGTCAGCTGTTACAGTGTAATTAGGTACAAACATCGGCTCTTATACAACGGTAAGTTAATATTTACCCAGGAAATAACCAGACAGCACGGCTAGGGAATACAGTAGCAGAGGGGGTTGTTTATCCCTTACCCAATTGTGTGCTATTAAACAATAAGTACGGAAAGAATACGCAGGAGGATCAACTATCAGTAGAAATACTATGAAAGGCTATGACCACACTTATTTTTATTACAAAAAGACATACATTAGGTACTAAAAAATAACATTACATCATAAAAAATATATTTTAAACAAATACAAATATTATATGTTCTTGTTACATTTCCACTAAAAATACATTGTACTACAGTTGAAATACACATCATGTCAACTTAATTAAGCTTGTCTTCTTTATTTGTTTCATCCAACTTTGGGGTACACTAAATAAATCACTTTTTAATGTTCTGTGCCTTTCTTGTAGCCCAGAACACTCGTTGTGATCTTGCTTTTCTTTCTTCGTCAGAGATACGTCGGCTTCTATTATGTAGCTTTTCTAAGAATATTTCCAGGCGTTTAAGGTTAAATATTTGTTTTGAGTTTTCACGTAAACGTGTTTGGTTAGATATTAAAACGGTAAATGTGTGTTGAGGCTAGTCTGCACAGATTTGTTCAATTTTAAAAATTTCAAAATAATCGCATGGTGGTACGTCTCTGCGTATCGCTAGGACAGGCCGAATTAGATGAAATTTTGCATTTAATAATTTCGAATGCATAATGTTTTTTTAAAATTTTAAACGGATTTTTTGGGGCAATACAGTGATTTCTATATTATCTCGTCTCTTTAGTAGTGTGTTTTTGCAAAAGGAATATAAAAGAGGAAAATACATTATTTTTTTCAATGCAAATTTTGTAATGCAAGTAAGTAGGAAAATCTTATACTTTCATGCTCTGGCTTTATACAAGGTGTAACATATTGCAAAACAATCGGTAAATGCTTTGGTCAAAACTGAGTAACAAACAAACAAACCAAATGGTCGAGTTGAAACAGAGAGCTCGCTTCGCTCGGTCAACTACAATTTTTCAATCAAGAAAAATTATTTTTTTTTTAATAATTTATCCTAAATGTTCGTAAAATGATATATTTCATAATAAAAAAAGTTGATGTTTTAAACGGCGACTTATTTAAAGCGTTGTTGCATATCTCGAGTAAGTTCAGTATAGAAGAAGACATGTGTTATAAGATATGAATAAACTTTAACATTATCACTTCCTAACTTCATTACAGCAAACTAAAATTTCCGTTAGACTCCATTTTGAAATTCAGAGAACCTGATTCTAAGCCGTAAGATCGGATTAGGACGTGATCCTTTGTTTTTGCGCCGCGGCACGTAGCTGAGAAATATTTGTTTGGGGTAGACAGGAGGGGCTGAAGTGGATAGTAAACACACTACTTCGTTACAGAAATGTTGATAGTGGAAAGTTGTATCTTTTAAGTTAAAAACTACAGTAAGCCAGTAATTTTATAACATCCAATATTTTTGAGGTTATGTAAGGTAGTTATTGTTTATTCTGAATATTTTTCTTGTTAGGTATGACAGTTTGTTTAGTCTTCAGCAATATGCACAGCTACATAAACATGCAGATATTGAAGAGGACACCATTCTTTTGTTTTCATTAGATCACTTGAAAATTTGTGTGGGGCCTACTTCATGTTTATTAAAATTTCAGGATTGATCTTTCACAATCACCATTTGCCTACATAGAGTATTTTTTCTTAAAATATGTCCTTTACAAATAAATAATAATTTCATTGTTGGTTAAACAAAAATGTTTTATATTTTCACAAAAAGTGTATTTTATCGTCATCATTATTTTCTATTACGAAATACATTGACTGTCAGCCATTTTGTTTTGTAAAGAATTCAAATTGGAAAGTGTAACTTGTGTTTGCTTTGTAGTTGCCACCACAAAGACTTTTGTCAAATTAAAGAAGCATCAGTCAATGTTATAAATAGCAAGCTCGTAGTGGGAAGTGGTGGTCGGTTTAAATATGTCGGCCAATTATTGGCACAATCGAAGCGAGAGAGAACTGTGTTTGTAATAACAGAGTAAACCGAGCTGTACGTCTACGATCACAGCTAATTTGTTTATCTTTACTATTTGTACAACAAATTTATTTATATTTAACATTTTATTATATAACGTTTTTAGGTTAAAATAACATGTAACTAAATAAATGTAACTTCATAATCATAATAAATGTTTATTCAGCTTAAATGTAAATGTATAAATGTAACTTGACGTAATATTCTCAGCGATTCATTGGAATACGTCGATAATAATATCAGAAATCTTCCTAAAATCTGTCCATCGATATTTGTCAAGCTTTGGTTATAAATGAAGACTAATTATACTAGTAATTCAAAAACAATTAGACCTCGTAGTATATTCTTAATTACACAGATCGTTCCTTAACGACTCAACCAATTTAACCGGTAACTGTAATATTCATGAACAATGTTAAATGGATTAATTGAAGAACTTTATTGTTAATTTTATACAAGGTATCTACGAACAAAATTTGAAAACAATCGGTCAACGAGTTTGGCTATAACTGCGTAACAAACAAACACACAAACCAAATGCCCATGAGCATAGTTTCTCTTGTTCAACAAGTCCTGAAGGTTTCCAGTTAAATTTTTGTTTTGGTACAAAGTACTACAATTGAAAAAAATAAAATCTACTTTCCAATTGTCATCAAAATTACTCTTTTTTATATACAGTCTGACATGATGAAAGATCCACTTTTATTGATTATGAAGACTTGAAAACGGATTTATCCATTAAGATCTCAACATAATTTTTGTTCACAATCGAAATATTTTCTACATATTTCTTATAGTTAAAAAAACACTATAGAGTCACTGTTAAAAGGAATCAATTTTATTATCTTGCTGGTTATTAAAAAATACAACCAGTTGAATATGATTGGCAAATTAAACATTCTGAATTTAATTGATATTTTGTTTTTGTTTTTGATATTTAATAATATTTTAAAAATATTATTTTAAAAATTAATTTCAACTGTTTACTCGTCGACAGAGGGAATAGGTTGCCTGGTTACACAAATTTCGTAGACGAAAAAAATTTAATCCTTACTTCTAGACTATATTTTTTTGTTAAATGCACAAAGATAATAATTATTGAAGAAAATGACTACTGTAATTGTTTTAATACAAGCTTTATTTGCCAAACTATCACCACTCTGGACCCCGCAGGGGGATGCAAACTAGCTGCACATATTGAGAGGATTTAGATGTCCCTCGCAGTATCCAAGTCTAACAAACACTTACAACATTACACTTACGACTTTAACACTTTACACTCACACTTACATTTAAGGAGGCGATAATAGCCTCAATGTGTTTTTCGCCTTAAAATTAAAAAAACATCAACACTCTGAATATTTTTTTAACAATTTCTGATAATTATATTCTTCAAACAATTTGAAACTATTCAAGATTTTAAAACCGTTTCTAAATGCACTGGTTTTCATTAAGGAAAATACAGGAAGTGTTGTTCGTGATTACATGAACACAAATAAAAGTTTCAGCGAAAACAAACCTATATACATAACATTTCATGTTTCCTAAAACTCTTGTGTTGATTGAATTTAAATGAGGCACCGCACAAAAACTTCAATTTTTATAGCTATATACCAAATATATATATAAATAAATATTTATTGTATCAAAACACATTTTTAAGTATTATTTATATGTTTTACTACTGACACAATTTCTGAAATCAAGAACAAACCCAATGGAGGTATGCATATATTTTCTTGATTTAGGACTCTTTTACTTGTTTTTTTAATAGCACTCTTTTACAAAATTTTAAAGAAAAATTTGAATTTAAATTTTGAGGATTTTGCATTGTGGTTTAAACTTTGTTTTCAGTAAACTCAGATTATATAGGGTGTACGTTGTTTTGACTGTTTTCTTAAAAATTGTGCGTTTATTTGAAAGAAAAACTGGCATGTATGTTTTATATATATAAATATTTTGGTACATAATGTTCATCAAAATTCTCAATATACAAATACAGAATACAGGAAAATGGGTGTAACATAGGCCGTTCATTCTTGCTAAAATTTGAATCGAGATATTCACTCTCCCTTGTAGCCTTAAGCAATGTTTTAATATTTACATTGGATAAGGGCTCACGTCTTAACTGTACAAATGTTTATTCAGCTTAAAGACACGCAACTGTACAGCAATACACTCTGCAAACATGGCGTTAGTGGTGTTCAAGTATCGTCGATACTTTTAGTACAACCGATGATATACATAACCCTAGCTTTATTCTCGGTCGCCGTATTCTAATTTCAAAATACAGTAGGCTATCAAATACAAAACGCAACCAATTGTAATATCTTTATTCCAACAAATATATCGTTAAAAGAAAAATGTGTTCGTTTTCTAACTAATAAGTTTTATCAAAGAATTTAGTTACCACAGCTGACCACAACTTACGTCAAACTGTAACCAGCCATATCGATTTTCGTTTTCAAAAACTGACAGTTAAATAGAAAAATTCGTAATAACCTATTTCGGACAAAATGCCCGCGAAGATAAAGGCAGTTCTGGTGAGCTTCATTAAAAAATTATTATTGGGCTATAAGAGATATGTGATACAGTTTATAGCAAACCGTTTGATAGTATTCGATTATGACACTTTTAATTTATAAATTTTCCCCAAAAAATAAACATTTAAAGTTCTACTAAATTAATTCTACTCATTTACGGGGTAATTCCTGTTATGGCACACATCGTGTCTAACTATTTCTTATAATACAAATTGACAATACATTTTTATGTATTACTGACGCTACTATTTCCAAGAGACCGTTTTTTCATTCTTTACAAGACAAAAATTAAAACTTATCTAAAATATCATACTTACTTAACCTAACTTCTACACCTCATTTTACACTTAAAAAAATATTTTAAATTTTTTTCATCAATATCACTATAAATTCTCATGCATTGCAATCAGCTACTGTTTTTTTGAAATAATACTTAACTTACTTGGATAGCCATTAACACCTGGACGCTGTAAAAGTGATTTCTTAATTTAATTTTATTAGGCAATGTTTTATGAACATTGCACTATGATAGCTATGCTTAACCGTGTAGTTTGAAATGATGTTACTTGGGCTACAATCTGAGTATCGATAAAATAACAGTCCTGGACAAGAATATTTTGTTGAAAGTCAAGTTTGAGTAGAAAAGAAAGGATTCCAACTATGAATTACAGAAAAATTAATTCTGATATCATTCTACACTATTGGTGTATACTTATGGAGTAAATGTGTTTTGAAGAGAAATTTTCAATGTTAGATTTTGGCGAGAGGATTGAATAGAAAAAAAGTCTGGCGAACGGAAGAATATAATGGAAATATGGAACAAACGAATTTCGTCTCTCTCTTTATGTCTTTCTTTTTCTTCCTCCTTTTATATAACAGTACACAAGTATTATACGAAAACGTTGTTATGCTTTGATTTCGTTATTTTTCCTTAGTTGAAGAACACGTGCATGTTGCAATTGTTTGTAATACATTCGAAATTAATATAAACGTTTATAAGAATTGTTGTTAATATTTCAAGTTTTTTAACAACATAACCTGAAACTTATCATAGCCTGTCAACTGTTCAATGAAATTAGCTGATCGTTACGAATTAATATAAAACAATTGATCTTTTACTACAACTACAGAAAATAATATTTAAGCTAGATTTATGTATTTATTTACCTAAACAAAACAAGATATTTTTAAACATATCTTCAAACTAATTACATATTTAGCAAATGTATCATTAACGACAACTTTGCTTCTGTCAGTAAGTCCCCGAGTTCCACACGTGTACTTTTTTTAAAATAACTATTATTATAATGGCGAACAAGTCTCTCTTATGAACACACTATCTCATTACAATTCAGTCTCCACGTTAGGTATACTGGGCAACGCGTTTGTCCGATAGGAATCTAGCAATCAAACGCATGAGGACAACTGCCTTCATTATCAACGCAATGGAAGTTCTGTTCCTTATAATTTGCTCAAGGTAGTGATAGAAAAATTTTTAGAGGTTAAGTAGCCTCCAGAAACTGCAAGCAAGTGGTCTATTTTGTCTCTTGGGTACTTTACCAGACTGGTTCACTCAATGAATACTGAACATTCCACTGACAATCTAATCCTGCTGGAAAGTCAAAGAGCCATCACCTGTCTTTGTTGCCATAGATATACACAATGGAAAATCAACTTGTGAGTACTGCATTAATGTTATGAAATATTGATTGCATTTTACGATTCTCTTGTTGACATATTAGCGACATTTGAAATAACCTTTGTCAGATACTATGGCAGTGTAATTATTGACAGGACACGTGAGGATAAAGTGAAACAACAAAATAGAAGAGTCCAGGATACAAACAAACAAAGGACGATATGGCGCAGTAAATGTTTACTTGCTTTGATGCACCTCGTGTTTTCAGTGCTCTTGTATCACAACGAGAGGTTATAGGATTTTTCTACACTGCAAACAATATTGTTCAGTGAAATATAAAACTGAAACTGATATTGTTCAATATTATTTCATCTGTGTACATTTCATCGAAATGTGACGTTTGCAGAACAAGTTCCAGTTGCTGCTTTGATATAAAAATGCAAACGTTAATGGATAACTGATTTTATTTTATTACATGATGAAAGAGTACAAGAAATTATTTACATTCGATTATTTTCCCAAAAGAAACACCGTTTTAGAAACTATCGACAAAATAAAAGCAGAAAATTATTTTAATTTCTTTCCAAATACATTATGTATTAAAATCTAAAGAGTAGTTTTTTGAACAACCTACTGGTAATTGCTCCATAAAATTCGAACTCTCTCGTTATTTATATTATGTATATTCTAATATACTTGCTTGGAAAAATACAATGTTAGTTGTAAATAATTCTGAACATGTAGATAAAAAATTGGCTAACACTCCAACAGAAAAAGAATTTATTGTTTGGAGTATTAAATTTCAGATATCACAATATTCCACAAACTTCTTTCACAGCCTGTATGCGCATTTTGACACGTTTTTCAATATTAACACATTTAAGTCATTTTGAAATCTATAGAAACGTCGAAAGTAAGGATTAGAAGCAAATGCATTGTTTCCAAATTGTATCGTGATGTTGATATCACGATCAAATTTGTGATATTGAAATTCTTCATGGTAAGGGATGTAAAAGGAATAAATATATACTGTCCTCTTATGTCCTCTTATTTCTAAGACACATAAGCGTAACATCCTCTTATGTCTAAACGGTAATTTATAAAACGTAGTAGGCCATAAACATAAAAGAAAGGCCAAATACAGAAAATACTTAAAGATTATTAAGTTTTCAAAATATTAATAATATATTCTGTCCAAAGTATGCGGTAATTTTAGTTATATAAAGAAACAAATAACCCAGGAAAACTATTCTGGTCTCTTTTACTAGGAAGAGGATCACCCCGTATTTTGAGCTCTTTGGGAAGACAATCTCTTTTGCGAACGAGGTTTGGTGTTGGACACCAAACCTTTTGCACACGATGTTTGGTGTGCTATAATATTGTAGTGTAGTGGACTAAGGCCGAATAGAAGGGGGTCAGAGAATCTCAGACTAATTCAGAGGTTGTGCATTACCGGTTCTATGAACACAACGACACAGCGGCTACGGGGACAGTTTAAAGCATGCTAGAATCATAGAATATATCAGTGGCTCGGTTATAATGATGGGAACTGATCAGATAGTCAAAATACACGTGGTTTCTGGAACCTTTGGGGTCAAATTGACATTTGAGAGGGAAAACGTATGTTGGAAAACTTGAGAAACTTAGTGTAGTATACATATGGTTTCAAGGCAGACAGATATTTGTAACTGTGTATTGCCTTAGACCTGATTAACAGAAAGTTATTAATCTGGATCAGCATGCAACGGTACTCTAGGCTGAAGTAATGTCCATTAATGACTGTGTTAGGGAGAATTTGAAGGGATCTTTAAGAAGGCTCGTATTCATATCTATACCGATAGTCTGGCAGCGATTAAAGCTCTTGTAGGTGTTACAATTCGATCCAAGCTGGTCTGGTAGGTCGAGAGAACCTCAGTGCTCTGTCCCAGTGCTCTTCACTGGGTTCCGGGGCATAAGAAGATTGAGCGTAATGAGGAAGCAGACCGACTGGATGGACTGATATCTGAACTTGAGTTTATAGGATCCTTGACAGCTTTAGGGATTCTCTGTCGTTGACTAAGGCTGATGGATTAACAAACAGCACTAGGTAAGATGGGCTTAATTGGCATTCCCATAGCAAGCGCCTCTCAAGCAAGGTTTGTTATGGAGGGCTTGAAGGGGAGTCGTCTTGGGCATAACACAACTCAGGAAGATCATGAGGCTCGTTACAGGACATTGTGGTCTGAAGATGAAAATGAACAGGATAGGTATGTACCACAAGAAACAGTGCATAGGTTGTACAGGAATGCGGAACAAACTGCAGGACACATAATGACTCTGAGGCTCTTGCTAGCAGGAGGCTGAGTGTTTGATTTTCAGGACCCTAGGAGCCTCCAGCAGGATGAGATAGTGAGTTGATTGTTGGAACTTACAAAAGGCACCAATTTGCTTAACTAGCATTAAAGAGGTTTAATTGCACAATAGGTCAGTCGACCGTAGTGCCTGGAGTTGTATAATCCCTTTCTCTAGTTTGAATCTACTCTAACCTAATATAAATAAAGAAATAACTAATGACAAGTTGATTTTTTTTTAATAAAGTGAAATATTCCTGAAAAAACGCACAAAATTTGATCATTATTTATTCTCAAAACTTAAAAAATACTGGGAAAATATTTTTTTCTCACTTTTTTCGATATTTTAAAATATTTCGCTCAAATATATAGCGACTATGTAATCATAACTCAGGTCTGGGAGCTATCAAAAAAGTGAAAATCGGATTGTTAGTTTTCATAAAATTTTGTTATATACGAAGTTTCTTATATACGAAGTTAGTGAAGTAAATTTTAAATATAAAAAATTATGGCTGGTGAATAAAAAATTTAAATACTACTTATAGCCATCGTTTTTAAAATGTTCTTATTAATTTTATTATTTAAAGAACTTTTATTTAATATTTTATAGGTGAACGTTCTAGGAGCATTAAATTCATAATATTTAACCCAAATTTCCACAAAAACATGAGGAATATTTTTGGAAAATAGCAAAATTATATTTCTTTATCGATCTTCAGGACAAAATAATTTAATGTAAGATAATTTTGTTTAAAGTATTTCACCTTTTGTTATAATAATTTAGGATTCAAATTAAAAGATACATTTGCGATATGGATACTTAAAAGAAACACATTTCATGGTATAGCTTATTGATTTTATTTTATAAACATTACTAAACAACGCCAATATTTTAACTAGTATAAAAACTTTTCCTTGTTATCGCTCATTACAGACCAGCTTATATCCGGACGTAATTAGGTAACGCTAAATTAAACTTCCCGTAAAATAAATATTGTTAAAAATGTTTAATTTCTTATCAGTATATAATTTGCATATTTATAAATCTTATTATAAAACTCGTTTTCTTAAAAATTACTTAACTACACTTTATAAAATAATAATATTACAACATAGAACAACATAAATTCTGACACACATATATTATGTGCCAGCTTACGCAAAAGGGCTTATGAAATAATTTATACTTGGAGATTAGTGCGGGCAAAGCGTGGTGGGACTCTTAGTTAAAAATATTGCGGCTGACCTAAGCCTCTGAAGGGCGTTAGCAATAATTTTTTGCAATTAAGTTCTGTAATTATTTTTAGAAAACATGAAAATATTAAGTTAATGAATATAGGATGCAATAAAAGCTTTTAGATCATAAGCAACCGTACTAATACATAAAAACCAAATGGATAATTTAACTTAACCATTCACTTAAGTTACGTCACTAAAAATAATATGAATACACAAAATTTCGTGTGTATGTTATATCGCAGATATTTGTTAGTAATCTATATCAGATTATCGTATCTGAAATGAAGAATATTTATTTTCACAAAATATAAAATATAATATAAAGGCCTCAGTGTAACTAGATCTAATATAAGAATTATGCAAACGTTTGTGCTAATGCTGGAATAATATATTTATTCATAAATCTATTAGCTTTGAACACGTCAAATTATCAGTTAAAAACTGTTTTCACAATTATCTCTGGTGATAATTTTCCTTACTTATTAAACGGATTTCTGTCCTGTCTATGTTAAAACAATTTAACTAATGATTTTTACCCCAAAATGTTTTTATATTAACATTACGAGGATATGATTTATATGATTAAAGTGGGAGCAAGGTTCACAGACCAATCAGGCCTTTATTACTTTAATTATTTTGTTGTACAACTTTTAGTTCAAAGCCAAGCTTTTGTTACACTCCAGAATTTTATTTAAGTGTTTTTGTTGAAATTTTCGTTTGGATGGTGGACTCCACAGATACCGTTGGTTGCTTTTGGAATAAAGCACCATGAAATGGTGTAAGTATCCATCGAATGTCTCTTAATACACGGCAGTTTATTGGACACTGAAGCAGGTACACTCTTTAAGAAGGAAGATACCACAAGGAAGTGAAACAACAACAGCTACTATTACCCATGATACATCTATTATAGCATCAACGGACACGGTAGAAAAAGCAGCTGATAAACTACAAAAACCCTTTAGTATTTAAAGAAAGACTTATTTGGTTTAGAATTCAATTAAAGCAACTCATGTCAATTTTACAAATGAACAAAATTATTGAACTATTTGTATTTTTAATTATTAAATAAACCCTTGTGAAATATCTTTGTATGACTTTGAATGCTGGATTAAACTGGAAAGCATAAAATAGAATTAAGTAGAACTTACCATTAAATATACAAAATTGTATTGGGTCCTCGGCAGAAGATCTGACTTGGACATTTATAAAAAGATTGTCTTGTATAAAAAGTCCTAAGACCTGTGGGGATACCAATGTTCAAATTATACAAACGTTCCAGCATCGTGGTACGTCCAGTACGATAACATCCATAGAGATCTTCGTGTGGAAACTGTGGGAGAGGTAATAACGTGTGCTGCAGTTAGACACATGAGGAGACTACGGACGTCAACAGAGAGATGCTGGAAATCACTAGCAGAGACGTTGTGAGGAGGCTTAAAAGAAAGAAGCAGTTTGACTTAGTAATGTGATTAAGTTATCCAGTGGAATAATTTTATTGTAATGTTACTGTATTGAAATGAGTACTACTAGATAAGTTCATACTTTTGTAGTTGAAAAAATAATTTTAAAAAATCTTTGAGAGTCTGTCGGTTACATTGTAACTATTCCAAAAATACTAATATTAATACAGATTACGCCGAAAGTTTTAAATAACATTATATTTCTTATCTAATTTTAAATGCCTTGTATGTGGAAACGTGGTCCAATTACTATACTGGTCTTATAAGGAATCGGGGAATATAATCAGTATGACCGACAAGATCATCATGGTTAGAGAAATGGACATGCCAAGTTAATTACTGAATCTCCTCCTGAACAAACTAGTTTATTTGTCCGTAAAGAATGTGGTCTCTAGAAAAATCTTCTCAAAGGATCTAACCTAAACGTGTCTTCTAATATACTAAAAATGTTTCAAAACTAAAAAACGCACAGCTGATTATATCACAATATTTTTACGAAATATAATTGTATTAATCCATGTTATTCAACTTATATTGAAATCAATTGACGACACTGGTAGTAACTGTTCCAAAGTGACTAAAAACATGTTCCAAAGTGAAAACATGGGTAGTTTATTTTATTAAATGGTTACGACATACAACAAGAAACATACAAAATTAAAAACAATTAACTTTTAGTTTTTCTGTGGTCGGATGTTTTATTATATTTCTGTACATAGACTCTTTTTATTTTTATTTGTTCTTGTACAATATTGTTTACGTTATAATATAAATTTAGTAAAAGTCTTAAAATCATTTTGTTCCCTCATACATTGTTAAAAGAATGAGTGTTGTAGGAATATAATCTCACATTGATGTGTTTTGCGTATGACAGATCGGAATAAAAAACATATTGTAAAAATATTACACTCGCACAACGGATATTGAAGAGCACTTTGTGTAAAACACAAATAAAATAACTTGAGAACAAATTCATTTCGACCTGTTACATTTCTGTCTATGTTATACCTAAACATTTGTTTCTAACCAATATTGGCTCCTAAATCTAATATATACCTTTCACTAATCACATTTTAATTTCTAAAGCCACCACCACTTGACCGGAAAATCAAATAGAAGTGGTCTAAGAGGCGCATTACCCCTCGGGAGGATTGGGTTTACTAAATCGACAAATGTATGTCAATACGTCAAAACCAATATTTACCCCCAGGTAGGGGTGGTACTACAAGGGTAGCTTTGCATCATGATGCTTGTCTACAATGTTACTGTTGTGGACTGCGTTTCAAGCTCGGAGGTATATAAACACTAAAACAATGTGTAACCACGTCAGAAGCCATGGTACTCGGTAATGTTCGGATAATTTCGGCAGTTTTTGTTGAAAATTTATAACATTACGTAACCCACTAACTGAATAACATTTTCTTATATGACCGATAATTTTCGTCAGTTTTGAAGAAAGTATTTTTATGGTTTTTTGCAAATTTATTTATTGAATTATATTTTGGAAATCGAAAATTGATTCTATATTCGTAATGATTTTATTCGTAAATATGATGGAATTGAAAAATTAAAATGCTAATTTATGCTTACTTTAAGGTTACGTACGAATATGAACTGAGATATTAAAAGATTTTGTATGACTACCAACATAAAATGGACGACATTGTTTTGCTGGATAACGAACGTGATCAAGTTGTTATTAATTTTTTTCCGGCGAAACTTTTTGGTTTTTATGGTTATCATCACCGAGAATAATTACGCATCGAATTATTCGGTAGCAACAAATATGTGTTGAAATATTCTTTAAGATAATTGTTTTCGAATGTTTTTAATGTTTTCAAATCCACTTCTATCTCGCCAGCGATACAGTATCTTGCTGATTTTTGTCTTTTTAACTTGTATGTTTGGGTTGCTGTAACAGTTCTTGACTGGTAAGACATAAAATCCTATTTTTGTTTCCAGGAACGCTGGGTAATAAGACCCTAAACCACTAGAAACTATCCGCTCAACGGCAGCGCTCGTAACTTTTCCCGCCCATGAAACCGGTAACCGTAATACTTACGAAAAATAATAACGAACAATGCTACTGTAAATTTATGCTCCTTTTCCATGAAGCGGTCAAAATTATAAGTCTTGCCTTTCAGCCAGTATTACACTCTCAACGATCAACAGAGCCCGCCGTCTTGAAACGGAAGTGAATGGCCAGAAGTCTTTCACATAAGTTTTTCGAGCTAATGCGTTTCAATTAATTATACAGTCACTTATCAATACTTTGTAATTGAATTACAAGTAGTTTTGTAATGTAATTAATAAGTGATCAATTATTAAGTGACAAATTATTAAGTGATTGTAACTCTAAGTGTAGATGTGTATGGATTTCGAACCAATGACCAGAAATTTAACAGTTATCACAGCAAATAGAGGCTAAATTTACTGCGTACAGTAACCATCGATAAATCAAAGCCACCATCTTGAAACTGAAGTAAATGGGGGAAAATCTTACACAAACGTCGTTCGGGTTTTATGCAAGGTACCAAATTTCAAAACAGTAGATCAATGCGTTTGGCCAAAACTGCGTAATAAACAAACACACAAACCAAAAGCCGAACGATAGAGTTGAAACAGAGGACTTTGTTTCGCTCGGTCAACAACATTCAATCCTAACACAAAAATTGTTTTTTTCACGTTCTTAGACAATTTTGTTAGCCAGCAATATTAGTAAAGTCATTTCAAAATAGCAACTAAACAAAAATCGTTATATAGTCATTTTATATATAACTGTCGTGTCTTTAATCGGATATACAATATAAGTAATTAATCTGCCTAAATAAAAACTTAAAATTTTAATAACCAGCGAAACTTAACCAGAGTGATATCAAGATTCATTTTATGACATTGAAAATTCTGAATTGAATGTCTAATGAAAACATTTTGCAATGTAACTATCGTTTTCCAGCAAAATATTGGTCTAGTTAATACAAATATATTTGTGTACTTATTTAATGATATATAGTTTTGTTTTCTTGGATATTCATTTTTATAAAGTCAGCGAAACAGCTGCGTGTTACGATTATTTTGCTATAGTACGTATAGTATATTAAGTAATAATTTCAAAATCGTCACCTCATTGGATAAACATTTTTGTTGTACCGCTTATGAAACGATAACGCGAACTACATATTTACCGTTAATTAGATTTGCAATATAGTGAAAGATATGTGGCGATAATGGAGTCAGTATTTTAACAGTCTAAAACGGATAAGCTTTTGAAATGTTAATAGCAGTACTGAATACAACTAATTGCAGTTAGTGGGGATTTCGGACGGAGACGATCTGACGCTGTTAAAATAAAACGAAAATAACAGAGGTAGTTCAACGGGTTTGGGTAATTTGTACAAAATGTAGGTTTAATAATTTCAGCTGTTGTGTTTCTATTTGAAGCGTACTAATGTAGTTGTGGTAAGTTATAAAGACAAACATAAAAAATGTCCATTTTACAAGGAACACACTTCTTTGTATTCAGGATGAGAAAGGTATCGTTATCTGCTAACTTGTAGTACTTTTTGAGATAAAATATCAGGATATTGGATTATTCACTGATTATTATATGATGCAATCTTAATACAAAATAAGTCAGTTGCAGTTGAACATCGATGAATGAGCAAGCTTTGCCTGACGGTATATTCCATCGGTAATTATTTGTTGTTTGATAAAAATTGCGTCTGCAGGTGTCCTGAACATATGTTTTTCTAGAATCATCTGTTATAAAGAACGGACCTTTGTAGTATTTCTTAATTCAGAATTTGAATATTTCTTAAATAAAAAAACTGTCAAAAATCGTTGGAAAAAATTTCTAATGATTTTTAAAGACGATCCAGTTAAAATATTAATACTAACCATGGATAACTATTAACTATTTTAACTATTAACTATTCTATAACTATTTTTAGAGTTATAGAAAGGTTATTTGTCTTTTGAAAATGTACGTTAAGTATAGCCACAGATAAACCAGTGAATATGTCATTAATATAAAGAGAAACGAAACACAGAAGGCAGATATATGGTTTAAATTTAAAAAGCCAAGAATCGTTAAAAAGATAATAGTTGAGTTTGAAATAAGCTACAAAATGAATGACAAGAGACATAATAAAGTCTAAAAGAATTTTTATTATATTAAAAACAAAAAGTATAATAATATTCAAATAATATTGGAGCTTAACAAGAAATATATATGTCTGGAACGCAATTTCAATTCAAAAATATTAATGATTGGTAAATTTAAAGTAACCTCAAATAGGGTGACCTGCAATAGAAGGTAATATTTGTCATGTATTTTAATTGTGAGTTCTAGTGAGCAGAACTTTTCGAGTGAAAGTTTTCTAAATTATTAATTAATAAGTGATACATTAATAAGTGATTATAACTGTAATGTAGATATGTCTGGATTTCAAACCAATAACCCGAAGATTAACAGTGATCACAGCAAATAGAGGCTAAATTAAAAACAAATTAAAGTGTTTTTAAAGAATCATTGTGTTAATTTAAATGTTTACAGAAGACTGTTCCGAATTAAAAATATAAGGGAAATTATTTACTAAAATATTAATATAAAATGCGGTAAAAATATCGTATAAATCTTTTAATATTTAGTGCTTAGAAATATTATTTAAATTTAACTTTTTAAAAGTTTTTAGATGTTCTTGGAAAAATATTAATTAGGAAACAAACTGATGTTATTTTCAACGTTTAACTTAAATGACGTTGTGTTAGTGTTTGTTTGCTATTAGTGCGAACCCAAAACTGATATTTGGAAGATGGCACTCACAATTTTCACCAAATGTTAAGTAAATTTGGTGACCAATAATATTATCTATATAATTAATTATATTCCCTCAAGTATTCCAATGAACATCTAACAACAAATTTAAAAAAGAATAACGGTTTAAAAGTTCTGCAGTTAGATTATCAAGATCAATTAAAACTAATACAAATTTAGTTTTAAATATAACTTAAGTACTATATTTTCTTTTCATTTAGCTTTTAATGCGAATCCAAAATCGTTAATATTTGAAAATTAGTAAAATATTTTAACAACAGATTTGCACTGTACATGTTATCAAATGAATTGCCCCTTTGATTTTTGTAGTGACTGTTTCTTATCGCGGGGTATGGGTGTATGTTTTGCACGGGGGGAATTTCAATTTGCCGTCACTGAACGCTCTACCGTCAAGGAACGATCTAACACATCCATACGCGTACTCCAGTGAACATTGTTATTCCAAACATTATTATTCCAAACATTATTTTTACAAACACCATTAAACACATTATTATTATTATTATTAGTGATAAAATGTATTTTTAAAATAAAAAAAATTATGGTCGCGGTCGGGAAAACATGGGTATAAACATTGTTTTCGCATCACGCTTGAATCCGTAATGCATACCTCACAGCACATATTGTTCTTGTATATATATAGACTGGAATTGACTACTTCTAAACAGCTGATTCCGCACAATAGCTTCAACATAATTTCAATTGAGGTTATGTTTATTGTTCTTGTTAATTTTAAAAATGTGTGTATTTTTTAAATTGTGTAGTTATATTATTTAATACGTATGACCTATGCCAATTTTTGAATACCAGAATCAGAAAATATATTTATTATTATACTTAGACAGTATAGCGTTCAAAAGTAGGGTTATATGCTGATTAATTAATAAAGTCCATTATATAGCCTAAGATACTCATATTCATAGTCTGTGACAGTTTCAGTTATTTTTTTAATTATAAGCTGTCCGTTTTTAGACTACTTTGAAATAATTTCCGTTAGTGTAAACAATTATATTTTAATAATTTTAAACGAATCTGCCGTCAAATAATTCTATTAATTCTAATTTAATCAACATTCGTTCCAGAAAACGTACTTCAATTTCAAATTTATTTAAATTTTCACAGAAAGTAACTTTCAATTTGGGTTTTAAATTGCTCGGCTCTGATATTTCAGGTTTTTAATTAACACGCTGCCACGAGCGCCGCTTTGCAAATAGAACTCGAAAATTGTAATTAATTCTTTACGAAGGCCTTTCCAAAATTTCATTTAATCGCAAACATTGACGTCCGAAATTAGATTATCACTCGAGCAATTCTATCGTTTGTGTTATTAAATTAAATCGTTTCTATATGTCGGCATTTTTTCGATACAAAATATATAATAATAATTAAGCATGATACTTCAGCAAGCGAAACACTTGCTGATATTATGAAAATATTGTAACAAAAAATACGCGAACAAACATTAGAAAATAATAAGAACATTGATATTTCGAAGAGTATTGTGTAGATTATCTATGCGTTCGTTACAGCAAAATAAACTAATTAATTTCAAAATGGCGGATATTTTATTTAAACAACAGGAATTAGCGTTAAAATTTGCATAAATTGGAGTGTTTGGTTTTCATTTAAAATACAAAATTTAACACAGATCATTGAAATGATTGTTTCATTTATTATTAAAATAACTACTCAGCTTCAGATTCGATTTAATAATAAAAGATATTTATCTACATAAATCGAAATTCATTCACTTTTAATTGGGTTTTATTTCAATGACAGCGTCTGATATTTTATCTGCCATAAATTCCAACTAATTGTATTTACCTGTATTTAATACTGTTATGGAACGAACATTTCAAAGGCTTATCCGTTTCAGCTGTTGAAATACTGATTCCCATTATCGCCACTTATCACTATTATGTAAATTCAAATTAACGAGAGTTGTATAGCTTATGTTATCGTTTCACAAACAATACGAGAAATATATTTACCCACTAATTGCAAACGTTGAAATTATCTTTTAATTATTGTTCCACATAACAGAAACAATTATGTTAAAATAACTACGATATGAGCTAACGTGATAGAAGCAACAATATTAATACATCACGGAAAAAACAAAAACTTTTCATAATGCAATGTGTCACAAAAAATTGGTTTGGAAAATCAAAATCCGTTTTTTTTAAATTGACGACAGAATTGGTTTTTCTGAGCAACGGACTTGACCAGCCTATGTGTGAAAACAAATATGTTTCACCTTCACATATTTCACCTTCGAAACAACAAAGAATTGAACTTTTTAAAAATTGCACTTTTAATTGTTCATTTCGGACCAGAGTTCTGATTTTAAAAACTTCTAATAACAGATCCAATGGAAAATCGGAAAAAAACAATAAAAACCCCATTTCATTATATACAATTATTAAGGCTAAACGTACTAACGTTAGATTATAAATCACTGGATAGTCGATACGTATCAAAACAATATCGATTTGAACGCTAAAGGGCAAAAAAATCTAACAAAATGGCATTGATATCGTTTTTTCTCAAAGCCGTTTAAACAACATTAATTTGCATAAATATCAATCATATAGAAAGATTGTTACTCAAAACATCTTGGTAAATTTAAAATAAAAGAAAATTTCATTTAAAAAATTAAAAGTAAAATGAAATAGTAAAAAACGAAATTTCTTCTGAATGTATTTCTGATTCATAGACTTTCACTGATCGCATTGTGAGCTTGGTATTGTCGTGTTATATCATCACAGTACGACAGAAATACAAATGCAAATACAACTCGCCTAATTCTCGCGTAGTTCGTTCTAAATACAGCGATTGAATGGTCATTATTTTTAAAGCTTCATGTTGTCTACAAAGATACTGGTACAAATATTTATTCATTTATGTCAATATAAGGTTAATACAATAGAACAATGAACAATCGTGTTCACTTGATTTTTTCCTGATTTTAAATTGATTATTTCTTTTTATGATTTTTGGAAATATTTAATCATGGTATACTAAAAAAAAGACGAAAAACATATTTTTTAAATAAAAATTAATAATGACAAAGTACATTTTTCGAAAAGAATAATTTTAAATCTTAAAATTTCTAAAATATCGCAACGCTATCACTTTTGATAATCACTAACGGGTCAAATTTACCATTTCAAAAAAATTGTATACGTGTTCTTAGAGAAACGCTGACGGAAACAAGTAAAGACGGAATAAACAATGAATTAGGCCCTTATCTAGTAAGCATATTAAAATACCAAATCCTTTCTTTTATTAACAAATTTTATTTCTAGTCATGGAAGGGTGGTTTTAAAAATCATTACAAAACAATGTTGCACAATAATACTGAATCATAGTGAGTTATGTGAAAAAATAATATGCATTACACTAATATTGTATTCTTCCATTACTAATGACAGCTCAGGATATCAATGGCGGAAACAATTCGTTCACGTACTTCAACATACGCACCTTTCTAAAAACATCTGTTGTACGACACAAATAGGTGTCTTTGTAGCGTGCTTCATATACTGGCAGTTTTGGAATGATTAATACATCGACGTCACGATTGCTTACCTTCTCTCGTTCGTCTGCCTCGGAGATGTTCAACTAAAATGTGTTAGCATCGAAAATATAAAATCCATCAACTAGTCCACATAGAGTCACTAATTTTTTTCCCAAAATATGAAAACTTATACATTTTTAATGCCTACATGCGAGCCATTAACCCGCCCTCAGTTAAAATATTTTTACATTTGAATAGCCCCCTTCCGCCAAAAACCCACAAATACCTTATTCAAAACGCACAAACGTAAAAGCTTTTCCCCAAGTTCCCTGCGTATATACAAGTCCATTACTGCGTGAACTTATTCTAATGCGAGGTTAGGTTTTTCGCCTCCTTTTGATCTGTCCATGTAATATATCCCACAATGCTCTTTATGTTATTGTTATTTAGAGAGCAGTTTATTTCGCAGAAGGAAAAAAACTTTCACAGATTTAAAATTCGGTTACATTTTTGCGTGTATTTAGAAACATATAAGTAATTATTAATATGTGATATTATGACTTGTGAGCAAGCGATAGGTCTAAAATTTAACATGTTATGGTAACAAGCTACTGGCATTAATTACTTTAAAAACTGAACTAGAAAATACTCCCCCTAATTATATTTTAGAAGTATTTTTAATCTCATGCTAAATATAAAAGAAAAAATATACGATAAACCAAATAATGACATACTTATACTGGTTTATCTCAGCTTTTTGACTCCATGAGTTTAAAGCTGTGTTATGTCTATCTTTCTAAAACTGTATTCGACTAGAATATAAGCCTCCGTTTAAGGTAACCTGATTTGACAAGCCTGATTCCTCAATCGGACCAAAACGTTTTGGTTAAATTTCGTCCCCTAAAGAAAAAAAAGAGTTGATCCAACTTTAGTATTACCTTGTTTCGTTGCCACAAATTTTTGTCACATAAGAAGTTGCATTCGTTAAATCCGTGTATTATAATTTGAAAATAATACTGGGGATTGTTTTGGTCACAACAATATAATTTTAAACAAAAAAATTCATTTATTTACAAATTTGGTACAATGCATTTTCTAATATAACAATTTTAACAAATTGTGAATAAATATGTTCATAAAATTGTTCTTATTAATTAGTTGATTGTTTTTTTGTTGGTACCTCTCTAATTTTGATTATTTAGGATACCACAGTTATTCGTTTTGTTCGGTTTAATAAGGACTTGGAGTCGCTTTGAAATAATTTATTTGAATAACTACAACTTAGCGGCTTTGACATTTGATAAATTACCAATATTCGTGCATCTGCAAATTATTTGGTCTAAAGTTTATTTTAAAGTACTGTTCCCGTCTTGAAATTGGAACTAAATTACATACAAATGAAAAACAAATTCGTGTTAAGAACGTATTACTATGACTGCTTATTCGGATATTTGTTCTTGTATTAAATACGAGAAATGTTTTGAAGACATTTGTACCATTTTGTATTGTTTGCTCTTAGTGTTCAGTATTTTAACATGTCTAGGCATTAAAGCTTAGATTCTAGTAAGTTTAGGTTTTACGTTAGGCACCTGACAACGAGAGTAGCAATGCCACACGAAACATATTATGCCGTGTATTGGTTCCGCATAAACATATTATGCAAAGTCCGAATAAACAGTTTGTAATAATAACACCAGTATTTCATTATTAGTCTCCCAATAATTTTAAAAACGGTAAAGAAGAAATGTATTTCTCAGGTACAGAGATTTTCACCACCGATAACGAAATTAACCCTTAAGTGGGCGTGCTAGCGGCAAATTGGCCGCAATCTTTTATTTTCGCATCTTACGGTAGGTATCGATGGAGAAATGTTTTCAGGACTTTGAGTATTTGTTAAGACCACCTTTGAGGGACACGAACTGTATAAAAAGAATACCTCATTATTTTCAGTCCGTCTGGAAATAAGACATGAATGCGAGATAGTTACGTCTGCGGCCAAGTTGCCGTTGCGCGCCCAATCGAATAACTACTTTCGTAGTGTTATTCTCACTATATTTGTGCATACATAGTCACTTTTACCCTTCTTTTTTTGTTTTGTTTTGTGTTTAGTGATTTACTTTAGTATTTTTTATCGTGTTTCTATTCTATTGACGAAGTTTCCAAAAAGTCTATTGTAAATTTGGATTATGACGCTACAAAATGTGGCGTTGATACTGTCGATCAAAAGTGTACCAGTTACTCGACATCACAAAGCACGAAGCGTTGAACAATGGCCTTTTTTGTCGGCATTTAGACATTGCCGGAATAAATGCAAATATAATTTACAAATTCAATCATCTGTATTACAGTGAGCGAAGACGAAACTTTTTGAAAAAATTGGCACTCAGTTTGATGAGTGGACACTTGAAAGCTAGGGCGACAATCCTAACTCTTCCAAAAGATCTTCAAGTTTTTTTGGGCAAATATAAGTTATTGGAAAATCAACAGGCTCAAGCACGAACAAGTAGACCTATTTGTCATATTTGCGGACCACACAAAAATAACAGAACCAAAATTGTCTGCAAATAATGTAATAAGAATGTCCAGATGACCGCTGTTTGCACAAACTGTTTGAACGAAACTGAAGCAATGGACGTTGATTCAGATTAAATTTGTAAATATTAATTTTTAAATTTTTGTTTATAAATTTAGTTTTTTGATAAGCGTGACCACTAAGAATTCCGTAATATTTGTCATGTTTCTTGTATAAAATGAAATGTTTTTTCAGACAAGTGTTTGTATTCATGTCTATGTTTCAAATAGAGTGTTAAACCTTTTTTAAATAAATATGACTATTAAAAAACTAAAAATTAAAATAAATCAATTAGAAACAAAGTATAATAAAAAATAATGCAATGTGTCCACTTAAAATTAGTTTACATGGGTACAAAAGCGGAATTAGGCATTGCGGCCAAATTGCCGCGGCGCGCCCGGTTGTGTGATACATCCTAGGCTCGCCCAGCGAAGGGTTAATTTTAGCTCAGTTTCTACTTAATTACACTAAAAATCATACAGGTTGAACTTGGAAATGTTGATACATGTTTTAGTTACATTTGATCTGTCTTTAAGCTTAAGATGTTACGCAAATCTTACATATTTAAAAATACAAGGAAACTACCTTAGTGATAATTGTATTTTAATGATATATAAAATATGGACATAGTTCATTCAAGTGTACTTTATAGACCAACCAAACAGGCAGAAGATAGTGGGGCAAAAATCGAATTACAATGTCCATGTTTGCTCTATACAAACAGAGCCTCAAGATGTGTCTTTAAGCTGAATAAATGTTGGCTTAGTTAAGATGTGACCCCTAGACCCATGCGAATAAAACAACATTGATTTGGTTTGATTTGAATATGTTTCGATGAAGGGGAGTTACTCGTTTTGAAATGATTTTTATCTGCGGTGAACGTAACAAAGTGTTTTACCGTCAAAACGGTAAGCTAAAAAATTATAACCATGATGTTTCGTTTAACGAGCAAAACATTTTAGGAAATAAAACACACAATTTCACAAAAAAACACAATTTTAGGGAGATAAAAATAACTAACACGCTTATTTACTGGTATTTTAAAAGTATTTTTAAAGTAATAATTTCCATACTTTAGCTCAATAAAGTAAATGGTGATTTGTATCGTTTAAATTTAAATAATGAACAAATTAGATTAAGAATTCAGGTTTATTTATGAAAATATCAGATATTGATAGACTTCTTTTTCATTTTTATAGTTAGGCCTACCGATTATTTAAAATTTATATTCACTATGGGATTTTTGTACATAAAAGGAGAAAGATTTTACTTTTTCAGGACTTAGTAAAGTGACGGACACCGAAATAATTTATCCCAAAAATTCAAATTGTTTACCAAAATTTTGTTTTACAATCAGGGTGCTTTTTAGGCTACGTGTTTCTATTTCACAACCGTTGATATTTCCTGTTACTATTCAATTTTTATGAAATTAAACCATTTTCATTAGGCTACATGTTATTAAATATCCAAGTAATGAGTTCAAAATTAGTGGGTTAGAAAATAGAAAAAATAAAAAAACTGTTATTTCTATTTCTGCCCATTTAAAAAAATATAGAAAAAAATTCACAGTGAAGCTTCAAAGACTTAAATAAAAAATTGTTCATTTTTATGAAATTATTGTTATTTAGTAGCGACTCTTGTTTTATAACCCCTTCAGTCCGGTAATAACACCCGCACATCGCGTAGGTTAGGTCGGTAGGGGTTAACTAATCAAAAATAAATCTGTTTGAAAGTAAAATATCACGTTTAGATTAACAGATTTCAAAATATAACTATTGCAGAAAGTTATGGCGGTGTAGTACTTTTAAGCCATAAAGAAATAAAGTACACATAAGTATGCATATATAATCATAAATAAAACGATTCGAGTCATTATTGGTTTCCTCAACTTCACGACTTTTTTCAACTACACACTAAGAAACTTTGCACCCTGAAACTGAATATTTCGAGCGATATCGTATTACGTAGACTACAAGGAAAACGTTTAATTTCCATATTTCCTTTTCAATATATGGTTACTTACACGCCCCGATTGAGCGAGCTAAGCGAGGTGACGGTTTCAACTTGACCGTTCGGCATTTCAAAATTAGGTTTGTGTACTTGCCAAAACAGTTTTAGCCAAGCGCATTGACCGGTTGTTTTGGAATTTGTTACACCGGTACCTTGTACAAAGCGCAAATGACCTACGTGTAAGATTGTTTCCATTTACTTCTGTTTCAAGATGCCGTTCTTTGATTTACAAAACGAGTGTACGCAGTTTTAGCCAAGCGCATTGACCGTTTGTTTTGGAATTTAATATAAGTTAACCCGTATAAAGCTCATATGACTTATGTTTAAAATATTTCTTAGATAAAAATGTTTTAAAAAATGTCTGTTACGTTATTTCTTTTAGTCATGGAAACAGAATATTTGCAAGCGATCACAGTTTTTTATAGTTTTAAATGAAATGATAAACTATTCAACAATTATTTTATTTTAAGAAAAACAACAACCTCTAAAAACCACTACTAATTTTAATGTTTTCTTTAGAACTGAAGATCGAAGGATAACTTAATCAGAAACGAACGGCGACCAAACCAGTATTAATACGACGTGACAATGTTTTTACCTTCAGTCCAGGTTACACTTAATTTATAGACGCCATAAAACAAACATGGCGACAGTTTAGCCATTAAATCCAGAGACGCCATTAGGAAGTGTAAATTTATGGTCAAATGACGTTAACTTGCGCGATCTGATTCTGTCGCATTCATAACAGCGGTGCTAAGGGTTCAATCTGATTGGAGTACCTGAAGGAACGGAAAGATTATTTGAACGAATTGTGTACAGAAAGATCTATGTTGTGCAAACATTCTTGGCACGGATTATTGAATAGCGCTGACTGTGCATTGGTACAAAAACGGTTTATTGATTTAGTTAATTTGTTAAGGAATAGTAAAAAATAAATATATAATAATAATGAAAAATGTGCAGTTGAGTGGCTGTTCTACACAAGTGAAAACTTAAAAGTAATCTATATTCCTTGCAGGTTTGTTATTACTAGTTGTATTAACATTAATGATATTATTGCTAAATTGAATTTATACCAACTGGCATTAAACAAAATGGACACTTACCTATATCATATAAAAATAAAATAACAAACTTAGCCTATAAAAATATGGAACTCTTAATAGTCTAATAATTGTGGTTGCTGGAATGGCATTTGTTATAATTAAAGTATTTATTAATGAACTTTAATACAATGTATACAATGTGCAGGATACAGCAAACGCTCTAAACAATGTTATGGTAGATGTTTTAGGTATGACGTATTATAACAATACTTATTATTAAACTTATTTTTATATATAACTTTAAAAAATAAATATTAAACATGAAAAATTTATTCAAGAAGGGGTTTTGAAATCACCCCTTCCTTTTAGGTTGGTAAGCAAAAATCGTGTAATTAGACGCAAATATACATAGAACAAATGAGCTCACTCATAGCTTTTATTCACTTCAAGAATACTAATAATTTGTATAAGGCAAATGTGATAATTTTTCATATGATATTCCTGATACCATTAATTTGTTCTTTCCTTTAAATAAACTCATTCTAATTCTAAAATCTTATTTAAACGTATTTTTCAATGACTAAAACAAAGTGTATCTTCCAAAATGTTTGTTCAAGAGCTATTAAAAAAGGTTGGAAAATATGTTTAATGTTTCAAAATTGTTTCATCGAAATTTGATAAAATATTGGTCGTATGGTACAATTTATAGCTAAAGTCAACTTAAGAATATCAAATAAAGAAAAATGACAGCTCACGGGTAAATAAAGCAACTAGAATATGCCTCAGCGGCTCTTTGGGTTTAATTTAGATTTTTGAGAGTTGTACTCTTGAACTGTAAATTTAAATTTCTGTCTCTTCAAATTCAATACGCTGACTTAGAGTTATGAATAAGTTCAAAGTAATGACAAAATCGTATTAATCGACTTCAGAATTCAAATCTAGTGTTGGATATTTTTGAAAATCATATTTTACAGCTTCGAACTATATTACTGAGAAAGAATATCAGAATGTGAAAGAATATTAATATGTGAAAAAAAAGCAATACTTATGCACCATTTAATATTATGCTTTTCCGAAAATTGTGAAAATGTTTCTAAGTTTATTGTTAAATTCTTGAGTTATTTTGAAAACGCAATACACAACCTAAGTCACCGAAACATAAGATAGACCTTGTATTCTATTTACAATACCATATAAATTGCCTTTCTTTTTGTTAAAAACCCAATAAATAAGTGAAACTTGGCTGAAACATATCAGAGGTGTATTTTGGTTCAGACTTGTTGCGGTACATTTCACCCTTCGTTCGTAATACTTTTTAAGGAACACAGCCGCATACCGTATACGTGGTTGCACAATAGACCTCTCGTCGTGTATAAATCATCTGGCCACAATATAGGCTTCCCCACCAAGTACAGTTTTCGCCCAGTACAGTACTTTCTCTTAATTTACTAAACTCATAAAACACACTGTACGACAGCTTTTAGATCCCGAACCCATTAGGAGAGCGGTTAAAATATAGCGCTGCCCAACGGGGCAAGATCTATGAGATTCTGTTTTGTAATTTTCAAAAATCTAGCAGTAGTAACTTCAGAAACAGCAACAAATAATAGATTTATATAAAATTAATGAACTAAATTAAAACTCTACAAAACTAATATTGCATATTATTCGAAAATGCACAATTATACAGTAAAGTACTTGGACAATGAAATTTAACAAATGCAGTCTCTTTCTGTGGTTTTAATAAACAGTTAATAATATCTTTTGTGTAGCTTTTGACTTAAATAGAAATGTATACAGCTGACAATTATCACGAAACTAAGTTAAAGTATCTGTGTTGTTCCAGTTGATAATTTGCAATGATTTTTTAAAAAGTAATTGAATAATTGACGAAGAAATTGTGAATGTGATGTTGTTTGTTGTTGATAAGATTTAAACTTTTCACAACAGTTATGTTTTTTATGCTGACGATTTCGCTATTCCGATTAAGCCAAGAGTGAACAATATTTGGCTCGTATTTGAATATCGCAGAGGCAGATAATGAGAGGAAGAAGAAGAAAAGACAGAGGGGACCTTCTGGTGTCCATAAGTATAGCTCTGTTGAATTGTCTTAATTAATGATCAAGCGTTAATTCTACCCAATGTTCTCCTGTGGAAGGAACGGCAAAGGGGATGATGAAAGGCAAATTATCCAACAGTTACTTGCTAAATGATGCCCTGGAGCAAAGTGATAGGAGATGAATTGTAAAACTTCATTATCCAGGCAGGCAATCCCAGATATACTGGAGTGGGCTGGATGGCAATTGTTTGCTATTTAACACAGGGTATGAGGTTTCCTATTAAAACTGTAGTTTCCTATTTAAACTGTTTTAAATACCTTCACTCTTTTTAGTTTGAAGGCAGTCGTTAGAATCTGTTGTGAAAAAGTAAACACTGTGAATAACTAAAACACTATTCAACTGCGCTAGAAGGTTTCCTGGCAGGGAAGCATTGGAGGCTTAGAGAAAATCATGCTGAAGAGCAGAAGAAAATGATCGATGGGAGCCCGATTCGCAAAACTTCGTAAATCAGAAAGAAGAAGAGAATAGAATAATTCATATTAATCATTAAGCGAAACAGAAGAGGAAAACTGCAGAAAGAAGAATTAGAATATGATGTACCTCATTGCGGTGCAGAAGTTTACATGAAAAGAGTTTCAGTTCACTCTTTGTCTAAACATGCTTTGGTAGATGAAGAAAAAAATTAGTAACATAAAAAATTCGGTTCCTATTTTAAGTCAAGGTAAAATCAGTTTTATCAAAGCAGATAATAAGTATTATAGTATAAGTTGTCACCTTTAATTTTTATTAAACGATCTTTGACTTAAGAATCGTTTAATAAAAAATCGTTTATAAAAGAATCGTTTATTACTGCATTGACGCCGAACGAATAGAGTAATATTAGTGACTTATATTTTACCTCATTTATTATTAACTCCTCCGTAAAAAAAAATTTAAGGTTATACACTATTCAATCGTAAGTATTTAATATATATAAAAAAGAAATACATTATAGTACAATTTTACAAGTTCTCATTAAGTCTTCAAAAACAACACACAGACTGTTAGATAATGCATAAATTGAAAATGTTTTAAAATTTCATTATGATAATTTTATAATAAACTTTGTTATATAAAAATATAAGCGAAGTATTTTATTGCACAAAATAAATGAATAATAAATATCCTGTACACGTACTAAATGAAACGTTTTGTAAAAAAATATATGTTTTTGAATTTTAATTTTACAAAATTTTTTTAATCGATTATGAAGTGAGCAAACAGTAAGTAGTATTACACAGACTGTAGTTACTTACTGTCAATAGTGCTACGCTGGCATCAGCAAAACAATAAGATACTTGAAGTTAACGTCAAAACTGGTTACCTGGAACAGAGAATACAGCATGAGACAAAAAAAAGCGCAAGTAAGAGAAATTTGCTTTTTATGTGTATTTTATAAAATTTAATCAGAGCGTTATTAACGTATTTTATTAATGCGTTCATCTTATACCATTGATTAGTGTATAAACAATACAAGACAATGGCCACATTTTGTCACATATATTCCTCCGAAAAGTGTAAGACCGGGTGCGAAACAGAGTTGCGCTGAGTGAAGCGGCCTACGCAATAAAAAAATAAACTATTGTTTTTAATGTAAGTGCGGCTATTCGAAGCGTAACGGTGCTCAGTGGAGTCGAGCGTAACTTCGACTTTAAACTAAATTCGATTTTAAAGCTGGCCCCGCTTCCCCCACCAGTTAACGACACCTCCAAACTTACTACTTCACGATACTTAGGTTACCGTTGCCAAGGTTACGGTTTTTAAACATCGTAGTTCCTATAATCCGTTACAGTGTGCCTAAATATTTAAATTAAAAAGATACAAACGCGTTCTTTAAACTGACTACTTCACTTCCGATTGCCGTTCATTCCAATCCGTTCCGCATTTGATGGCCGCCCGGCCTAGTTCGAACGTCAACGTTGAAATAAGAGGGGAAAACTGCCAAGTTTATCAATATCGGATCATACCAGTTTACATTGTAATAATACATAAAGTTTTATAACTCAATTTTTGGTTTGTAACTGGTTGTAATTGATGGTAATGGTTTGTAATGAATTAGAAAAAACAGATGGCGGTAAAGGTTGATTTTTGCTTTATCGTGAATATTATTGGTCACTAATCGAATATAAACTGTATACAAACTAATCGTACGTGTTAAATGTCATTAAAATGGTGTGGACGTGCGGATGGACAAACAAACATCCAAGTAAAAAGCAACATCCTTTAAGAACTATAAAACGAGTACGCATAAAAACATCATCATTTATTATGCTTCTAACAGTTACAATAATATATATAAAAGTAAAAAGTAGAAAGAAAAAGTAAAAAAAAGAAAGTATTATTGATATGCAACATTTTTAAAGCGCGGAAACAATAAAAAAGATCATTTAAAAAAGAAAACCAGTTTAATAAATTAAGACATTAATATTATATTATTATATTATATATTATTATATATATATTATATTATATAATATTATATTATATATATAATATTATTATATATTATATTATTAATATATATATATATTAAACAATAATTTATGCAAGGTAAAATATGTCAAAATGTTAGCGTGAAAAAGCTGTACTCTGAGGTTAAAAATACCTCTCGGCAATGCGTACCTACTTAACGCTAAGTTAAGGCGTTGCAAGCGGCTCCATAAAACAAAAGTCGCGGACAGTTGCGCCATTAAATTCAGAGCTCCATTAGTGCAAGGGAGGCTAGTAAATTTATGGCAACACAACCTGAGTGTTACCATCTTTTATCACCTGAAGTAAGCACTTAGTCGTCATAGTGCCCGCCCAAACCTATCCAGCTGACTGATGTAATGTTATGTTTAGGTATTTTTCTTGCGTTATTAAAGTACTATTTTGTTGGAACTGCTTACAGCTGGGACGAACAGCAACTGATGTTTAGGTGTTACAGCTAGGTCTGTTTTGTCGGAACTGCCCGGTGTAGGCAGTCGTTATTTCGTCCCAACTGTCATCCGGACAGGGTCGCGACCGTTGTCAAAAATAGGAGTTCCTACAAATTATGACGAAAAACATGTGGAAAATATGCAAAATTATATAATTACATCGTTTGCTGTGTAACAAAGTCAAATTGACACGAGTTCGGTTGAAATAGAATTACTAAAAGTTTCTTTACGCTTTTCAAGTGACATTTTACTGAATTAGAAGAATATTTCGCTACTCCGACTTGAAAATATTTTATTTTTGCCTTTACAAAATAACAGGAAGAAATATCTTACTCCTCGTCTAATAAAACCGCTATGATAGTAAAAAAAATAATTTTCTAAAAATCCTTCGAATGTAACCGATCGGAACAAACCACTGAATGGTTGACCATTATGATCAGCAGGCTTGAAATATGAAATCAGAAACAGTTCATTACAGACGTAACCACCAAGTAGACAGTCCCAGGAATAGTATCGCTAGACACGTTAAAAATACACATTGGCAAAGCAACAAAGTTCTCAAGGCCGATGTAATTCCGCACTTAGCTGGCAAAGTGATATTTACTAGTAACGTAAAATATTTCTTGAGAAACAAATGGGGTCTTTACAGAAGCTCTTTTACCAGACACGTAGTTAACGTGCTAACATTTTGAAATTTAGAACATATTTTGGCGTTTAAAAAATATTTCTGCTGATATTAAAACGATATGATTATTGACGAAAGAATATTACAAAATTAGAATAATTTTTAAAATATTCACAAATTCGTTTTAACAATGTTATTACAAATGCTCTTGAATCCCCCAGTAGCAAGAAAATTGTCAATGCGGTAGCTAAATTCGAAACGTAACGTATTTGGATGTTAGTTTTTTGATTCAAGTTACTGTTGACAGTTTTTCAAAGTAAGGTACTTCGATGCATTGTTGAAACGGTAATATACATAGGGATTTGTATATAGACTTTGTCAGTGAAGAAATCAAAAGCAAGTAGTGAGGCATGGCAGCGCATCTCACATCATTAACTCTTCAAGGTTCGGGGACTGATGGTTGCACCTACGGCAGACAGAAGACTGCAAAGAACTAAGCCTTCGATTTGATTGCTGGACGGTATTAATAGGGAATAACCATTGGGATATATCTCTGGTTTGAAAGTGTGTTTATTGAGGTTCAATTTACTAGATGGGTTTCTGACTCAGTTGTAATACAAAATTTTAAAAACATGTTACTGTAGACTTCATTTATTGTAGCTCATATATCTAACGAACCGCAAATTCTCTGCTAACGACTTAACTTTGCAAGCACTTAAATCAAGCGCTTGCTGAATTCTTTACGTATTTTTATCGGAAGTTATTCTGGAGTGAATTCTGGTACTTCAAACTGGCGATAAAAACTGGCGAATGTTCTTCCATGAAGGCGGATCAATCCCAAAACGCTGAAAAAGAACATACTGACAGTAATTGATTCCTCTTCGCTTAACTGCAGAAAGCAAGATATGATTTTTTTTAGGCCACTTGATCAAGGGGAGTGACGTAGGTCAGTTGGTAGGCGAGCGGACAGTTGCTACAACGCTAACCTTTTCTCAGGTTCGAGTGTAGTTACTACCGTTTGTTTTCCCTGCGTTACTGCGATCATTTGATACAGTAACGAATGAATTTATATAGTTTTATGTTTAACGTCCGACTATTCCTATTTATATAGAATTTATATAGTTAATGTATGTAAGAGGGGTTGCAAATGGAACAACTGAGGTTATGGGAAAGTATTTCGCGCTTGGTGGCATACAGGAACTTTTCTATAAATATTTCTTAAAGCATTAGGCCACGTTTAGAAAGAAATGTTCAATCTGTTTTTTTTTTTTTTACCCCGCATAACCCATATCGGTCTAAAACTGTTACAAACACATGTTATTACGCCAACTAAAAATTCAGTTACCTTAAAAAACATTTGACTAAGTTTCATTTCAATTAAACAGTTTCGTAACCGTTTTAAAACTGGTATTTTGAAATATCCACTCTTATTTTACACCTGTACACTAATCAGAGGAAATTATTGCCAATTTTAGTAATTAGTTTGCTTACTTGGTGAAAATAAACTATGTTAAGATAACAAGACTTCTCATTTCTTAGTCTTAATTTAACAACGTCTATTTACGATGACTAAAATTATTTTTAATTAATAATTATAATTTAAAAAAGAAAAGAAAATACTTTAAAATAATATATTATTCTAGAGTATTTTCTTTTCTTTGATAAATTATAATTATTAATTACACACAATTTTAACATCGTAAATAAAGTTTTTTTATCTATCTATCTATAATTCGGTCTACAACGTTCTACGCCGTCTTCCGATCTCCAACCTCCACCGATCGCGGTCCCACCACAGGTCTTCTGGTAGATCCCTTTTTTTTATTTCCTTTTCGACTCCCTCTCTCCAGCTCAGTCTCGGCCTTCCTCGTTTTCTTCTTCCAGGTGTTCGCCATTGCATGATTTTTTTTGGAAATTCGCTCATCCGGCATTCTTTGTACATACCCGTACCAAACCAGTTGTTTTGTTCTTATATCCTCTACAATTGTATGCCTTACGTCCATTATCCTCCGTATACTTTCATTTCTCACTCTCTCTTTTCTTGATCTTCCTGCCGCTCTTCTCCAAAAGTCCATCTCAGTAGCCAACAGCATTCTTTCTGTTCTGCTCTTAATTGGCCATACCTCACTACCATATGTTATAATGCTTTTTACAATTGTGTCATAAATTCTTTTTTTTATTCTCTTTTGAAATGTTTTGATCCCAAAACACCCCGTTCAGCATAGATACAGCTCTCCTTCGAAATACTATTCGTTCTTTAATTCCTTCATCTAATGTACCATAAAGTTTTTTTAAAATGAGTTTAATTATTGAACTATGCAACTGTTTATTTGATGCGCTTGCTGAAATATTAAAAACAATTTGGAGTTTAAAAAGAGCCAAGAATTAACACCAAAATCCATTTTTTGAAAATTTAAATGTTTAAAAATCTATGTACTTTCATCTGATATTAATTATTTTGAATTAAAAGTTAATAGGGCTTGATAAATGTAACGCCTGCGGAGGAACTGAAATGCCCATGGTTTTATTAATAGCTTACACTAAACAGGATAGGGACAACAAGTTGTATCGTTGACGCGATAGAAACGTAATTTCCAAAAATAATTTTTTCTTATTTTTTTCACAATTAGAATCAGCAATTAGATGTTTTAAATTGCACTGAAAATACAAACATGATTCCCGACCACCGTCAAAATTAATTCCTCAATTTCACTTACTTCATTGAAAAATGCTAATTTATGTGGAAACAGATTTCCAAAAATATGCAATTAAAAAACTCATGCATTTTTAAGGATTCAAATGTCCTCCCTTTTGGAACTATTGAACGAATTAAAGAACTTAACGAATAGTTATTCCAAGCTATTATCAAAATCGATTTTAGTGCCAAGTTTGAATTTAATTGGACTAAGATTGAGAACATACACAAATACACACACACACACACACACACACACACACACACACACACACGATGGTGTAGGTATTACCATGACAGTCTTTCCAATAGATCAATTTACAATTTAAATTCGCTAATAAATGTAAATTTGACCAGAGTCATGTATAACTAAGTGAAATAACGTGCAGTTCTCAAAAGTAAAATTTTTATTGCTTTATTCATAATCAAAAATTTTGACCAAGGTGAAATTTATATGGAACTGTTGATACTGCGAAATATGGACTAATATCAGAACAATTAAAACGTGAGAATTGCATGACCAAAGAAGTTATTAACAGAAAGATGACATAATAAAACAAATTTTATTACAAAATGTTTTAATTATAAACGTGTTATGAACTGATCGCGAAATTTCCGTCACGTGATAGTTACCAAAGAAACAACATGCAAAATGTGTATTTCACAATATATAGGAATGAAAATGAAAGACGAATATACGTAAGGAACTTTTGTCCTGCAGTGTCTATAAATGTAAATCCCAAAACTTGATAAACACAAATACAAGCCCGAACCCAACAATACTGGGGTGGGACTAAATAAACAACCCGTCCTTGGTAACACCACGACCCCAAACTTTACCAAACTCTATTTCCCGGTAAACTTGACTTCTGTATATAGATTGAGAATTATTGCTACCCTTTGCATTGTCTATATGGATATTTGGCCGATTGTTAGCGGTCGGCTGTTCGTGAAGGGTGGTTTCATCACCTAACCTTGCGTTTGACAAATATTATTGAGTGCGAATTGTTTCGGCGAAATATGAATTTTGCAGATGAGATAACAAAAGGGAGGTTTTCAAACTGATGTTGATTGAAATAAAATTGAATCGCGTTTTGTTTAAGGTATATGAAAAACCTCAAAAAGTTGTTTTTACTTTGAGTGCGTGCGCGCTCACGGGTGGAGATGTAAATCGGAAAACAGTGAGATTTGGCATTATACAAATTAGGTTTTCTCATACTTCGAGAATTTTTTTCCAAAAAAAATTTCGAAGTTATCAAACAAATTTTAAACAAAATCAGCTCTAACGATTTTAATAAAATATTGTTTTAGTCCACTAGTACCAAAACCCAATGCACGAGTCTTAGAAAGTTCTTAGTTAAGGAAATACTGAAAAAAATCTGAATAATTTTTCAAAAACTGTTTATTGGGTTTCTCTCAAATTTTGTATATACAAAAAGCTTAATTATTATTTTTTTTAGTTAAAAAAGGATTTCGAAACTTTTTTAGCAACCAAACTAAAAATCAGATTTTTTCTAATTTCATTTTAAAAATGGGATTTTCTTCAATTAGCCCTATTATGAGGTGGTTTGGATCAAAATTCGCTCAAATATAGTTCATAAATACCCTGACAAAATTTACGACTCGCTATAGTCCCACAAAACCGGTTCAGAAACAACTAAAAAAAAATTTTAATTGGTTTCACTCACATTTTGGTTAGTAATTTTTAACTAAATTAATTATTGAAAATTTAAAATAAAAAAGTTATAATTCGGTGGTAAATCGGTAAACCTAAAAAATAACTCCTTTTCCTTCGACTTCATTTAATTACAGTTTTTTAAAAACTTAAATAATTTGTTTAAAAAAATCTATTAAGAGCAATGTACGAATATTAAAAATTATATTATTGGAAGTGTTTTTAGTCATTTTTCAGTTAAAGAACCATAGGTTTTTAAGGTTATGTAATGTGGATTAGTTTTGGATTACTTATATTCCAAAGGAATACTATTTATTTCACCAAAAACAACAAATTCTTCCATCAACAAACTTATGTAATACCCCCCCACACCCATAGAACCAGTAGCAGTCACATAACCTGTTATCACAGTTTCCTCCAGTAAATCGAGTAAAGTCATTACCATATCAAACCCGGTACAGTTCTGCATGTACCTATGCATCACTTACTTGGCACAGTGCCAGGGTATTAACCATTACTGATTGTATGTAGTAGCGCAATTATCCGCTAGATAGTAGCACTATATCATCTTATACCATTAGAGACTTATAGCTCTGTAACGTCAACCTTAACATAATGTTCCAATGCACAGATCCTTTTACTTCTAGCTTCTTAACAATGTAGACAAGTAGTCAGGATAATATTTTCAAGATCTTTTTCAAGATATTTTCAGGATAATATATCAACGGTCTTAATAATTTTGGACCGTTTCGTAAGGCTTTAGAAAATGATATTGCTTGTTTAGAAAATGATGACGTCACAATAGAAGTAAAAACCGTTTGTAAAAAACATTACATTTCATTTTCGCCATTACAAATTACCTACATTTTAATTTATCACTATTTGAAATATAACAAAAATTTTGTGATCATAAAAAAATCGACCTTTAGATTTTCTCGAATTTTTACGCTTTCATGACCCCAGATTTTGAAAAAAAGGTGGTTTTTACATGTCCGTACCTCTCACGATCTAGCGATATATCTCGGTTTTATTTAAATATTACAAAAAGTTTTTAAACATTTTTTTTGTCAAGAAAATTGATAAAAATCGGATTTTCACTAAAACGATCTTTTTTTTAAAGAAGATATATTTTCTTCTATAAATTTTCCCTCAGTTCATTTAAAATTTCGGAAAGAAAGTGCGCTTAAGAATCTCATGTAACCTTAATAGTAACGTCCCGCAGGGGGTGCACCTATTGAGAGGATTTAGACGTCTCTCCCGGTACCCGAGTCTAACACACTCTCTCTATATAATTGCAACACTTGCAACACTACACTTACGACTAACACTTTACACTTACACTTACATTTAGATAGGCGATAATACCCTCAATGTGCTTTTTGTTTTTAAATAAAAAAAAATAATAATAGTAAGGTTAGAAATAAACGTACATTACAGTCGTTCTATTCCTATCGACGTATTCTTATTCTTACTATTTTCATTAGAAATCGTTATTGTGTAAAATATCATTAATGTAACGAAATTAATAATTTAGGGTTTAATCAATAATACGTTTTATAATTAAAACAGAGAGTACAGTAATAAATTATTTCAATTTAGTCAAGTGGTTTTTTTCTTACTTATATGATTAAAGGCAATAATTAGATAAAACACAATGTTTAAACACAGATAATGAAGTCCAATATCTAAGTTACTTTTATTTATTTCTTTTAATTGAAACGCTTCGAAAGAAGTACTTTGTTTTTACCATACCACATTTCAGTGATTTGTATGTTTGTTTAATTTATGCAAACCAGTGAGCTGATGGTTTTATGTGCTGTCCTGAATTAGTTCTAAGTTTTCTACTTATATAAGTAAGCATCGAAAATTTAAGACACGATACTGAATTTTTACATTTACTTGTTTAAAATTATATACGCGAAATAAGTTCAATGGTAAGTAATTAAATTGCAATTTATTATTTGACCCACCTATCACAAATAAATATTTAAATTATTAACTAATTCCGTTGTACTATATACCCAGCCAGAAATCACAACTATTATGATGTAAATAAGTGTCAATTTCTTTTAATATATGTTGTGTATCAGTTTATCAATATGATCAGTAATATAATTAGATCATTATAAATCAACAATAATTACTGATTACTTAATTTGTTTTTTCACTTATTTTGGCAGTTGCTCGCCTGCCGCATTCTTTTTCATAGAAAACATTGCTTTGAGTTTTGATAATTGATGATTTTTAGTTATCTGGTATTTCCAAAATACATTACTTTTGCAATTGCAGAATAATCTACGGAAAATATTACCTAAGTTGCTAATATAATTTTATAAGTTGCAAATGCAATGTCGAGATCGAAAGTCGAGGTTAATTAACCTAAAAGTCAAGTTTATCATTGTTTTAAGTAATAACAACTTACTTAATAAGAATCTAGCGTGTACAAAAAGAAAATAAATATTACAAAGATTTATAGCGACAGTAAGGTTACCCAGGAAACCCCGGAACGCATCCCTTAGGTATTGCCCCTCGTTTGATCACGTGATCACATAAACTACAATTCAGCTTCCCTGTCTTGGTCTGTGTTTTGCAACTCCATTTTAGTTTGTCTTTAATAAACTAGGTAGCTTTGTTTGCTAGTCTTACCTTGGTGAACATATATTGCAATGTATGTAGCTTGTGAATTAATACAAATTTCCGAGGAAGCTAATAGCTCAGTGGGTAAGGCAGCGGGATAAAGTTAGAACTTGGACTTTTATGGTGGTTTGAATCTAGTTGCTGCAGTTGGATTTTCTGTACTAGATTGATATCTTGTCTAACATGCTTAAAGTAATAACTTTCAAAGAATTTTAATATATGAAGTAAATGAAGAGAAAATATTGAAAACAATTTAATAAACAACACATCTTTTAAAATAACTCCTTCGAGGCGGATTAGTTCAGTCACTATTAACTATTAAACAGATTTTTTGGAATTTGAAACTTACCTTTTTGTACACTTTCAACTAACAGCAAAAGAGAAATTTTAAGAAATTTTTTAAAAATTTGTAAGCCTATTTGTAAAAACATCAATTATAATTATTCATTTCCAATTTGAAAAAATAATAATAAAATGACTTCACATGACGCTTGTTGTTTAAATTAAAAATGTAATTTTGTTTACTTTCCAAAGTAGATAAAAAAATGCATAAAATATTATATACACCTTTATAATCTGCCTAGCACTCCCGTAATTTTTTAAAAATGTTTCGATAGCCTAGAAAGTTTTAATGAGCCTTTGAGTATAAGACCAGTTATACTATTGGGTCAATAAAAGTAGTAATATCAATAGAACTATTAAATAGAAGATGTTTTACTTTAATTTTACAGTTACTTTTTATAATAGGCCTATTTGTGCAGTGTAACACGTTTTTTCAAAATGGTTCAAATATTTTTCCTCTTCCATACTTAATTATTGAATTAAGAGATATTCACAAACGGAAAAAAATTCCACAAATTACTAACGATTTTAGGCTATTTTTTACGGAACTATATTGTGACGTCATTGCTGTTCACATTGCATGAAGTATGCTAGATGTACTACGCAAAGTGTGACGTCATTGCAGTAATGTTGATGCGCGTTCATGTTTCGTTGCAACAAAAATATAATCGGTTTAATACTCACAACCGGTTTGTGGTGGGTCTTGGGTCTGTTTTATATAAAAGTGTCTATTGTTATCATTATTAATAAAAAAGCATTTATTTAATTGTTTTCACAATGAAAAACACGTTAACCTACTTTCGCGCGATAGTGATTTTGAGTTTGTGACTCACATTTATTTTTAAATTTAGTCGAAATTCCCGTACTTTTTGCGCTTTTGTTTTGTTTTGATTATTCCTTTTATTTTTGATTATTGTTTTTGTTTTGATTTTCCTTTTGTTCTGATTATTCCTTTTGGCCATGTAATGAAGCGTTCTGTCGAAAAAATTACAAAAAAAATCTAAATCAAGTTACATTGCATATTTAGCCTTTTTTATTTTATTTGTGAGTTCTTTCGTTTTACTGTCTCACTAAAGAAAGTATTGTGGTCGCGAAAAAAAAAGATCCTGAATTTTAATGAACAATCTATTTTGATAGAATTCAACAAGTCAAGTAGCTAATAGTTTGTCTATATTTTAAAACATTTTTTTTTAAATTTCAAATAATTTTTTAAATTATTTTTTGTTAAAAAAAACCTAAAATGGGTGCAGTTATGAATACTCACAGATATTAGACAAATGTTGATAAAACGAAAGTTACTAAGTAGGCTTAAACCGATTTTCCAACGTACAATGTTAAAAAGTTTAATTATTACGTTTTTTAAAAACTATGTCAGTTGACCGATTGATTCATTTTACATTGGCGGCAAATTTATATTTTTAATGTTGAATATCTCGAAAACTATTACAGTTTTTTAAAAAAATGCTATACAAAGAAGTTCCATTTCGAAGTAAAAATAAAATTATGTATTCAATTTAATGTTTTTCTGTAAATCAAAAGGTATACTATAAAGACTGATACAAACTGAATCAAGAATTGTTTTCAAATCGATTTTTTAAAGTTCCTTTATCTATAAATAAATTATTCTTTCACTTAAAAAAATCGAAAAATAATTTTACTTGTATTTAAAAGAAGTAATATTTTTCTCTAGTAACGTGCCTGTAAAATTAATGGTTTTCGAGTTATTTAACTTTCAGTTCAATCTGTGAATTCGTTTGCAAGATACACATTATTTTTGCAAAAATGCAAAATAGCTGCTTAATTGAAGTTATTGTCAAAATGAATTAATTTTCTTATTTCAAATTATTTCACCCTTTTGATGATACACCATGTACTTACCAACTGGTTTATAAATTAAAATCAATTTAAAAGCCACACTGATTTCTCGACCATCGCAAAATGTCTCAGAACTTATAATAAAATAAAAGAAGTGTTATGTTGGCGTTCACAGGAAGTTTGCGAAATATAAATACAGCAAAGTTTAAACTTCCATAAACATGGTAGATAAAGCAGCGACGTATTACGCCTGTAAAAACTCGCTCAGTCGACGGTAATGTGTGTTTGAACGACACAAAGACTGTATTTTGTAAGCGTTGCCGCGCGCATCCAAGCACGTAGGGCTGTAGTAACTTTAAAGTTGCGCCGATAAACAAACTGAAATTACGTGCTGCACCGAGGGATTTTATGTTTATAGTTTAAGAATCGGCGGCAAACACGGGATTTGCATAACGTTGGTACGTGATGCGCGGGAAACGAACAGCCTCGAGTTTTGTATGACGTTCGTCTGTATTTGAACACTAGTGTACATTATTATGGATAGTGGCAATGCGCAAAACGAAAGATAACGCTTTTCTAAAAACATCTGAGTGTATTTTCGCTACCAGAACTGAAGTTTAAAACCAAAGTGACTTAAACATTTGTCACTTTTATTATTTGAACAATAATAAAAGTAAACCAAATCATACTACCTACACTAGTCAACACATTAGTTTGTTTACAGTAACGTTCATAGATAAATCAAATAGCCGTCTCGGTGGCCTAGTTGATAGAGTACTGGGCTTTCACCCCGAGGATCCGGGTTCGATTCCCGGCCAGGGCTTTTCATTTTCATACGCTATAAATCATCCTATCATCTGAATTAGCCGTGTTCCTCCCAAAAAAAAATCAAATAAAAATTAAATATATTCACAACGCTATGTTAGTACGACATAGTACACATAGATAGCGCAGGTTGCAATTCCATTCTAGTTTTGATGTTGTACGTACGCACGTGACGAATGCCACGTTGTCACAGAAAAGTTTAAAAAATTAAAATAATTTAGAAGTGCAGGTAAAGTTAACTAACACATTTTACCGCGAATAAGAGTTGTTAAACCAGTTCTACAGGCTAAACGTTCCATGAACATTTAAAAAGTAACGCACAACTAAAACCGTGCCTCAAAAAACTTAATGTAATATTTAGAATAACCATACTTATTATGTTCGTTTTAATGAAGTTTTTTAAAACATAATCTATTTAACAGGCAACAACAGGCCTACTTTATAAATTGCTTTTTGAAAATTGTAAAAAACTTTAATAAACGTTACACAAATCAAACGAGGCACGCCATCTGTAAAAACTCCTAAAATTTATAAATTTTATAAAATCTTATTGTTATAGTAAAACTGGTTCCAGGACTTAGGGCACCAGTGAACACCAAGTAGGATCTTGGGTTAGCACCAGAATAGTGCTCAGTAGAAATAGTAACAACAGCACATATAAGTCATGAGCAGTTTTTTCCTTTAGGATTTTGTTTTGTTGGCCAATTTGTATATAAGAAATATATTTGGTTCCGGTAAAATTTTTCGTAAATTTTGGAAATTAAACTTATGTAAAATGTAATTTAGGTTATGTTTAAGCGCTTGCTTAGGTTATTTAACTGAAAATAAAATATTAGGGGGAAGCTGTTGCTGGCAAAATTTTCGATTATACTATCCCACAAGGATTTAAGTCAAAATTATTTCAAATTAAAATTAAAATTCTATTAAATTTATTAGTGCACATTTTAAAAAAGAATTTGAGCTCAATAGATTAATTATACTTTTTGTAATTTGTTTAGTTGTACACACATATATACTCAAAGTTAATTATATTTTAGAAGAGTATAAATCCTTCTAAATGTGTACTATAAAAATAAACTATTCATTGGAATCTCATTACTTGAATTTAAAACTAACCATCAATCCTTTTGAGCATACTTGTAACTCAAAAGTTCCAGCCAAATTAAAGCTGGATTGATTAATTACATTCCTGACTTTTAACATCAATTACAAAAATACCCTGAATAAAGTCTTATTACCAGTTTAAAATTCCTTAGTTCTATTAATACATTTTGTAGTCTGTAGTTAGATGAAGGTATTTAGTTTAAGTTATTTCACCTTATTTTTCAAATTAAGTTTGTCTTAAAATAAATCTAAAGATAACATTTTTCAAAAAGTGTTTTAAATCTCAGGATCACAGTTCATTATATTGCCCTGGATATGGAACTTAGTTTGATAATTACTACAATAGCTCACTAAAACTTCGTGCTTTAATAAAACTTCGCTAGTAAATATTCAGTTATAATTTCAAATACTTCATAGTACAAGAATTGTAAAGATTAAGTTGATACAGTTTTGTTTTTCCAATTTCTTTAATGCTATAACTTCTTTTGATCGCAACTAATTGTAAATTTAAATACTAATTTGTGTAAATTAAATCGGTGTTGTTTAATATTACTAATTTAGATTTTAAAAGAAATTAGCAATACATTATTACTAATTTTATAGTATTGTTTATCATATGACATTGTTAATACTTCTCTGTTTTATTTCATTTTAATATATACGAATCTAAACTGTTCTTTAGTTCAGAACTGACGAGAAAATAACGAACCAGAGGATGCAAATATTTGTTTTTGACGTGAGATAAAAAAGAATGCTTACACAAATAAAATATTAACAAGCTTCAAGTGATTTTATTTAGTTTCTAGTAATGAAATATTAGATTAATTTATAGCTTTGAACAATAAATTATTATTAAAATAAAACGAATTTTTTTAAAATAAGTTCGTTTTTATATGTTGTAACATATATAATTTTTTAAAAAATATATGCATACAACAAATGTTTGTATGCAGATAACAGTCAACAAATTGAGCAAAAAAAGTGACCAGCAAAGCTTATATTAATAATTTTTTAAAATAAACTTTAGAAAAAAGTGAAAACTATATTAAAAAAAGAAATGAAAATTAACTAACCATTACTAAAGAAATAACTATGTGATAAGAATGTTAGTTTTACATTATTAATATATTATAATCATATAGTAAAACCTGATTACAGAACAGAAAATTTTAATAATTACTCGTAGTTTACCTAGTACCCATATTACAGTTACATAGTTTTATAATAAAACTCGCAATCAATAGAAAGCCTAAAACCAAACGTGATGGCGTAGCAGTCCCGTCAGCCTGAGAGCACCACTTGGTCATGCTGATCTGTAGTACTTTAAGTCCGCCATAATACAGAATTGATTATTCAAACCGAGGTGCAATGCGGCAGATTTATTGTTAATTAATTTTTACTGGAAGAAAATTATTAATAATTGTACCTTCGAAGACTTTTATTTGAAATTTGGAAACTATCTGAAGTACTGTTTAAGATTGGTTCGGTAATGCATTGAATTGTTTTCAAAATAACAAATTGTATCAAACATAAAATTGTCAAATACATAAAAATCAATAAATATTGTAATTGTTATCGCTTTAATTGCTATCGTCTAGAATTATACTCCCCAACATTCTCGCGAGTTACTTGAAATCGGCCAAGCCATCAGAGTGAAGTAGCCATATTTGTCTCCGTTTATATATTTTTGAGAAAAGATATACAGTACGTGTTCGATGATCCCCACCAAATTATCGTGTCGCCTCGTGAAATGATCTTTAGCGTGGATGGACATTTTTAATAGCCACTGCAACTACTCCTACTCCAAGGTAAAGAGGAATGCACTGTCCTTGTACTCAGACGCATCAAAAATACCTAAAGGCGTAGAATAAGTGTATAAGAAATCAGACAGTCATTTTCTTTATTTCAGTTTAATATGAAATTTTAAAATCCTACTTTATGCAGAGTAAACGTTGAAAGCGTTGATTGCAATATAAAATCATATTGCAAGTAAGTAGCACGCAGTCGTCTCGCTGAAGTGATTTTTTAAAAGACATTCCTTTTTTGAAAGCCTAATTTTACCATCATATTTCGTATTGG